>JAGDYQ010000435.1:40796-203296 GCA_021962125.1 Bulinus truncatus | reverse complement strand
TAGTAAGATAAGCAGTGAGGAAACCCGATTCGTGGATAGTAAGATAGGCAGTGAGGAAACCCGATTCGTGGATAGTAAGATAATAGGCAGTGGGGAAACCCGATTCGTGAATAGTAAGATAGGCAGTGGGGAAACTCGATTCGTGGATAGTAAGATAGGCAGTGGGGAAACCCGATTCGTGGATAGTAAGATGATAGGCAGTGGGGAAACCCGATTCGTGGATAGTAAGATGATAGGCAGTGGGGAAACCCGATTCGTGGATAGTAAGATAGGCAGTGGGGAAACCCGATTCGTTGATAGTAAGATAGGCAGTGAGGAAACCCGATTCGTGGATAGTAAGATAGGCAGTGAGGAAACCCGATTCGTGGATAGTAAGATAGGCAGTGAGGAAACCCGATTCGTGGATAGTAAGATAGGCAGTGAGGAAACCCGATTCGTGGATAGTAAGATAGGCAGTGAGGAAACCCGATTCGCGGATAGTAAGATAGGCAGTGAGGAAACCCGATTCGTGGATAGTAAGATAGGCAGTGAGGAAACCCGATTCGTGGATAGTAAGATGATAGGCTGTGGGAAAACCCGATTCGTGGATAGTAAGATAGGCAGTGGGGAAACCCGATTCGTGGATAGTAAGATAGGCAGTGAGGAAACCCGATTCGTGGATAGTAAGATAGGCAGTGAGGAAACCCGATTCGTGGATAGTAAGATAGGCAGTGAGGAAACCCGATTCGTGGATAGTAAGATAATAGGCAGTGGGGAAACCCGATTCGTGAATAGTAAGATAGGCAGTGGGGAAACTCGATTCGTGGATAGTAAGATAGGCAGTGGGGAAACCCGATTCGTGGATAGTAAGATGATAGGCAGTGGGGAAACCCGATTCGTGGATAGTAAGATGATAGGCAGTGGGGAAACCCGATTCGTGGATAGTAAGATAGGCAGTGGGGAAACCCGATTCGTGGATAGTAAGATGATAGGCAGTGGGGAAACCCGATTCGTGGATAGTAAGATAGGCAGTGGGGAAACCCGATTCGTGGATAGTAAGATAGGCAGTGAGGAAACCCGATTCGTGGATAGTAAGATAGGCAGTGAGGAAACCCGATTCGTGGATAGTAAGATAGGCAGTGAGGAAACCCGATTCGCGGATAGTAAGATAGGCAGTGAGGAAACCCGATTCGTGGATAGTAAGATAGGCAGTGAGGAAACCCGATTCGTGGATAGTAAGATAGGCAGTGAGGATAGTATTTTTTACTCAATACTTATTTCGTAGCTGTGGTCATAGAGTGGATCAGGTGGCCGAGTGGTGTAGATGCTCGTGTGTCAACCTGAGAGTCCTGAGCTCGATCCTCTGTGAAACCCAAGAGAATTTACCAGGTCCTGGTGAAAGTTGGAGAAAGTCACACAAGTCTACCCAGTCCTATATGGGTACCTGACTTTTTAAGTTGGTGGGGTAAAGGCGGATGGTCTTTGTACTAGCCACACAATCCATTTATATGCCGAGATTACTGAAATAGATGAACTCGACACTTCATCTGCACCTAATGAGCCCTTAGGGGCTCAAGGGACCTTTACCAGACCTGGAACCGGAGCAAGAGCCGAAAATATCTGGCGGCTCCGGCTCCCAATTTTTTGTTTCAAAGCAGAATTTTTTTTAGCATTAAAATTCCACTGGTCGGCAACGTTACAAAAAGCTTCATTTTTTGGTTTGTTCTGTTTGTTGACAGAATCTTTTTTTTTTCTTCTGAGAAATACAATTAGTAAATATTAGTAGTCAGTACCATACTTACAGTGTGTAATTAGAATCTTGCTGAACAGACAGAAGTGAATTAGACAGGTAAAATCGATAGACTCCTCCTGCGTTGGAAGACGGTGTTGAACAGACCAGAGTCACATTCTGTGAGGTGCGGTAAAAAACTTGTGCTGTATACTGCAGGGTCGGGGGCACTGGGGTGGGGGGGGTGAAGGATGCAAAAAAAAAACCTCATTTATATTATAATTTATATTATTATTTATATTATCATGTATCACTTCACGGTTTCATTTTCTGTGAAGCCATAAACTCGTTTTGTTGAAATTGTTTTTTTCCCTTTACTTTGTTTAATAAAATACACAATTTTTATTATTTTTATTATAAATATTTCACATGTAAAACATTTCAATCAAATGACAAGGGAACAATAATTACTGTTCTTCCTCTATCGATATTTTAAATTCAAAACATTTAAACAAGACGACTAAATATAACCCTTGTCGAGAGCTGCGTTACTTCCGCTGTGTGAGGAGAAAGTTTTGTCTAGTGAAGAGATTTAGAACGAACGACAGACATCAATCACATGTTTAGATGTATCGGCAGCCATTGATAATTTGTTTTATGTTATAATATATCATGAATTTCTTTAATGGGCTTTTGCTGAGCGTAACCCTCTATGCGTCAGATTATTATACTAAAATGAGTTTACACTGAAAATTTTTAAAAAGACATTTGCTGTGATTGTTACTAAAAAAGCAAAGCCGAGAAATTATTTTAAACATATGAACCTGGTTTTCACTCAGTGTCTAACTTTGGAACTTACTTATCGGTGACTCAGTGTCTATATTAAAGTATCAAATGCAATGCCCAGACAGTATTAATTAGAACGCTGAAATTACAAGTGGTTGTAGCTTTATTTATGTACACTGCACTATAAATATTTCATTAATTTGAAAAAAAAACCACATATTTTAGTTGGTGATTTTGATGACAAGGAAATAAAGACTCGATTTTATACCTGGTTGACTGGCCACACGATAAAAAAGCAAACAACCGAAGCAGACGAACAGAATTATCCTCGCGGAACCGGTTTCCATGTCTACTCTGGATTATCAGAACTCTGGACAACGGACACACTAATATACTTTGACCACTGCTTGATTTGACACACTAATATACTTTGACCACAGCTTGATTTGACACACTAATATACTTTGACCAATGCTTGATTACAGTTATTCTATTGTCCACTCATTTCACATTTCGTATTCTCAGAAATCTTGAAAACTTGTAAAACAGCAATCAGTTTAATAAATATTTTAAAACCAACAGATTTCAAACTGGATTTATTTTTTATGGTAAAATCCTTTTTTTTTTAAACAACAAACATCAATGTGGAGACAACTGGCGGGAATGAATAACTTCCCTTAGAACAACCGACTGTATGAATAACACCCCTTAGAACAACCGACAGTATAAACCCAATTCGAAAGTGACTAAAATGTTTTTTAACTGACAGGGTTGTTGTTATATAGTATCTATTTATATCACAGGTGCGCACATTGTTTTTAAAAAAATATACGGGGAGACGACCTGGTCATTAGGAACGACACTAAATGTTTAAAGGGCCGGTAACTCAGAAGACTGCTGGCAACTGAAAGTTAAGATCTGATAACGATCTGCGCATCGGATAGCCATCCATCTCCGTGGCCGTGACTACGTGAGTACAACGTGGAGATAGCGTTTTGCTTTCTGGAGTATAGTTTACAATACAGATACACGGCCAGATAGAAGATTGTTGTTTGTTTTTACTGTAACCATGCAGGTCGGCACACCCTGTTTGGAAACATTCACTTGAATGTTTATCTCGCAGAGTTATTTCTAGGACTTTGGGTGCCCTAGACAGAGAATTAGCTATCTGATAATCCTAGGCAAAAAGTAACTTAGGGCCCACATAGCATCATTAATAAGAAGAAATTTGTTTGTGTTCCCGATATAATATAAATAATAGCGATTTGGGTGTTCTGCGTTAAATCGAAAGTAAAGAATTAATACAACAGTATTCCAGTTTAAAATACAATCATGAAAAAATCGGATATGCCCGAAACCAAAAAATAACCTAGCCTGCCGATCAAGACTAAGGGGATATAACTCTATGCAAAGGTTCTTGCAGGTACAGCTAGTATAAATATATTATGCTTGTGAGCCCTCGCTGGTTTATTGCTTGTGAACCATCGGTGGCTCATTGATGGGGAGCCCGATCGACATCGTGAAGGATACGGAATGGAGCCACAGCCAAAGTTGGAGTTCAGAGTTCAGAGAGACCCAAGGCCCTGACAAATATTTTTTTTTTTGCTTAGGGTCGTCTTTAAATGTACCTTTAACTATAATCCTTAAATACGTGCGAACGGATCCTGTGGGCTAAATCCAAAACAACATCTACGTAAACTTAATTATTTTTAAGTATACATGTATTATCATCAAACAGCTTCGCCCTAACAATATATACAGACAATATAGCGGACTTGTGTAAACCGAATCATCAAATACCTTAAGTCAAACAACGAGCTATTGATATGTGGGCGCATCTTAAAAAATCAACTTGTAGTTCAGCAACCAACTTCTCGTGTAAAGAGATATTCCACTGGGGTCAAATTTCACACCCAAACAACTGTCTAGTCCATTGCTGTACACAACTCTTGGACATTTCTCTACTGATGTGAACTGTATCTGTTGTGCTGGTGGGGTGATTATTGAAGTTCTCATATTACTTAGCAGACAGAAGTTAAAATGACACCTACGTAGACATCGTAGGTTTATACATAGACATTGTAGGTTTATACATAGACATTGTAGGTTTAATTGTAGACATTCTAGGTTTATACATAAACATTGTAGGTTCATTCGTAGACATTCTAGGTTTATACATAAACATTGTAGGTTTATTCGTAGACATTCTAGGTTTATACATAAACATTGTAGGTTTATTCGTAGACATTCTAGGTTTTATACATAAACATTGTAGGTTCATTCGTAGACATTCTAGGTTTATACATAAACATTGTAGGTTTATTTGTAGACATTCTAGGTTTTATACATAAACATTGTAGGTTTATTCGTAGACATTCTAGGTTTATACATAAACATTGTAGGTTTATTCGTGGACATTCTAGGTTTATACATAGATATTTTAGGTTTATTCGTAGACATTCTAGGTTTGTACATAAACATTGTAGGTTTATTTGTAGACATTCTAGGTTTGTACATAGACATTGTAGGTTTATAAATCAAATCATGTCAATATATCTAATTATGTCAACATATTGAATTATGTCAACATATTGAATTATGTCAACATATTGAATTACTCCATTCCCCGAATATTATCATCTGAAACTACCCTCTTTCCCTTGTGGAAACCAAGACTACACTACTTTTATCTTTAACACTATAGACCTCGACACACCCCTCAAGTCACGTGTCACGTTCATCCTCCCGCCATATCACGTGACTGTGGTCGAGACTGGGTGAGATTGATATCACCCTTTTGACAGACGGATGAAGAGGTGTATCCATATAAAACAACACTTCACATTCATTTACAGAATTAATGGCAATCTTGAGCAGCCGTACTAAAGAAACACGCCAGTATGGACCATAGTAAAGTGACACGCAATGGTTTGACAGAATGTGTAACTAATTGTCAACAAAATAAAGAAAGAGCATCAACACTTTGACTCATTGAAACATGGATTTATTGTTACACAGTAAACCGAAATTTATTCATCTATGTACACAAACATGTATTTATTGCAACACAGTAAACAGATATTTATTAAACTATGTACACACATGAGCAGTAAAAGGGATGGTGTAAATACGCGCATCAATTAATCTTCACACAGAGTCATGTTTGTGTCAGACTTCGGATTAGGAGTGAACTGTAAAGGTCAAACTTTCCTTTGTATACCGGTCCACCATCGACTGACTTCTAGAAATAAAGAACAAACAGAGGCATGTCGTCTATGTCAAACATCACTTGACTCCTTATTTCGCCAACAAGGGTCATCACTCTTGATTATTGATTTGAACCTTAAATTGTCCCCCCTTTCTATGAATAACTCCCCTTAACTCCGCGTAACTCTTTACCTAAATTGAGTTATGCCCCCTTTTCCAGGTTTTGATGGTTCTTTGTTACATCCATTTGTATTTTCAGTATTATTTCTATTTAAAAACACGTTAATAGTATTAGTTCGATGGTATAGTTAAATAAACCCATGAATTGAACAAAGAATGGAGTTAAAGCGGCTCCCTTTTTCGGAGCAGTGGTGGCATTTGGGGTGGCATCTGGGGCTACAGCCTGCTCCCGAGGGGACCGCGCGTTAAGTCTTTAGTGAATAGCTGTCATAAAACTTGTTTCTCTGCTGCTTAACATGACACCCACCCTCTGAGCCCCCCCCCCCCACGTACTACTACTCATCCCTCTCCTTCCCTGGACCTCCACCTATTGCTTACCCCCTTAACCCCAGGGCCTCTCGTAGTGCTTACCCCCTCAACCCCAGGGCCTCTCGTACGTTGCCCCCCACCCACCCCGTTAAGGCCGCCTCTGTTATGATAAAAGCAGATAATCCTTTTTATTTTGGTACAGCTAATGAGTACATGTTCTTTGGCGTGTGCATGTGTGTATACTTATTTAATGTAGTGTGTGTGTGTGTGTGAGAGAGAGAGTGTGTGTGTGAATGTATACGTCCTGGTACGTTTCCCCGTAACTCGATGCAGTTGGCGGTGACTCCAGTTTGACGTTTAGGGGCGTGTGTCCCGCAGCTCCGCCATCTGATAAGGCCCGCCACGGTCATGTGACCTCAGCTATCAGGGCCCATAATCTGTCACGTGATCCAACATCCTGGACTGTCCCTGCCAGTCTTGCCTTTTTTTTTTACTTTTCTATAAAAATTAAATTAGAAGACAAAGTGTCATGTACAAAATGAAATTGGTTCAACAAGTAGCAGCTTAAGAACATGAGATTAATAGAACTAGAAATATGCCAACTAAAAAAAAAATGCTTTAATATGATATAAATATGCGATTGACAAAATTGCTTTTATGTGTAAAAAAAGGAGAAGAAAATATTTTGGACTAAAATCACGTCCCTCCACTCCAGAAATATAAAGTCGTCTCTAGTCTGAAATATTTCTCATCTGCCAAGCTAACTTCCGCCCAGTGGCCAGATAATTAAAACTATTAAATCTCTGGGCCAAGTATAATTATTATAGCCAAACATTATTATTACAAGGATTAAAACAGGAACAGATTGAAACAGATGTCCGTGGTGGTCAGAAGGGGGCGGGGAAATCTGTGTTGAGTTTCGTGCACCTCCCTTAAAGCGAGCACCCCCTCCCTCCTCTAACACTATACACACAATTCATGTTACACATCATAGTACAGTTTTATTATTCAGTCAATCTTTTGATATAAATTGTTTTTAATGCATGCATTAAAAAAAAAAAAACGAAAGATACCAAAAGTGATGCCCCGGGGCCTTTCAAAGGTAAGGGACGGGGGGAGGGGGGTCCTTTACGACACTTTATTTTCTCTCCTACTTCCCCACAGGGCAGTTTTAAGGTCATCGTAAGCCCTAGGCACTTTCAAAGTCGTCGGCCCTCCCCTACTTCATTTTAATTTTTTCAGAAATACGACCGCACTTCTACGATTTGAAATCTAAACTGAAACTTTAGGACATAGTGACTTTGCAACAGACAATAGAGCTGAAACAGAAACATACTGATACAGATCTACGCACTGCAGTTGGTCATATCACACGGTTATATATAGTTACTTTAATACAAACATTATTACATTTTATTGGCATTCTGAACGCGTTTTCACTTTATGTTCTGACTTTCTTCGGCCCTTGTAAAGTCCGTAGGTCCTACTGTGCCTAGTTGATAAAGCGGCCCTGCTTCCCCATGTTTACCTACGCCTAATTTATGTTTCACTTCATAATACAGTTTTATTATTCAGAAAAATCTTGATATAAATCATGTGTTTAATGCTTGATTAGTAGTATTGGCTTGAGTTGCGTTTCTTTGTAGGTCTATTGAACATTATTTCTTCATCAGTACAGTGTCCGTCAGCTGTTTATCACACAAATGAACTGACACACTTACTAGTAAAGTTCATACCAACAAAACAACAACACTGAGTTCTCACAGTTAGAACATTTGAAACGGTGACTTCGTCATTGTATTGTTGTTGTATTTTTTTAAAAATATTTCATAGGATACAAATAAAACATCATATTACACAATAATTGTGTGGACCAATTACAGTTACATCATGATACACAATAATTGTGTGGACCAATTACAGTTACATCATGATACACAATTATTGTGACCAACCATTACAGTTACATCATGATACATAATAATTGTGTGGACCAATTATAGTTACATCATGATACATAATTATTGTGTGGACCAATTACAGTTACATCATGATACATAATTATTGTGTGGACCAATTACAGTTACATCATGATACATAATAATTGTGTGGACCAATTACAGTTACATCATGATACACAATTATTGTGTGGACCAATTACAGTTAGGTCTCAAATCAGAATGAGTAAGATACCATAAAAAATGAATTTAATCATGTACATTCATTTGACTAGAGTGGACAAAACTACACATAGTATACTTTTATCTATCTATCTATCTATCTATCTATCTATCTATCTATCTATCTATCTATCTATCTATCTATCTATCTATCTATCTATCTATCTATCTAATCTATCTATCTATCTATCTATCTATCTATCTATCTATCTATCTACCTACCTACCTTCCTACCTACCTACCTACCTATCTATCTACTATCTATCTATCTATCGAATCTATCTATCTACTATCTATCTAAATATATGACTATCCGATCGAACGGTATAGTTTCATTATAATGTTTTCACTATTTTAATATGATCTGACATTAAAAAAAAGAATAATATTGTACTTGTATATCAGCATACAGAAGTATGCGTCAATACAAGCATACGTATGCCGTTTGTTTTGTTAAATGTTTGTACATACCAGGAAGCTAGAAAGGAAAATGCCCGCTATATTAAAATTTGATGAGACCAACTGACAGAATTATCTAAATTATCCGCATTTCCAGGAAGCTACTTTCTGTTTTGACCCATTTTTTTTCCGACCGAGAAAGAAATAATATTTACTCATGAACATTTCCTAAAGGAAACGCCCACTTGAAGGGAAAAAAAATCAACCTGTATGAATGAAATTGAATATATACAATTATTAATAGAATTCTATAAATAGAGAACGAAAGTTAGATGGGATGAAATGGACTTTAGATCAGATCTAGAACAGATCCAATACCCAGTATAGAACAGATCCGATTCCCAGTATAGAACAGATCCAATACCCAGTATAGAACAGATCCAATACCCAGTATAGAACAGATCCAATACCCAGTATAGAACAGATCCAATACCCAGTATAGAACAGATCCAATACCCAGTATAGAACAGATCCAGTACCCAGTATAGAACAGATCCTATTCCCAGTATAGAACAGATCCAATACCCAGTATAGAACAGATCCAATACCCAGTATAGAACAGATCCAATACCCAGTATAGAACAGATCCAATACCCAGTATAGAACAGATCCAATACCCAGTATAGAACAGATCCAATACCCAGTATAGAACAGATCCAATACCCAGTATAGAACAGATCCAATACCCAGTATAGAACAGATCCAGTACCCAGTATAGAACAGATCCAATACCCAGTATAGAACAGATCCAGTATAGAACAGATCCAATACCCAGTATAGAACAGATCCAATACCCAGTATAGAACAGATCCAATACCCAGTATAGAACAGATCCAATACCCAGTATAGAACAGATCCAATACCCAGTATAGAACAGATCCAATACCCAGTATAGAACAGATCCAGTACCCAGTATAGAACAGATCCAATACCCAGTATAGAACAGATCCAATACCCAGTATAGAACAGATCCAATACCCAGTATAGAACAGATCCAATACCCAGTATAGAACAGATCCAATACCCAGTATAGAACAGATCCTATACCCAGTATAGAACAGATCCAATACCCAGTATAGAACAGATCCAATACCCAGTATAGAACAGATCCAATACCCAGTATAGAACAGATCCAATACCCAGTATAGAACAGATCCAGTACCCAGTATAGAACAGATCCAATACCCAGTATAGAACAGATCCAATACCCAGTATAGAACAGATCCAATACCCAGTATAGAAACAGATCCAATACCCAGTATAGAACAGATCCAATACCCAGTATAGAACAGATCCAATACCCAGTATAGAACAGATCCAATACCCAGTATAGAACAGATCCAATACCCAGTATAGAACAGATCCAATACCCAGTATGAACAGATCCAATACCCAGTATAGAACAGATCCAATACCCAGTATAGAACAGATCCAATACCCAGTATAGAACAGATCCAATACCCAGTATAGAACAGATCCAATACCCAGTATAGAACAGATCCAATACCCAGTATAGAACAGATCCAATACCCAGTATAGAACAGATCCAGTACCCAGTATAGAACAGATCCTATTCCCAGTATAGAACAGATCCAGTACCCAGTATAGAACAGATCCAATACCCAGTATAGAACAGATCCAATACCCAGTATAGAACAGATCCAATACCCAATATTGAACAGATCCTATACTCAATAATAAACATTGCCTCCATTTATGCTATAGTGTTCTTCACTATAAATACATAAATCTTGCATCAAATATTTAAATGAAAGCGTTGACATCTAGCTGTGTCACTTTTGATTTATGTCGATGCTCTAAAGAGGGCCGCTCTTACCTCTTTGAGGGCCCTAAAGCTCAATCTCTTAGACAAATTTAGTGGCCCAGTGTAAAAATAAATATCGGGGTCCTGGCATAATTAGATTTGATAGGATTTGGTACAAGAACTAGGGTGGGGACGGATGGTTGTACGGTAAAGCGCTCGACTGTCGACCAGAAGGTATCTGGTTCGATTTCCGGTGAGGATCAAGGACATTTTTCAGGTCTTGGCTCAAGTTCTCTATATAGCTCCCGTGGTGCCACCATGGCCATTGCACTATCGGCTATGGTGGGGATGAAAGAAAAATTAAAAACTGTTCCATTAGGAACAGGGGCATCACACACACACAAGAACTAGGGTCCCTTTTGGCAGTTTGGTTTGCCCAATATTCTTAACGATTAAAAAAACGGCTCTGAAAATTTACAGGTGAACCCCTAAATTTCTCCCCACCGCCCCCACCCCTTAATTCAAAACAGCCACAAATTCTTGTTAAAAAAATAAAGCATATATGTTCCGTTTAAATAACGTCACTAAAAATACTTCCTGCTTCCCCCCAGCAAGACGGCATTCTTTGAGAACTTGGCTTCTAACTATTAAATGGTGCTGCCAATCTTGGTATTTTTTTAACAACATCTAGATAATTTTTTTTGAGAAATCTAGGTATTATAAAATGGTAGATCTATTTAATTTATTTGTCATTTTGATCAAAAAATTCGACTTTTTAGCAATTTATTTAGTATAATTTTCCTATCCCTAGTTATCCCCCCCCCCTGATTTGTTATTTGTATTATTCCCCTTGGGTTGTGTGATGGCGGTGTGTGATCTGTGACGTGGTAAGGTCAAGCATGCTTTGATGACGGGTCTGATCGCTAGAGCGTGTTAGTGATTGGTCAAGGATCAGATAACACCGGGGGGAGATGTTACGTGGACGGCCAGTCCGAGCAGTCAAGAGGGCAGTCTCAGGTCATGGTCTCACGGGGTGGTCTAACGGGACGCGGGGTAGAGATGACAAGAATCTAACGGTGAATGAGTGAAGGCGTTTTTGTGTGTAAGAAGATGTTTCCATTCATGTTATGTTAAGATGGAGTTTAGTGTATTCAATCTTGTCAAGATTCAATCTTGTTCTCATTTGTCAAGTCCTTAATTAGTCGTCTTGTTATTCTGGAAATAGTGGAAATGAAATGAGATACGACAAGGACCAAGGAAATTTTTCAGGTCTTGGCTCAAGTTCCCTGTATATCTCCCGTGTTGCCTCCATGGCCATTGTACTATCGGCTATGGTAGAGATGAAAGAAGGGCACCATAAAAACCGTCCAATTAGTGGTTCATAGGATCTAAGAGATTTCATCTCATCCTTACAGGGACTTCACACATGACATTAATCGAAATATTTTTCATATATTTTCTGGTTAATTCCACAATAAAATAATTGGCAGCAAATAGTTGGCAGCTCTGCTATTGAACCTTCGATAAGGAAAAGGATGTAATCCTAGGATAGCGTGTTGAAATATGTATTTTGGTAAATACAATTTTAAAAAGGGTTTGTATGATCTAGCTATTTGCAAATATTACAAGAACTGGCAGTAAATGATGAATAGGCCAGATTTAACTCATACATTTAACTCATTCGGTAATTTAAAAAAAAAATGATAAAATGATAAGTAGAGTGGAACTGTGGACAGAGCTGAAAAGATGTTGGTTCAAAATTGGAAGTATTTTTTCCTTTCTATTTAGTTGTTCATTTTGGTTATTTCTCAATAAGTTAAAAACAACAACGTGAGTAAAACAAATGTACGGATCAAATTATTATTACATCTTTCTTTCTTTTTTTTTTTCCATCATCAGATCATTGCAACTATATGTGAATAATTTATTTAATGACGCAATGTATTGCTTTTTATATGAAAAAAAACTAGTGTAGCTTTGTTATTAACATAAATAGATTGTTGTGCTAGTAAAGGGGTCGGCAA
This sequence comes from Bulinus truncatus, assembly GCA_021962125.1. Lineage (NCBI taxonomy): Eukaryota > Metazoa > Mollusca > Gastropoda > Planorbidae > Bulinus > Bulinus truncatus. The sequence continues at coordinate 190,678 of JAGDYQ010000435.1, read as the reverse complement.
CCTTTTGAGACGAAAGAGCCAAAAGTTATAATTTACAAATTTTCTCAGTTTTTAAAAGAGTCATTAAAATTGTTGTTCCAATATTATGGTATTTGATTAGACTGCAAATTGACATCGAAAGAGCCGCAACTTGACATCGAAAGAGCCGCGTGAAGGCTCACGAGCCGAAGGTTGCCGACCCCTGTGCTAGTACCTTAAACATGTCATGACTAAACAACCTATTACATTGATTTGTTTACACACTGTTTTTCTTTTTTGTATACAAACAGCATATTTACAGGCAAAATGTGGCAACGGTTGGTGCAATGTACAGCTGTGTTGATTTCACTGTCACCAGCCTCGCCACAGCTAAGTAATTAATACTCGACATATACTTTGTAGATGTATACTGATATACCTGTCGCTATTCTCGACAAATACTTCGTAGATGTATACTGATATACCTGTCGCTATTCTCGACAAATACTTCGTAGATGTATACTGATATCCCTGTCGCTATTCTCGACAAATACTTCGTAGATGTATACTGATATACCTGTCGCTATTCTCGACAAATACTTCGTAGATGTATACTGATACACCTGTCGCTATTCTCGACAAATACTTCGTAGATGTATACTGATATACCTGTCGCTATTCTCGACAAATACTTCGTAGATGTATACTGATACACCTGTCGCTATTCTCGACAAATACTTCGTAGATGTATACTGATATACCAGTCGCTATTCTCGACAAATACTTCGTAGATGTATACTGATATACCTGTCGCTATTCTCGACAAATACTTCGTAGATGTATACTGATATACCTGTCGCTATTCTCGACAAATACCTCGTAGATGTATACTGATATGCCTGTCGCTATTCTCGACAAATACTTCGTAGATGTATACTGATATACCTGTCGCTATTCTCGACAAATACTTCGTAGATGTATCTATTTATAGAACTAAATGTTGTCAGTTTTTTTTTTCAATGTTCCCAATAATCAGTGGCGCAATCAGCAAAAAATACTGGGGGGGGGGGGGCTCACGTATAGAAAAAAAATGCTGGGGGAGGGGGGGCTCACATATAGAACCCGGGTTCCGACATGGAAGCAGTGACGCAACCAGCAAAAAGTGCTGGGGGAATGGCTCACATACTGAAAAAAGACAGTTTGACAGTCTTTTTAGTAACTTTATATAGTAAAATATGTATTGATGATTTGGTCTGGGGGGGGCTCAAGCCCCCCTGCCCCCCTGGTTGCGCCACTGCCTGGAAGTTTAGTTTTACTTTGTACACCAGTGCTCAATTGTGTTTGTCAATTTGATTTCAAATACATCGCCATTTTTTCTGTCCACTTCAGACGGTGACCCTGATGTTCCAGTACTCAGGGCTCAGAAAAATGAAGTACTCCGTGGTCAGTTTCTATCACTGCAGTGTACCGTCAACCATTCAACTGCCGGTGGTCTTATCTGGTACAACCTGGTTTTCACCGCACATTCAGTTTGTATAAAATGACGCCATCACTTGATATATTACCAATTAGGAAGTCCCTGACAGGATGAGATAATTTTTCTATTAGGCCGATGGCATGATGGCCATAGAGGCACCACTGGAGACATATACATGTGACTGGACACACAGAAAGGTGACTGGACACATAGACAGGTGACTGGGCTTATAGACAGGTGACTGGGCTTATAGACAGGTGACTGGACACATAGACAGGTGACTGGGCACATAGACAGGTGACTGGGCACATAGACAGGTGACTGGACACATAGACAGGTGACTGGACACATAGAAAGGTGACTGGACACATAGAAAGGTGACTGGACACATAGACAGGTGACTGGACACATAGACAGGTGACTGGACACATAGACAGGTGACTGGGCACAGAGACAGGTGACTGGGCACATAGACAGGTGACTGGGCACATAGACAGGTGACTGGACACATAGACAGGTGACTGGGCACATAGACAGGTGACCGGACACATAGACAGGTGACTGGGCACATAGACAGGTGACTGGGCACATAGACAGGTGACTGGACACGCTGTGAAAGCATCAAAGATCAAAGAGAAAGGCACCTTATCCTTTCTGGGACCTAATAGAATCGGTGCCCAATAGTCAGAATTTATTTTATCTTTACATGAACCCCACCCCCTTTTTCCTCATGCCACCCCCCGCCCCCACCCCACCCCCTTTTAAACATAATTAACCCATTTTTATCATTTTTTTTTCTAATACAGGTCATTTTTGTATCACAACGGTGTTGAAATTTCACGACGAGATAGCAACACCGGTTCCGTCAGTTATACAGAAGCGGCGTTGCTGAGGAGCTCTGGTGTTTACAGTTGTAGCTATGGTAACGCTCAAGGGGAGTCACCCCGTAGCAACGCTATTTTTATTAATGTAACATGTAAGTAAGAGCACTTTAACCCAATCACAATTACAGTAAATAGTCATTCAATGTCAATGTCATTAGCGGTGGCGTAACTAGAACCTGTGCCCACCCCCTCCCCCCCGTGGAGAAATCTGAGATTTCCGACAAACTAAGTACGGCAACTGCCGCTTCTGACTGAATCGTGATTTGCACTTGATATGCCCCAATCTCAGGACGTTTTGTCTGGCTCCCTCTGCTTATTTGTTCTACTTGGTAAAATATATTACCTGCCCCCCCTCCCTGCTATTGCTTGGCCCCTGCTGTAGAATTTTCCCGCTACGGGGCTGCCCAATCTATTTGATATATTGGGCCCTATATGGGTCCAGATATTGTACTCAGTGCAAAATATTTAAGTATTTATGACAAATCGCTCGTTCGGACAATTTTGGGGGTACCAAAAAAAAGTGGGAGCCCTAAGCTATATCTTGTTTTGCTTATGCGTAAATCTTGCAATGGCTGCCGGTGCTGGACCGGCCCAGCCCGACCTCCCCTCCCCTAGCTACGCCACTGGTCAGTTTATTTTTTTAAATAATTGCAAGCTTTTTTTTAAAACACGCTCTCTTGGATTGTTTTTCTGGATGGAATTGTGGAATCAATTTGTAACCCACTTCCCATCACTGGATTTTTTTCAAATTGTGTATAATTGCTTGCTTATAGTGACAACACAATATTAAGCCCATTGAATTATGCTCCACCGTACTCTAATTATAGACTTTCAAGTGAGGCACCCAGACAGAGCCTCGCAATCAACCAATCGCAGCCAACGTTACAATACATGATGACGACGGCATTTTTTTTTTAACTATATATTTTTTAAAATATTGATTAGTGTCTCTTTTATTCAATTTAAGTTATCTTTTATATTCACAGCTTCAATCCCAGGTGTACCGGCTGCAGGGCCGACTTTCAGAATTCAGAGTGTCCCTGGAGTACTAACAGCTTCAGTACCACAGTATGAAGCACCACCTCTGTACTACACCGTGTACCTTGGAGGGAAAAAGTAAATATAGATTTTATGTATTGACTCAGACAAATCTAAGATGTGATTGCTTCCTTACTATGGTGACCTACTTTTATGCCGTGCTTGTGTGTGGGGGCGGGGGAGGGGGGCTGAAACTATTTGTGTTTACAAAGATGTCAGTTGAAAAAAGGGTACATGAATTTTACAAAATATGCTAGTTAGCTGAAGTACCGTAGGAGGGTTCGGGGGGGGGGTTGTGTGGCCGCTTGTAAGTGGCGCTGATAGGGCGCTGCTAAATGTTGCTGTTGTTTTATTTTGAAACTTTCCAGAAATATAACTCGTACAGCGCGCCACAATAGTGAGCTACGATTACTATCTATCAAAATGTATATAGGCCTAATTTAATCACGAACTATTCGATAAGCTAATTAACTCGATAAATCTATCATTTCTGATCATTAAATATATATATATATATATATATATATAGATATAGATATAGATATAGATATAGATATAGATATAGATATAGATAGATAGATAGATATAGATAGATGATAGATAGATAGATAGATAGATAGATAGATATAGATAGATATAGATATAGATATAGATATAGATATAGATATAGATATAGATAGATATAGATATAGATAGATATAGATAGATAGAGATAGATAGAGATAGATAGAGATAGATAGATATAGATAGATAGATAGATAGATAGATAGATAGATAGATAGATAGATAGATAGATAGATAGATAGATAGATAGATAGATAGATAGATAGATAGATAGATAGATAGATAGATAGATAGATAGATAGATAGATAGATAGATAGATAGATAGATAGATAGATAGATAGATAGATAGATAGATAGATAGATAGATAGATAGATAGATAGATAGATAGATAGATAGGCTAAGTGATAGTCTGATAGCTCAAGTATCGGATAACTCGACATTTTGAAAACTGGATAATTTGATAACGTTATATAAAATTGTTCACTCAATAGTTTGATAACTCATTAATTTGATAACTCGAACTTTTCCCCCTAAATTTATCAAACTATGCGACTGTGTTTCAATGCCATTAGACAAGACGTACTTCACACTGATGTCAGCCACTTTTTCGTTTCGCACATATTACATTGTCTGCTGTTGTGTTTTTTTTCCAAACTCAGGTATGCTGAAAGTTCTATCAGCCGGATCTACTTGCCACATGGAATCTCAGGAAACTACACAGTGTCTGCAAGCAGTTATGGTGGAGTTTCGAATTCAACTGATCCCATTAATGTTACATTTTATGGTAAGATTGACTAATATTGTATTAGGCGCAATTTTATAGACGAAATGATTACTATTTAGTGAACGCTAGTAACCGTAATAATTATTTATCAACTTTTTAAAAATTAAAACTATAAAAAAAAGCCATTTTAATAGAAGTGACTGATGACGAAACTTGTCACGTGACCAATCCAACTCAGTTTCGTAACTGGGAGAGGGGTGGGGGGTGTTGGGGCACTTTTGGTGGAACTTTTCCCGCCAGACATTTTCGGAATTTTTAGAGTCAATCCTGCACGCCACGTTGTGCATTATTCGTAGAACTATAAAACATGTTGTTTCATGTTTCTATAAATATTTTACTTCCGCGTCAGGCCCTCTGCCCAGTGCCGCCGAGAGGGGGGCGGGGGGGAATGCCCAGGGGCCCTGTGAGTTTTAGGGGCCCGAACTGAGCTGTGCCAATGATCTTTTGAAAATATTATTATCCGCACTAGGGGGCCCGTGACAGCAATGGGGTGCCTAGGGTTTCGGAGCCTCTGACAAGTGTATGGGTGCCACCGCCGCCCCCAGCCCATCCCACCCACCATCTTCTCTCCGGCGACGCTGACCGTCTGCCTGTGAAATGTATTACGTTAATCAAAACAAACATCTGAATTATAACGGGCTCGTAACAGTAGACGGCCCGATTATATTTATTGCTGATAAGCAGCAGACGCCCAAACATGTCTACTTGTTTATATCATCATTGTATATCATATTGTCAGCAGCGTTAAAAGGGTTTTGCTGGTTGTGCGACCGCACCAGGGCACCGAACTAGTAAAGGGCGCCGAACCAGTAACGGGCGCCAAACTAGTAAAGGGCGCCGAACCAGCAAAGGGTGCCGAACCAGTAACGGGCGCCAAACTAGTAAAGGGCGCCGAACCAGCAAAGGGCGCCGAACCAGTAACGGGCGCCAAACTAGTAAAGGGCGCCGAACCAGCAAAGGGCGCCGAACCAGTAACGGGCGCCGAACTAGTACAGGGCGCCGAACCAGCAAAGCGCGCCAAACCAGTAACGGGCGCCGAACAAGCAAAGGGCGCCGAACCAGTAACGGGCGCCGAACTAGTAAAGGGCGCCGAACCAGCAAAGGGCGCTGAACCAGTAACGGGCGCCAAACTAGTAAAAGGCGGCGCCGAACTAGTAAAGGGCGCCGAACTAGTAAAGGGCGCCGAAAGAGCGCTGTTAATTTTTTGTTTTTGTTTGGTACTCTGCAGATTAAGAGGTTGGCGCCAAAAGTTTAACTCACTACACAGGTCTCCGCAATAGCTAGTTACAGATCTGCATGTTTATTGTTATAAATGTTTATAAAAACAGACAATCGAGTCGATATAATGTATTTACTTCAACAATCGGCACGTTTATCATTTATTAGACTGATTTGTTTTTTTTAATATTAATTAAAAAAAAAACATATACATAAACATTAAACAACAGCCATTTAGAAATAGATTCATGTATTGCACTATATACAGCCCACGTAACATTTATTCATCTCCACAGACAGCCCAGTTGTGACGCCACAGTCACTTGGTCCACCAGTGGTCAATCGCAGCTACACCTTAACATGCTCGCACGCTGTTCCAGTGGGTGTGGTGGTCAACTGGTACCACTTCCTCGGTTACGTCGTGGCTAGCAACACCAGCAGCATTCAGACTATGGTGCGCGCAGACCCAGTTGAATACAGGTTCAGGTGTGGGGTCCAGTATGGAGCGGATACCCTGCTCAGCTCTGACTTGTTCTTATACTGTAGGTACTTTACTCACCTCGTTTACCTGGTGTCCATGACCAGAGCCGTTCTTACGTTTATGGGGGCCCCAAGGCACATTAGGGGGCCCTTTGCACATTAGGTGGCCCTAGGCACATTAGGGGGCCCTTTGCACATTAGGTGCTAGGCACATTAAGTGCTAGGCACATTAGGTGGCCCTAGACACTTTACTGGACCTTAGGCATATTAGGTGGCCCTAGGCATATTAGGTGCTAGGCACATTAGCTGACCCTAGGCACATTAGGTGCTAGGCATATTAGGTGGCCCTAGGCACATTAGAGGGCCGTAGGCACATCAGGGGGCTTTGGGCAAGGCATTTGGTGGGAGGGTCTTAGTAAAAAGTTCATTTTGAGGCCCCAAGTAAAAATGCCACCGCTTTCTAGTATTGGGCTCATAAGACTATTTAAAAGCTGGACCCCCTCTCTTGGCAACATAAACACTTTAACTGTCTGTAGTTTTGGGGGGGGGGCGGGGAGGAGGAGTCCTAATCAGAGCTCAGATTACCCTTCTTCTAGTGGACGACAAAATAGAGTTCTCTACAAACGGGGGGTTGCAAGTCTGGCTTAAAACGCGCTTCATGTACATTAGATACCAACAAAAGCTAAGAGATTGGGCCCTCCCAGAAATGTTGAGTGCCCCAGGCAAAGGTATCCGTTGGGGAAACCTCCTAGCATCATATTTAATAGGAATTAACTTTTTAAGGGGCCCATATTTTTAGTAAGGGTCCTAGGCGGTCGCCAAGTTAGCCCATCCATTAAATCGGCCCTTCTTAGGAGAGTCAGCAATCACTATATAATATAGAACTAATCACTAGATAAAACTTAATAAGAGAAGATATTGTCGAAGTCTTTGTCAACAAGCTTTGGTTTAATAAGCCAAACAAAACGGCCGTTTTTACTTACTCATCTTTACCAACTTGTAAACGGGTCTATTTTTTTTAAAAAACGCTAAATTTCTATTTTCAGCCACGAAACCCAAAAAACCGACTATATCCATCTTACAGTCGAGTCGATTTCCGTCTTCGACCAATGAAAGTACTTTGCTTCTGACGTGCGACAGCGGATACAACTTTGTGGTGTCTTGGTTCCGTGACGGGGTCAAGGTGACGGGCCTGTCGAAAAGCTACGGCCAGGCACGCGTGACGAGGTTGCCGGGACCCGGTGCCTACTATACTTGTACACACACGAACAGCTTGGGAGAGTCAGAGAGAAGCGATCCCGTCTACGTCCCTGGCTGGGGTGAGCACTGACACATTTAAAGGCTTTCTTTTATAGCTGTCTATAAAACTATATGTTTGTTATAACTGTCTATAGAACTATATGTTTGGTATAACTGTCTATAGAACTATATGTTTATTATAACTGTCTATAGAACTATATGTTTATTATAACTGTCTATAGAACTATATGTTTATTATAACCGTCTATAGAACTATATGTTTATTATAACTGTCTATAGAACTATATGTTTATTATAAATGTCTATAGAACTATATGTTTGGTATAAATGTCTATAGAACTATATGTTTATTATAACTGTCTATAGAACTATATGTTTATTATAACTGTCTATAGAACTATATGTTTGGTATAAATGTCTATAGAACTATATGTTTGGTATAACTGTCTATAGAACTATATGTTTGTATAACTGTCTATAGAAGTATATGTTTATTATAACTGTGTATAATACTATATGTTTATTTAGTTCAACCTGATCGGCTGATCTTTGATTCTTTTAATAGATGAAATCGTTACGTCAGCCAGCAGTCCTGTAGCCTGTCATGGTCAGCGGCTAACTTTATCTTGCAACGCCAAGGGTCAAGTTCCGAACATCAAGTACAGTTGGGAAATCTACAGGTCTGTGTCCAGAGTGTCTGTACATAATTAACACAGGCCAAATGTGAAACTATATTAGTTCATTCGCAAATTTGATTATATATTAAAAATACAAATAAAAACAGCATCGAAAATAATGTGATCACTTGCCAACAACATACATATATGAGGTAACAGATACCAAGACAGACAGGTAGATAAAAGGACAGCAAGAAAGAATTATTGAGATATGCAGAGAGATAAACATAAAGATATATAGATAGACAGTCACCATATATAATAAACAGTCAGAGAGACAGATGAACAGAAATATTGATTGAATGATATACACATGATATATATATATAATGAGAGAGATAGAGAGATAGAGACAGACACATGTATAGTGAGATATGTAGGAAGGTAGGTAGCCAGGTAGATAGATGGGTAAATAGATAGGTAGGTAAGTAGATGAGAAGGTATATAGATAGTATGTAAATTGCACATAACATAAACACTTCGACCCTTAACATAGTTATCCATCACATAGTTATGTCATCTAGTTATCAGTCACTCTTCAGATATTCATAATTTTTTTTTTGTACAGAAGGAATTCTTCCAGTAGTGTAGACACATTAAGTGATCAGACGCTGCAGTTCCTTTCTTTGAATAGCAGTGACCAGGGACTGTACTTCTGTGTAGTGGACATAGGTGGTCACTCGTTCTATGCCAACAAACATTACGTCATTGCATGTAAGTAGCCCCATGTTTTATGTGCATTCAAAATTAGCTCCCTGGATAAGCGGGAAGATCTTGATATGTTTACTACCTTAAGTTCAATACCTTCAACACCTCTTACAGGGAGTCTGACAGTAACGGACAGAGGACTGTTGTGGCCCTAGACGCAGTTAACCCCTCTCCCCGGTCCAATATATTTAAAGGGTATGTTGTGGGCTTAATGGGAGCCCTCAAAAGTCTGGTTCCTGGTAATGCGTCCGATGTGTTCGCCTTTGAATACGCCGCTATTTATGTTGTAAAATAACCATGGACATTTTAATTTGCAAACTGTATAGAATACAGGAGAATATTTAATACATGAATTTGACAATGAGAAGCTTTAGCCGACAAGACCGGCTTTTGGTCAGAGTTACTATGTTTCTTAACGCTTCCATATAAATAACTGATGCCTTGAAACAGGACCTGCCTTACGAATTGCGGGGCCCAATTTAACGGATGATTCCGAGGCCCCTCTTCTAATTACTATTAACGCTAAATGTAAATTGCGGTACCCCTGCCAGACGCGAGGTCCAATTTGGAGCAAATTTGAGGGAGTGGGATTGTCTGAGGGCACCCCAATATTTTTTTTAAAGACGATAAGGGAACCACATGTGACAGCCTTAACAGCGTTAGAGCCAAGCGTCCCCAAATTAATTCTGCGTAGGACCTCCGATTGTTTCTTTGCTTTGATCCTGAAATTTAAATTTGTATCCCATCCCCCTTCTCAAATAAATAACTAAAATAAAAGTTGTAGCGCTCATATACCTCAAACTATTTGATTCATGCTCATCATCAGGGGCCTGCCTCTCCCCCCCCCTTTCCCCCTGCCCCCTTTATCTTTTCAGTTGACGTCCCTGAGCCTCCACAGTTAACTGCCTACTTTGCCGTTGAACCACCGAACAAAGTCACCGTCAAGTTGATGTGCTCAGTACAGTCATTGATTATGGATGTCAGTGAACCTTTGCGGTTAGCATTTTGACGTCACAACGATGTTTTGTTTGTTTGTTTGTTGTTGACAGTCGAAGATTAGTTTGAGAACTGAATGTAGGAACTATAGTAGGAACTACAGTAGGAACTACAGTGGGAACTATAGTGGCCGTGTTTGTTTGTAGACAGTACCGCCGCAAGGAGTTGGGGGGGGGGAGTGGGGGGGAGTGAAACCCGAATAAATGTCTGCGCCCACTTACATTAGGTGCCCAATTTTGTATACAGTAATCTTCTATACAATGACCTGACAGTTTAGTTGATATGTTTGACCAGAATGATCCCATTTAGTATATACTACTAGGGGGGGGGGGGGCCTACGATGAGCCCTGTATGTAGAGCCAGAGCCGGATTTACAATGTTAAGAGCCCTAGGCTAAAAAAATTTGAGTCCCATTTTGAAAAATAAAAAAATTATGCTAATTTTTTTTTTTAAATGTGTGTATACTACTCAACATTTTTAAGGCCCCCCTAATTTAGCGGGGCCCCTAGGCCACATCCTATTCGGCCTATCTGTAAATCCGGCTCCTTGTAGAGCTCACGACGATAAAAATCCCGGGTTCAAGTTCACTTAGCGCATAAGTATCATTCTTTGCATTCCGCGAGCAACCTTGATGGCTTTTTTTTCATACAAGCTCCAAATGAAGCCTTGCCTAAGACCCACCCCCTCAACGTATCTTTGCCTAGACCCAGCCCACACCCAAATTTCTTTTCCCTAACGTCTCCCAATGTAATTCTAACGCGGGAGGACCCCTCCGAAAATTGTAAGAACGGGTCTTTTGTAATTCATTTAGCCCATTTTTTTTATTCAACACATATTGCTTAATTGTTATTGTTTTTATTTACTAATCTTTACCATATGTTCGTCCTCGTCAAAATCTTTTTTTTAGAGTTTACAAAAATGGCGTTGCGGTGACCACGTTACCATCGTCCGGGAGCCAATTCTACCTTGCCGACATGCTGTCCTTAACAGAGTTTTACACCCTTGACCTCGCTGATCTATACATTGAGGGGAATTACTCTTGTACGTCTGTGAACACTGCAGGAGAATCTGCCCACAGTAACGTCATCTTCATCAGTCGATCTGCCGGTAAGCAGGACCGAAGCTGGGAATCATTAGGGCCCTTTGCGAACTATGGCAAGGATGCCCCCCCTCCCCCCCCCCTCCCATGACCCCTTTCCCTCACTTTCAGTGTAAAAAAAAAATTTGAATGCGTCGGGTTGTCTCCTCCTTGCCGTGCCTCACAGACACGAAACATTTTAGGCGAGTTACACCTGCGTAAACCAACCTCCCCCCCCCCCACATGACACGCCGCCCCCTTCCCCTACAAATGTCACGACGTAGCTGCAAGAGACTTTTAATAGCGGAACTTTGTTTAGGGACACGCAATAAACTAAGAGCAGGACAATTTAACTGGAAGGGGGGTGGGTGTGTGTGTGCCTGGGAGTGCTCATATGTGAAGGCGGCCCAGTATAAATAAGCCACAAAAAGTATGCAATGAATTACTGGAGGACCTTTTATAGTTATAGAAACATGTGGCCTAGTGTTGTGAAGCGCTCGACAGCTGATCCTGAGAGTGAATAGGTTCGATCCTCGGTGAGAACTAAGGGGGATTTTTTTCAGGTCCTGGTGAAAGTTAATGTCCCTCAAGTCTACCCAGCTTCAAATGGGTCACCTGACTTAAGCCGGGGAAAGTAAAGGCGGATGGGTGTTAAGCTACCAAATGCCCCTTTAGAATTAAGGAACTTGACTTTTTTCTTATTGTAATGAGTTTAGAAAAAAAAAGTTATAATAAACCAGTGGTATCAATTCTTTATTTTCTTTGCACAGGTGCTTACCCAGCCTACCCACCGACCATTCAAGCCAATGACAGCTTCCCTGCACTAAGAAAGTCCATCACACTGACCTGCCAGGCTCCAAGCTTTATAGCTGACCATCAGATAGCCTGGAGAAAGGACTTCGTGCCTATCATCAGACAAGGCAGAAATCTAACTCTGGGATTGCTGGGAAATGAAGATGGTGGATTTTATACATGTTTATACACCATGACGTCAGACATCTATGGGTCTTATTATTTGCAAGCTGAGCCTTATCTACTTGCCTGTAAGTTCTAGGCGATAGTCGTGTTGGCCCAGGTCCCCGGATTAAAGAGAGGCGCTAATGATACTGCAGCACTAGGCCCTCACACTTAAATAGGCCTATTTCGCATGCACCTCGCACAATGTCATCATCAGTTCGGCCCTGTTCTCTACGTGACTGTACCTTATAGTCATCAGTTCGGCCCTGTTCTCTACGTGGCTGTACCTTATAGTCATCAGTTCGGCCCTGTTCTCTACGTGACTGTACCTTATAGTACCAATCTTGGGGGTCTGCAGTCATTCAGTCGAAAACGGTTAAATGGCGGTCATAAAAAAAAAACAACAGAATTTCTTGCCGAATTTTTCTTAACTATGTTTGATATTAGTAAGTTTCGCGGTCAACCTGGCAAGAATAAAAAAAAAATGTTCGATGTATAACTCAGTTGGCATAAAAACATTCAATGTGGTTGTCAAGGATGCAAATGTTGTGCACCCTGATGCACATGTTGTGCACCCTGATGCACATGTTGTGCACACTGAAGCACAAATATTTTGTTCTTAACGAGTTAGTGCCGGCCTTAATCCCACTGGACTGTGCTCGCTACTAATGGGCCTTCAGGCACAAGTGTGCCCCGAGCTTACAGAATTACTTTTGACTTGCCCAATTCCCCAACACATTTTTTTCCCCAACATGGCCCTGGAGCTATTAAGGCCAGGCCTATTTACGGGCTCAATCTATACTTTTATATATTACTTTATTAAACTAAATGGCAATAATTGCAATCATCATACCATTTACAGTAATGAAACCACTTCAACCAAATATTGCGTTTGACCACAAAAGTAACCTCATGGATCTGCCCTATTCATATTACAGAAATGGACAAGGGCCAATATTTTTCAAATTTGCATTGGGTCAAATAATTCCTGTAAAGTAAGTAGCAATTCGAATAAATTTGCCTAGTCATTGCTTCAAATATTGTATATCTGGCATTAGTTCTTTTGATATAGCTTTAAAAACTAGCTTCATTGTACCTGTGTGTCAAGTTAACTTCCATTAAAAATGATTTAATTTATATATAAGCTATTAATGAAAACTATTTTTTGTAATGATGTATTCCTACACTTTCAGATGTTCTCCTGTATACGTGTATAACGAAGGTCATGGCGGAGATGATGAAAGTGTCAGATCTAAATATCTTTACTCACTCTACAAGAACAGCCAGTCGTTGAATTTGAATAATGATCGGGGTACCTTCCTCGTTTCTGGGTTGCCAGTCGGGGAACATAACTTCTCATGTACAGTCAACAATGGCTTCGGATATTCAGAGATGAGTTATCCACTCTTAGTCATTGTCACACGTAAGCAACTTTTTTTTTTGTTGTTTGTTCTAAATTAAATGACGTATTTATTAATATGGGGCAGGGGTGCGGGGGGTTACGAAAACCTTATGATTTCCCAGGGCCGTAGCAAAGAGAGGCAACCCGAACACTTGTAAGGGGCTCCGAACTTTAGGGGTTCCCCCATCGCTTTCGAAATGTACATGTATTTATTTATGTATCATACGAAACGAACATGGACCTTCTTTTGTGGGAAATTGGTACACAGAGGCTCCAGTCGTCATGTTGTCTGGTATCGGCCCCTGGTACAATGCACGCCGAATCATGTCTTACCCTCCACCACCGATCTTACAGATCATCATTTATACTCTGGGGTCTTTGTCAAAGGTATGCACCCAGTGTGCCCTAGTACTGATACTGCCCTAATCCTAATCATTACTAAATTATGTACCTATATATATATATATATATATATATATATATATATATATATATATATATATATTTGTACATTTTTTTTTACGTTTTTTCTGAATTTCTTTATTTAATTTTAATGCTTAATGCAAAATAATGAACATAAATAAATAAATGAAAACAAACACGGAACACTTGCCCCAAGTCTATAAATTTCAATGCTTATATTTTTTTAATAGCCAGAGTAATGATAGCAGCAAGTAGGGCTTACCCTTTCATTGGAGGTGACGTCACTTTAACTTGCATCACGTCTCAATCATCCAGTGGCCTCGACGTAACTTGGAAAAAGAACGGATTGGAGTTGACCGAAACGTCGCCGTACCTGAAGCTGGACAACTTATCTCTTTATGATGAGGGCAGCTATGTCTGCAGGCAGAGATCTGGGCAGTGGACAATGGCCATCAGTGAACCTTATATTCTGGCGTGTACGTCATTGTTTGTTTTTTTTTAACTTAGTAGATTTTTTATGTATAGATTTTCTTACTGGCAATGAAGACTAGCCTATAGTATAAAACAAAATAAGACCAGTGATCTCTCCATTGTGGCTGACGAGTGATCTCTGGATTGCTGCTGACCAGTGGTCTCTGGACTGCTGCTCAAAGTGATCTCTGGATCGCTGCTGACCAGTGGTTTCTTCGTTATGGTTCACCAGTGATCTCTGGATTTTTGCTGACCAGTAATATATGAATTGTTGCTGACCAGTGATCTATGGATTGTTGCTGACCATTGATCTCTGGATTTTTTGCTGACCAGTGATCTCTGGATTGTTGCTAACCAGTGGTCTCTCCATTGTGGCTGACCAGTGGTCGCTCCATTGCTGTTGACCAGTGGTCGGCTAAATTTTTAATCAATGAGTCTATGGATGCCGACAATTCTAGTCCATTACATGAAGGGCTGTTATGGACAGATGGTCAAACAGTATAGAACACGTTCTACATTTCATCTGCTCCGATGAGCAGATAAGAGCTGAGAAAACTTCACATCAGGGGCAATAGACATATTTAACCAACTACCCTAAGGGGTTCGGTAACATTTAAAATAGATTATTCTACGGGAGGGGGGGGGGGGGTAGTTTAAATTTACTACTCCACGGCTCGGGTATATATTTAATCTACTTCCCCTGATGTGTGAAAATATTTAATATAATTTTTTTTCCCTCGTGGTGATATTCCAAATATTTAATTTAAAAAAAATAATAAATTTCATTTCAAAATGCCGAGAGCTCACTTCACAAGTTTCAGCTAAACAAGCCAGGGTAAATAACTCTGGTGGCTCATCTTCCATTTCTGCAAAAAAAAAAAAAATTATAAATATTTAAAAACAAAAAGAACACCTTTTTTTAAACGATTTAATTAACATGAAATAATGACAATTTAACACTGATTTTTTATATATTTATATTCTCAGTTAGTTCTGCAGCTTCCCAACCAATAATTTTTACTAATCAAAATGTGACGTCACTTCAATCTGGATCTTATTTACAAATATTTTGTGTCTCAAACCGCACGTCTTCAAAGAAAGCTGCTTTCTACAGGAACAATCAAATTGTTTACATATCCATCGATGGGATAACGGATGATGTGGGTTACATCACATATGCGTATCAAGTCAAACCAGTCAATGAGTCCATCTCTGGTCTTTACACTTGTACAGTGGAGAACATCCTGGAACTGTCAGAGATCAGCTCTTCTCTACAGATTACAGTTGGTAAGGAAAACGTAGAACAGTATGGACCTTTTTTTTATTGTGGGTTTTTTAGGAGGGGGTGGGGGCTGAGAAGTTGTCAGACTTTTGGGGGCCCCCAGGCAAAAAGCATAGGACTGAGGCTGTAATGTATGCATATATTATCTGTCACAGTTTTCATATGAAAATAGGCTTGATTATTAGTTGTAGCATTTAGTATCTGTAAATTATAATAGCAGGGGGCCTCTTTGCCATTGTGGCTCCTTTGCCATTGTGGTTCCTTTGCCAGCGATGGCTCCTTTGCCATTGTGGCTCCTTTGCCATTGTGGCTCCTTTGCCAGCGATGGCTCCTTTGCCATTGGGGCTCCTTTGCCATTGTGGCTCCTTTGCCATTGTGGCTCCTTTGCCAGCGATGGCTCCTTTGCCATTGGGGCTCCTTTGCCATTGTGGCTCCTTTGCCAGTGGTGGCTTTTTTGCCATTGTGGCTCCTTTGCCAGCGATGGCTCCTTTGCCATTGGGGCTCCTTTGCCATTGTGGCTCCTTTGCCAGTGGTGGCTTTTTTGCCACTGTGGCTCCTTTGCCAGTGGGCGCGCTTAGTTTTGTCTCAACCTAAGACTAGATCTGTCAAAATGCTTCTTGAATTTACCGAAAGCTGTGTACTGCTGTGAAAATTTTAAATCAAGTGCGCAACATTTTGGTGTATTGGTCTACTTAACGAAACATTAGTGCACTCTATTGTGAAGTGCCGGTGCACTTTTCAATCTGTAAGTGTGTTTGTTATCCTCGTTGCGCAGTAGTAAAAGGAACACTGGTATGATATAAACAGTAAGTACAACTAAACCCTGGTGCTTTTTTTTTGGATTTAGGAAATCAATGATAAGGATTTTTTGAAAGTTTTTTTTATGGAAAAGAATATGCAATCTAGTCAATCTACTAATTGTGTATTTTTCTTAGTTTAGGGATCTAATTCACGTTGATTTTCAACAACTTTTGTTTTAAAAAACGCTAATAGCCATTTCCAAACATAGTTAATCTTATCACACAAAATTTGTTTTTGGCCAATATTTTTAATGATATCTTAGGTGACGTACCTTGGGATACTCAAATTTGATAGTAGTATTATGAAAGACTATCCCACTTTGACATTTTAAAAAGATGTTGTGTTTTACCTCTATTCATCTATTTTTACATACGTCATCATCATTAACTGACCCTTTAGAGTATGCATTGGTCTTCTTGTCATCAGAGTAGATATATGCATGTCTATTATTGAAATCTGGCCAACCCACTTCTTCCTAAGACGAACTCTCTAACGAGCTATCTACATGGTGCCTTGTATTATATTTTTTTTTTTACCAAGAGTGTATTATGGCGCGAAACGTTCATAATTTGAACATGCACTATAAACATGAATGAATGATAAGTGTAAAACTCTCCAATACATTTGTACACATTTAATTGTGTAAATCTCTCCAATACATTTGTACACATTTAATTGTGTAAATCTCTCCAATACATTTGTAAACATTTAATTGTGTAAAACTCTCCAATACATTTGTAAACATTTAATTGTGTAAATCTCTCCAATACATTTGTAAACATTTAATTGTGTAAAACTCTCCAATATATTTGTAAACATTTAATTGTAATATCAACATCAAACATTACTGCTGTATTGTTTTCACAGCCAATGGCATAACTAGAGGTGGGTTGTTGTGTAATGACACCTGTTTGATATGCAATGTATCAAATACAAAAATGTGTCATACAAACAATGGGACTTGTGAATGTCGTCTGGTGAGTAGATTTAGTAGTGGCATAACAAGTGTCTTTAAGGGGCACTACTCGAGAACTGTGAATACTTTTTTTTTGTAAAAAAGGGAAGAGAAGGGCACGTAAACTATTAAAAATCTATCCTCATTGTAATTGGAATAACAGTACAATTTATGTATTTGTATATACTTTAGCATACATTTGAACAGTTTTGTACACATTTGGACACCTTTGAACAGTTTTGTACACATTTGGACACCATTGAACAGTTTTGTGCACATTTGGACACCTTTGAACAGTTTTGTACACATTTGGACACCATTGAACAGTTTTGTGCACATTTGAGCACATTTTCATACATTTGAACACTTTTGTTCACATTTGAACACTTGTCTACACCAGCCCCGTAGCCCCCCCCCCCCCCCCGGTTAAAAAAGAAGACAAAGAGGAAAAAATAAAGAAAAAGTAAATGTGCCCCCTTGCTGGGTATTGGTGCCTCCCTGCTTACTTTGACCTGGCTACGGGCCTGGTCTACACATTTGACCACTTTTGTACACATCTGACCACTTTTGTACACATTCGACCACTTTTGTATACATTGGACCACTTGTGTACACATTGGACCACTTTTGTGCACATTGGAACACATTTGCATACATCAGAACACTTTTTGCATACATTAGCATACATTAACACTTAAAGAAGGCAGCCTGAACATTGCAGCGACCACCATGGGCCCAACCGATGCACGGGTCGTGTGGGTCCGGACCCTACCAAAAAATCAAGCCACTGGTTTTAGACCCTACCAAAATTGGAAGGGGGGGGGCAGACATACCAATTTTCATCTTCCCTAATATTTTGGACCCTACCAACTTCAACATACTGGTTGCGCCCCTGGCTACCACGTCCACGGGCATTCCCCCCCCCCCCTTATCAAGTTATATCTCCTGAGAAGAATTCATTGGTTGGTTTTTGTTTCTTGACATTTTTTTTAAAGGAATCAATAAATCATGTTATTTATGTATCTAAGTTATAACACGCTGTCTGTTTTATATAATTGTCTATTACAAAGCAGGGGAGATCATTACTTTGGTTGGTTAAGCTACACATTTTCTAAAGTATATGCAATTTTCCATTTAAAATCTTATTTTTAAGTAACTGATTAAAACAATAATTTTTTTTGTTAATACATTTTCGCACAAAAAAAAAAGATATCAAAATTTACATTTACATAAATTTCGAACTTCTAAAGAGTTATCTTGGTAGTTTCGTACAATAACATTAAAAAAAACTGTCTATCATTACCCAAGACTTACTCAAAAAGATGCCCTTGTACCGGTTGCTTACCATAGCCTGCTGTAAAATGAAATGACAGCTGGTGAATGCGCACTGGTCAAATAAATTAAAAATCTACTAACAAAGGGTCTTTTAGTAAATAAAGTTTTTCAATAGCTCTAGATAGCTTTCTTTATTGACGAAGTATTATTTTTAATTACTTCAATAGCTCTAGATAGCTTTCTTTATTGACGAAGTATTATTTTTAATTACTTCAATAGCTCTAGATAGCTTTCTTTATTGACGAAGTATTATTTTTAATTACTTCAATAGCTCTAGACAGCTTTCTTTATTGACAAAGTATTATTTAAATTACTCCTGCCTAGGGTTGGACTGGCACTACATGTAGCACAGATGTGGATGAATGCAGCAGTAAAGTTTCCCCCTGCTCTGACCCTAACAGCCGATGTGTTAACTCCCCTGGGTCCTATTCCTGTAACTGCAGCTTTGGTTTCTTCAGGAGAAATGCCACCTCTTCGACGTGTGAAGGTAAAATCAAATCGACATTTCTATCGTCATTTTGTATGAAAAATGTTCTAATTCCACGGTTCTAAATATTTTTTCGCGACTGTACCCCAAAGGATGCGAAAGTATGTCCGCTAGCACCCCTCACACGTAATTTCCGCAAATTCTAGGCTGTTTCTAACGAAAAATAGCACATCTCTACTTACCCATAAATGAATTTTCTCGCACCCCTCCAGGTACGCGTAACACCGGTTGAGGACCCCTGCCCTAACGACACATAAGCCCATCTAATAAGAAATGTTTACGTTTATTTTTTTTAGTTATAGAATGCGACATCAGTTTTTTCGGCTCTAATTGTACGCACCGATGCAATTGCAACCCTGAAGGCTCAACTTGTGACAAATTCACTGGCGCGTGCCAGTGTTACACTGGATGGGAAGGTCCGAAATGTGACACTGATATAAATGAATGTCTAAAAGGTTATGGTTTTGATTTTTTTTTATATTCCTTATTTTGAAATATTTAATAAACATATGTAAAAAAAGAAAAAAAGAAATTTACTAATATTTATATATTTCATGCTATAGGACATCGAACATGAAAATATGTTAATTCTAAACGTTGTTTCACTATAATATTATTTCATCTTGCAGTTGGCAACCTTTGTGGCACACTGGGGATCTGTGTCAACACCAATGGCGGATATCAGTGTGTTTGCCATCCTGGATACAAACTCAATAGCTCTAATTTGTGTGAAGGTTGTAATCCAGTAATACATTTATTAACTATCAAAATAAGACGAAATATTATTTATCAAGCCAATGTGATTCAAATATTAATTTTACAATTAATTCATTTTTTTTTATTTTTTAACGAAGAAAGGTAAAAAAAAATTCTTATTATACTAATCAAGAAATATAGCCGTGTTAGGGGTGTATAACAAAGACGAATGACACTAATAACTAAATTATTTCCCTTACATAAAGTTTACTTAAAGATAAAAATTTTATTGCAAAATTTAAAATAAATACATTTTAGAAACAAATTAATTTTAGACTTTTGATCGTGTCTTGTTAACCGTTTATTTCTACGCAGAGGTAAATATATCGTACATTATGTCATTGATCACATTTCTCTTCACTTGATCAGAATGTGACAGTAATCATTACGGAGCCAACTGCATCACACAATGTTTATGTCAGCCACAAAATTCTGTTTGTAACAAAGTCACTGGCGCATGTAAATGTACCATTGGATGGGAAGGTCCAACCTGTTACTCTGACATAAATGAATGTTTGAAAGGTTACATTTTATATTTACATATTTTGCAAATTACACATTTATCTATATATTAAATAATCTATTAATATAATTTCAATGCCTTTTACATTTTTTCTTAATACGGTGGCATTTTCTTTATAGTTTGTGTCATTATTGGTTCAAAGTATTTAAAAGCTTCTTCAAAATAGAAAAAGTAAGATGTTTCGAGAAGTTGGTGACCTCGCTTGAATACTTTGTCATCATCTTACAAGTCTAAATATCATGTTTTCTGACAAGAAAACATTCTAAATTTGTATTTAACTTTTGTGTATGTAAAAGTCATAGAGTATATATCATATTTTTGTCTTTCAGGTAGAAATGTCTGTGGCAGTAAAGTGTCTTCAGATGCCTGCGTCAATACCAATGGTGGATACTACTGTGACTGTCCTGTAGGATATCACCTGAGTGACCTAAATACCTGTGAAGGTGGGTAACACGGCGCTATACCATGTAGGCTGACGGGGTACGTGTAGTCTAACACACATTGAGCCTGCTGCATAATGCATATTGAACATGCGGAATAAAGCACACAGTGAACATTTTACAAAGCACACAGTGAACATATTGCAAAGTCATAGTGAACATTTTACAAAGCACACAGTGAACATTTTGCAAAGCACACAGTGAACATATTGCAAAGCACACAGTGAACATTTTACAAAGCACACAGTGAACATTTTATAAAGCACACAGTGAACATATTGCAAAGCACACAGTGAACATTTTACAAAAAACACAGTGAACATATTGCAAAGCACATAGGGTACATGTTGCAAAGCACACAGTGAACATATTGCAAAGCACATAGGGAACATGTTGCAAAGCACACAGTGAACATATTGCAATGAACGTATTGAAATTGCAGTTTTAGACATATTTATCATGTTGGTTGTATTATTCGAAGTCAATAATTATTTGCGAAATTCAGACCGTTTTTAAATGCAGACATTGACCATATATTCAGACGTTGACCATATATGCAGACATTCACCATAATACATTTTGTAATAGAAAGGTTGCTGTTGTTTTTTTAACGTAATAAATCAATATGCTAGTTTAAAATATGTTTAAAAGACCAGGTCTTCTTGACCAATATGCCCAACCGGCACTTGCCCTGAGGCCATAACGACTTCAGCAACCCAAACCAAATTCACTTAAAAAACCTGGCTCACTGTCTTGGGCAGTGTTTGGCGTGATTTGCCCGGGAATTCCCAAAAATTATACAGACAGTCCCGAAAGCATTGCATTAACTGAGACGTTTCGCCATCCAAGTAAAATGTATGAAAATATTGAGAAGTTCCCCTGGCTCTAAGGAGTCATCAGAGCCAATGTAATGTAGAATATTGAGAAGTTCCCTGGCCCTAAGGAGCCATCAGAGCCAATGTAATGTAGAATATTGAGAAGTTCCACTGGCCTTAAGGAGTCATCAGAGCCAATGTAATGTAGAATATTGAGAAGTTCCCCTGGCCCTAAGGAGCCATCAGAGCCAACGTAATGTATAACTTATGTTTCTGTAAACACTGCATATAAAGATGTTGTATGTTTAGAACAACGCGTAGCCGTCTTTACTTTTCCAACTTTAAAAGCTGTGGGCACTTCAGGGACTCTTTTTTTCAGATTGGGAGGAGGGCCGCCGAAAATGTAACTTGCGCTGGGAACCACAATAGCTTAGCCACGGCCCTGCTCTTAACTAAACTTTCAGCAGCACATGGGAAAATACCCAGAATCGAACATACACGGGGGCACTCAGATTGACAGTCGAGAGCTCCACACCTCTCAAACCACCTGCCCCATCCCCCCCCCCACCCATCCCCCTCACAAAAACAAAACAACTAGTTTTTAATTAATTTAACATTTATTATATCATATGGCAGATTTTTTTTTTTTTTTACCATTTGCAATTCACAGCTGTGTTGAGTTTAACAATTGTAATTCGATTCCCATTTTACACTCCACCGGATTCTCATTTGATTATCAGCTCAACTAGCTACAGAGATGTCATTAGGGAGCTAGAAAACGCTGTAAGTTTTTCTATACAAACTAACCCCCCCCCCCCACTCCCTCTCTCCACCCCCCCCCGCTCCCACCACCATAATTATTCTTCTGGTACTTTTAAACTAGTTAAAGAAAAATATGGTGCAATGATAAAATAAAATGTATATATGTATACTTTTAGATAGGCTTACATAAGATATGTATATATATACACAGACTCAAGTTTTACTTAGTTTTTAGAATGTTACATAAGATATGTATATATACACACACTCAAGTTTTACTTAGTTTTTAGAATGTTTCTTGAAAAAATCGTTGTTACTTTTCAGGGTAATATTTCTGATGTTTTTTCTAGATTAACAAACAACTCAGACGACTAGTAAAAGGCTTTTTGATTTTTGTTGTTCAAGGACTAAGGTGAATTTGTTAGTCGTTTTGTTTATTTAAACCGAAGATTTAATTTATCAGAAAGAATCTTGCCAACTAAATCAATTATTTACTACAGTAATACAGTCTACTCTCGATGTTTGATAATGTACTTTTCTTTCTTTTCTTTTTTTAATGCTAGAAGGGGCAGCTTAATAGTAGACTCAAATCTCACGATGTTTGAAGATGTCAATAATAACACGGCTGGCCTGCTGACCAAAGGTCTAACTTCTCTAAACTGGACGGACGTAACCATCGATGGTGCTCATCAAAATGCAACGATCATCATGTCCAATGGTTATTGTAAGTCACGGCGTGTTTTGAACGTCTTGAAATTATTGTGAGCCACATGTTTTATCTTGTTTTATGTCGATATGTTACTGTCATTATATGTTTTATGTTGAGATGTTATTGTCATAAAATGTTCTATGTCGATATGTTACTGTAATCATATGTTTTATGTCGACATGTTACTGTCATCATATGTTTTATGTTGAGATGTTATTATCATAAAATGTTCTATGTCGATATGTTACTGTAATCATATGTTTTATGTCGACATGTTACTGTCATCATATGTTTTATGACGACATGTTACTGTCATCATATGTTCTATGTGGAGAAGTTACTGTCATCATATGTTTTATGTCGAGATGTTACTGTCATCATATGTTTTATGTCGAGATGTTACTGTCATCATATGTTTTATGTCGACATGTTACTGTCATCATATGTTTTATGTCGAGATGTTACTGTAATCATATGTTTTATGTCGACATGTTACTGTAATCATATGTTTTATGTCGACATGTTACTGTAATCATATGTTTTATGTCAACATGTTACTGTCATCATATGTTTTATGTCGAGATATTACTGTAAATGACCTGTTTAACGTATAGAAACTACTGTAAGTCACATATTTTATGTTCAGGTGTTACAGTAAGTAAACGTTAAAGTCCAGATGTAACTAGAAGTCGCTTGTTTTCGGTCTTGAAAGAGGTGGGTAAACTTTACGTTTAAAGGCGGGGCCAAATTAAGTCGGCAGAAAGGCCCGAACCAGGAGCATAAGGGTGGAGTATTTATATGAGCTAACCAATACATGTAAACGTCATTTATATGAACGAGCTGAGTGGATTGGACCAGTGGGCAGGTTCTAACAGCCTGACAGGCCACAGATTGACCAGGTATGGTATAGAGGTTACTGTAAGTCACCTGTTATTTTGTTTGCATCATGTTCTGCTTTACTGTTTTACATCAACTGAAAAGAAAACACTGAAGTATTAGGCAGAGCCTATAATTAATACGTGCTCTAAGGAAAAATCACAACATCTGAAAAAAAAAAAGACACACACACCTTTTAATAATTAATTTACAATCAACAACTACAATAGAGTGGCCACTGCTCTACACTGCCGGCTTCATCATAACTGCTCCTCTTGCGTCACAAAGTCGCTGCTTTCAATACGTAAATTATACGGTGCGCTGGTCTACGGGAATCCCATCTTTGTAGCGCACCACCGAGGGCAAGGAGAGAGTTATAACTATAAATATTCAAATTATTGTTTGTCTATGCTTACTTTTTTCTTTATCTAAAAAAAAAACATGTATTTTTTTTTGTACAGCTATTTCTACCGATGCTGATCAATGCTCTTTGAGAAACATCATCCAACCGTGTCCACCAGACACGTTTTGCTCCATCGACAAAGACGGTGTGTCATACTGCCAGCGGTCAGTTGTTTTTTTTAAACAGGCCTTTGTGCTGCACAAACAGGGCCGACGTTATGGCTATTACAAAGTAGGCAAGGCTCTGGGCCCCATAATAGAAAAAGGGTCCAGAAACGCGAGTCCTTTTATTTTTTGCAAAAACAATGTAATCCAGGGGAGGGAAGATGTTCTGAATGCTTTTGCCTTTAAGGTTTTTAAGCGGCCACCACAAATAACAACAATCAACAATGTTCATTGTACAGTCTCTTACTTTAAAACTGGAGAAGATTGTCATAGTCCCAGTTATAACAAAAACAAAAAAACTTTGTAAGACTGTATACATATTTCATTATTAGTTGACCCATATGAAAATTAAATATTGCTGTACTTCTATTCTAGTAGGCCTACACTTGAGAGCAATGACGTCATCAGCGAAAAAGGACTGTACATCGGCCTAGGTATTGGTGTGGGTGTTTTTGTGTTGGTCGCCGCTGCTGTCATTATTACAGCCTGTGTGATGAAACGTAGACGGAAAGAAACTACTTAGCTGTAAACACTGTCGTGTAGAATGTACTCGTTAAAGTTTGACGGTTAAACAATTAAAATATTGACTATTCAAGCATTGTTGTCTTTTTTCTTAATTTGTCGACATTTTGTGCAATAACATTAAAAATGTATGCATTTATATGTAATGCATAGCTTTGCACAGCCGACTCTCCTGCCCGGGGGGGGGGGGGAGGAAGATTTGGACTCGTGTGTGTGTCTGTGTCTGACTCTGTGTATGTGTTTGTGTGTGTGTGTTTGTCCTATCCCTTTTGATCAATCCTTGTTTGATTATCGTGTTGTTCCCCCTTTTTTTATATCAGGTGCTTGTGACCTGATTTTTCTAAGGTCATGCATAATGTAACAGGAGGAAACAGGTACCGAAGCTTTAAGCTTTTCGCCAGCTATGGAAACAACAGTCAACAACGTACGCACTCAAACTGCTCAATTGGTATTGTATTGTGTGAATTTGTGTCATAGCCATCCATAGTCTCAGTTATAATAAAAACAAACTTTTTAGACTGTATGAATATTAATTGACGCATATGAAAATTAACATTGCTATACGTCTACTCTAGTATAAATGGCATACATATTTTCAAAACCGGAACGTGTTGCAGAACATTTTCATGTCCCGACAACTCCCACTTTTCATGTCCCGACAACTCCCACTTTTTCATGTCCCGACAACTCCCACTTTTTCATGTCCCGACAACTCCCCCCACTTTTTCATGTCCCGACAACTCCCCCCACTTTTTCATGTCCCGACAACTCCCCCCACTTTTTCATGTCCCGACAACTCCCCCCACTTTTTCATGTCCCGACAACTCCCACTTTTTCATGTCCCGACAACTCCCCCCACTTTTTCATGTCCCGACAACTCCCCCCACTTTTTCATGTCCCGACAACTCCCACTTAGTATCACAGAACATGCATTCCCTTAAATCTTATTTTACCAATACACCACTGGCATATATGTATACATACATACATACATACATACATACAAAGTTATAAAATCTACCAAACGACTGTTTTTATAATTTCATTTTTTTTATTTGCAATTTTTATCGTGTTTTACAAGTTACAGCTAACCACTCGGTCCGATGCAGCTTAACCGACAATGGTTTACATTCATAAATACGTTTCCATTGCTGGGACACTGATTAACTCCATATATCACACACGCAGAGTCCCTTTGTCTGAAAAAATAAACTATTTGCCCTGTTCCGCAGGATCTTGGGTTATAAGGTTCGTTGCAGTTTGGATCTGAAAACAATTCCAAAGTTTGTTAATAACGGCTATTTATTTTTCAACTCACATACATAATATAAATTATTAATTAAAAATGATTCGTACATCGAGAGATTCGCAAAATTAATAAAAACTTTGTCCACATAAATAACCGAATACTCGAAAGAAAAAAAAAATAGCAGCACGACAATTAAACAGTGGGACGAATGGCCGAGTGGTGTAGATGATCGACTGTCAACCTGCAAGTCCTGGTTCGAGCCTCGTTTCTGGCTAGTATGTGTGTGATGTCCCTATAAGTATCTGAGATACAATAAACCACTAATATGAATGATTTTATGATGCCATTCTATCATCCCCCACCATAGGCCACAGTGCTATGGCCAATGAGACACCACGGGGGATATAGCGGAACTTTCACCGTGACTTGAAATATCCATTAGAACTCGCCGGAGATCGAACCAGGAACCCTCAGCCCCACAGTTAAACGTTTAACCGCACGACCATCCATGTGCCAATATCGCTAGATACACTTCTGGTAATTCTGACATACACGTCTGGTAATTGTGACATACACTTCGGGTAATTATGACATACACGTCTGGTAATTGTGACATAGACCTACACTTCTGGTATTTGTGACATACACCTCTGGTATTTGTGACATACACTTCTGGTAATTGTGACATACATTGATGAATAGACCAAACTTATCTCGTGTCCAGGTTTGACCCCAGACTGGAGCCAGGACAAACAAAACTAGGAAAACCGGAACCATAGTCATTTAGTTTGCACTGAAACTGGACGAAAATATTAAGTTTATCTTGTAATACAGCTAATTACCACAACAAAACGAACAAAAAAAATAGAATAGTTTGTCATTTAATATGTATAATTACCATAACAAAACGAACTAAAAAATTTAGAATAGTTTGTCATTTAATATGTATAATTACGACAACAAAACAAAGAAATAAGAAAAATTATTTTGACATTGAATGTACATTTAGGGTTATGTGCTATTATATTAAACAGTATAAAGAAAATATCATCAAATTAATATTGACACACAATTAAAACATACCTGAAATAAACGTTAAAACACAAAGGGCTAAAGATCACAGCGCTGCATGAAGTTCTTTTACTTAATTGTAAATGTTGACTACTACTATATATACTGTCTTAAAGTTGTATTCCTTTTTTTTTGTCTCTGTTAATGCAAAGCTTATTGTCGTGAGTTGTTGGTGTTCTTAATAGAATGAAGAGTTAATGATAAAGTCGGCTATTAGATAAAATCGATTTGAAAATGCTGTAAGGATTTTATTCTTTCGGAGGATGCGTTCCACGAAAATGCCGAATAAAGAAATCGCTTAACATATCTAAATTTTCTTTCTAAAAAAGGGATGCTTTCCCGAATTTTCTCATATCGCTTCAAAAATTCTGTCTTGTCTGCCACAGTAGGGGGTTTACACTCACCCCGTAGTAATATAGCCATGGCAGACTTGCATTCAAGCGCAAACAATAACGCTTGTGTCATAGTGTAGTTGCATGTGTCACGCACATAGGTGTGTGCGTGTGTCTGTTTGTATGTCGAGGTCAAGCTAGCGGTCATGAGGTCAGAGTCTGGTCGTTTCTGGAAATTATGATCGTCTATTTGTTTGATTGTACCTGTTTGTATAAAAGTTCGAGCTGTTCATTAAGCAAGATATATAAGAGGCAGTTTGTGGATCGAGGGTTCGAATATGAGTGAGATATAAGGAGATCTACATAGAAGAGAGATACAAAGATATAGTCGTAAGAGAGGAAATAGTCAGAGTCGTAGAGATAATCTTTGTTTAACGAGAAGTGATATTGTTTTATATGATAAGTTTAATATATGTGATAATTCATTTTCTATATAATTGGATTGTTGTTTGCACAGGATGTCTATTCTTACATATCGGATTAACCACTCAAAAATTTATCTTATTTCATATTGTGTTATTCGTTACTTGTTATCAGGGCTCGATTTACCGCCGGGGATGCCGGGGATAGCCCCGGCACTGAGAACTGTCATCCCCGGTTCCGCTTTAGCTCATTTCATCCCGCCGGGGATAAAACCAAAGACATTTATATCCCCGGATCAGCAGAAATTTGTTTTCATCCCTGGCACTGTTTTTTTTTCCTTAAATCTAGCACTACTTGTTATGTGATTAAACGTGTTGGTAACCATGAAGCAGCGCAGTTGTTCTTCTTTATCGTAACGTTTTCATTACATGATGGACTAGGAAAAGTTGTTACATTGTGACGGGAATATTTGCTACAGCTTGTGTGGAAGGCACACTACAACCTGGCATGCTGGATGTGGTGGCGGCGTCAAAACAAGTGATCAAGGGCGTGTTTCTTCAAGTTTAGCGGCTACCTGAACGTGATCTTTCACACAAAAGAGTTAAAAAATAATTATTTCCACACAAAACTAAGACTGCATAATTTCAAATTCACACCGAAAAATCCGCTTAAAAAATAATATATAGCCTAACTGTAATATTTTTTCTAGGGTCTTGAAATAATGTTCGCTTGTTATTTTACAAACATTTGTATTTAAGCTTTCTTTCGATGTTAGTTATTCTTTTTTTTCATCTTCATAAATGTGCTAATTTGGAGAAATGCAATTGTCAGAGATTGATGACGCAACTTGGTAGGCTCCGCCCACTACACCTTTTATGACGTAATTCCTTCATCGCACTGTATTTTATTCTTGAGTTCTAGTATGGAAATGACGCATACTACAACCGACGCATATTACAACCAACGCATACTACAACCGACGCATACTACAACCGACAGCGGTGAGCACATTTTTTTTTTTAATTCTAGCAGTTGTAAAACCTGTCTAGCTTTGGGCATCGTAGTCAGCGGATGCATGTTAATGCTTTATCTGGACAGTGGTTATTGTACTCGTCCTGAGTTCACCATTTTATGTCAGTTCATATTCATGCAGTTATATTAAATAATTTAATATTATTGTTACTTTCAACTGACGTCAACTTCGTATATTAATGGTGTTCTCTGCTGTTGTAGCATCTACTACACGTCAGAGGCGTCCCTAGGGGTTTGGGGGCCCGGGGGGCTTGGCCTTTTTTGGGGGCCCCTGCATATTTGACATACGATATCATGACATGAGATAACGTACTTAATAAATATATGTCTAAATTCAAATAAGAACAGTATATCAATAAAATGAACAAAAAATAATCATTAAAACTCTTTTAATAAAAAGAACCTCAAACAACAACTCAATTTTTAAGCCTAAATTTTATTTATTCGTAATATATATTTTTTTTTGCATTTCTTGATTCTTAAACATATTTCTGATAAAAAAAACCTTAGCTGTTATTTGCAGTGGCGTCGCTAACTTAACTCGCGCCCGGGGCATAATACCTATTTAGCGCCCCCTACACACCATTCAAAAACGATATAATATTATATGTAAAATGTACCATTTTTAACCCCTGAATGAATAGCGCCCGGGGCATGATGACCCCCCTTCACTACACCACTGGGTCTTTGAGGCTAAACAACATAAAATCAGAACCATTTTTATGGATAGAAACCATCTAGACGCCCCACTAAAAAAGGGCCCACCTTGTAAGAATAGATTCCTAATAAATCTGAAGCTAGGAGCCCCCCCCCCCAACATGTCATTTTTACTAGGGCCCGTAATCATCTCGGGAAGTCTCCCCATTAGAGTCCCCAATCATCTCTGGGAGTTTCTCCCAAGGGACCCCCCAATCATCTCTGGGAGTATCTCCAAGGGCCCCCAACAGCCCCGTAGTGTGAAAATTCTACAGCAGGGGCTAGGCATGTTACAGCAGGGGCCAGGCCAATAGAAGGGGGCAGTAAATGAATATTACTAAGTAGAGCAAACAAGAAGACGGGGCCAGACGAAACGCAGGGGGGATGCCTGGCCCCCTGCCCCCACCTGGCCCTCAATCGTCTCTTTCCAAGGGCCTCCAATTATTTCTGGGAGTCTCTCAAAACGAGTGTACAGTACGGACAAAAACGGACGTATAGATACATACTGTTATAACTCTCTCATTGCCCACGGTAGTACGTATTCGGGAATTCCCTATACCAGCGCACCGGATGATTTGTAATTGAACGCGCGCAGTGACGGTATGAGCGGTATGACGTAGTAACGGTGGAGAGAAAGAAAGGAGAGTAACGAAGCCGGCAAGAAGAACAGTGGCCATTATTGTTGTTGATTGTTTATTATCATTAAATGCTCTTTTGTTGAACCTACGCCTGTGTGCGTTCAGTTATTGAACAGTGAGAGCATTTAACAATACGTTCAACTAGTTGGGAATTATAAACCGTTTGGACTAAATACGTACGACTGGTAACTCAAAGTCTGGTAGCCATGTCTGAATAGCTTAATGTGAAGTTGTTTTTTTCTTTTTTAACATATTTAGGGGATTAAGGCTTGCGCAAGTATTGGATGCGGATTCATTGTAAGCATCTTAGTAATCTAAAAATAGCTCTATGGATTTGATTGGTTGATTGACTGAAATATAGTGTGCCAGCTAAACATGTGGGAACAATTGCTTCTATATATATGCAAACATACTGAGAGGTAAAAGGGAGGGGTGGGGGTTGGGGTAATATTATTTTACTACATTCTTGGCAAAATATAAGAATATGTATAGCAATGTTTGGAGGGGGGGGGGTGCTGGAGGAAAGAGGGACTACATGGTGTATGACAGTAAACCTGTTGGAGACCTGGAATATCCTTGAGAGAATTCTTTAATCGGTTTAAAATGTATAGCAGTTGTTTTACTTTATTGTCATGCATACGTATTTAACTGGCGATGCACGGGGCGGTTTAGCCCCTCAAAGCCCCCCCCTTCCACCCCCCCCCCGTTAATTTTACAAGAAGTGTTGTTTCACATGTTAAGTTTGAAAAGCTTTTATAATACAAATTTACATATCGTTTCTATGTATTTAATAAAAAGGTTGGTATGGATTTTCGTTCTATGTCTATCTATTTTTTGCTTGTTTGGAGCTTAATATGTTCTTCTCCTCCCGTGAAAAGGGGGGAAGGCGTGGGAGGGGGGCATACACACACACACACACATACATATATATATAAATATATATACATATATATATATATATATATGTCTGTCTCTGTGTCTGTGTTTTGTATGTGTGTGTTTGTCCTATCCCTTATGATCAATCCTAGTTTGATTATCGTGTTGTTCCCCCTTTGTATATAAGGTGCTTGTGACGTAGTTTTTTTTCAAGGTCAAGCATCTAATAATATAATATTGATATTTGGATTCTGCATTAAATCGAAAGGAAACAATTAATACAACAGTATTCCAGTTTAAAATACGATCATGAAAAAAAAAACGGATCTGCCCGAAAACAAAAAAAATAACCTAGCCTACCGATCAAGCCTAAGGGGATATAACTCTATGCAAAGGTTTTGCTGGGTACAGCTAGTGTATTAATAATAGTGATAAAACTGTGTCATTCACCTATGGTTTAACGGGAAAATCACCCACGTAATATCATTAACCTAAAGTTTTGGCGGGAAAGCTGCCAACGCATTATGCCGGCATGTCTATAAAAGTGATGATGGCGTGAGCAGTAAAGAAGGTTCCAGAAAGAAAGGGAGTTGACCAGATGCCCAAGTAATAAAAAAAAATAGTGACAGAAAGGTTTTTAAAGAGTTCATGTAGTGCAGTGGTCCTTTACCCCCGGCCCGCGGACCGGTACCGGTCCGTGAATCAAATGTTGCTGGGCCGCAGGAGAAACATTAAATTATTTCCTTTTTATTTACCGTGGTATATTTCTCTCGGGACTGTACGACTTCTCATGGACAGTAAGAAATCAACGCCCCACCCCCCCCCTTTCCAGCGGGCCACGGTGAAATTATCAATCACTTACCGGTCCGTGGCGAGAAAAAGGTTGGGGACCACCATAGATATATATCTATGGTTGATAACAATACGTGTTGAAAGACATGTCTTCTAATATCAATAAGGATATTACGCTTAGCTTGAGGTCAAGATGATAGTGTGTATGGAAATATGTGGTAGCTCATGGGAATATGTGGTAGCTTATAAAAACATGTGGGTGCTTTCGGAAACATGTGGGACCTTATGGGAACGTGTGGGTGCTTATGGGAATATGTGACATTTAAATATATATATATATATTCAAATTTGATTTGAATGATTGGGGGGGGGGCAACGTTTGAAGTTGGTGATTTAACTTTATATTTGAAAGCAGGAACGCCGAAAAGGGGGGGGGGTCGGATGGGGTGTCGTTGCCAGGGGGCCCGATTCTGTAAGGGGGCCCGGCCGCCCCGACCATGTCAATTTTTTCACGACTTATTTTTTATTTAGGGGCCCTTGTTGGCTCTCGGCGCCCCTGTTTGAGAGAGGGGGGGTAGTTTGTCTTTTTTTCTTTTTTATAAGATTGTATTTTTAGATTGTGTGCGTGTGAGGGGTGGTGGATAAAAGTGCATAAAGTTTGATCTTTGTTGACACAAGGTATGGTGTGTGTGTGCGTGTGTGTGGGGGTGTGTCTTAAAGGTGCTGGAATTTGTGGACGAAAATAATGCACGAGCCATATGGTGTGTACTTCAATCTTTGCTAACCAGCCACTGACCTCATTGGCCAGCGATATTGACCAAAATTAAAAAAAAAAAAACAAGGATGGGTGTAGCAAGCCTTTGTCGAAATGATCTTGAGAAAAGTGGTTACTTGTTAATAGTCTATGACACCAGGTCCGTAGTTTGCGGGTGGGGGGGGGCGGGTAAGGGGCGTTTTGTCTGGCCCCCATCTGTTGGTTTGCTCTACTTAGTAACATTTATTCCCCCTCCTCCTCTTCCTTGCTATTGGCCTGGCCCCTGCTGTAGAATGCCTGGCGCCCCCTGCTCTAGAATTTTCACGCTACGGTGCTGTGTGACACTGTGGGCTATATCATCTATGCTATAGTCTACGCTAAGTTTATTTTTTAAAAAAGCTATATCATTAAATAAACAACTGAAACAGAGGCGTAGCGAGGGGGGCAAGGAAACTTTCGCCCGGGGCATTTTTACCTTTTTAATACCTTTTTAGCGCCCACCCCTATTCGAAAACCATATAATATTATATGTAGAATATACCATTTGGCGCCCCTGAACCTCGGCGCCCGGCATTTTTACCTTTTTAATACCTTTTTAGCGCCCACCCCTATTCGAAAACCATATAATATTATATGTAAAATATACCATTTGGCGCCCCTGAACCTCGGCGCCCGGGGACACATGTACCCCCGCCACTCCCCCCCCCCCCAGCTACGCCACTGAACTGAAAGGTGCAACATTGAAAGGGGAGAAATTATTTTGATGATTTGCAACAACATTGCCGGTGTGGGATAAAGTTGTTTGAAAAATGTTAAATACGAAAAGAAAGTTTAAAAAACATTTTTGATTGAAAAAAAAACAATAATAAACCAAAAACCAATTCTATGATTTGCTACAGTTAATTTATCAATAATATCATTGGATGAAATAATTACTGCAGTTTTATTCTAATTATCTATGCAAAACCTAAGCGTACCCAGGGTTGCCATTTGGCCTTTTTGAAAGCCAAATAAGTCAAATTTGGCTTTTTTAAAAAGCGTTTGGCTGTCAAATTATTGGTTGGCTTTCTGGCTTTAATTTGGCTTTTTTTCTGACCCTTAAATATTATGCGCTTTGAAAAATTTGCACGCTTTTACTTATATAACTTCACAATCGTCGCCAATCAACAAGCGGAAGTGGTGTCCAATTGGCATTTAAATCTGGCAACCCTGAGCGCACCTGCTCACTACGTCATCATTTTACTTTGCAGACGATCCAAATATTAATATTAAGTCATTTGAGCAATCAATCGATCCGCTCTGTATTTCAAAAGGTAAGAATGTCATAAAGCATTAAATATCGAACAATTATTGATAGTTTGTGTCATTGACTGTCACAGTGATGGAAGTTTCATTCTAAATTTGTTTTATTCATGATTAAGCTTAAACTCCTAAGCCGGTAATTAGCCTAATTATCGTCTGGCGCGCCATTTTACAATCGTATAAACTTTTCAAAGAAAGCAGTGATTCAGAAAAGGACATTGAACTCGTCATTGACTAGTATTAGCCTAGTAGTTCATTGTAGAATCTATAATGAAATATCAGTCTACTTCAGTCACCATTTACTCTTTCCCTACATAAGGCTGTTTCCATTTTTGACAGAGTTCTTTATATTTTACCTGTTCTAGGAAACTTATAGCTAGTCCACTTGAAAAAATGTGTATTTCTTACATTTACTCGAGGCTTTTTAAGTTCCTATTTAATTAGTATGAAAGGTTTATCTCTTGATTGTAGAAACTCATTAATGAGTAATGGAATGCCCCTTTTCATCCCTACTTTAGCTGAGAATGTAGTAAGATGGGGCTAACAACTGCCACAAAGTCTCATCTCAGTTTATTTAGTTTTGTCTTTTGCATATGACATGTGAATAAACATCTAAACAATCTTTATTTTATGTTTTATCCAAGTGTAAAATTTTTAATATTAGTCTCTTTCGACTCTATTTTAGTATAAATATTTTTTTTCTTTACAGACATAGAGCATGTTGTATCCTCTTATTTGATAATGCCAAATATAAGTAACAATTCTTGGTCCACTGATCAACCTCAAACCGGCCACTGTACAGTAATAACATATATATCAATGATAAAATATATCATTATAGTATTGATGACTTCTTGTTTCTTAAGATGATGATGTAAGGGGGATAATAGAGCAAGAATTCAAGCAATCAGCTTGGTAGGAGCACAAGTTTTTTATACAAAAAAAAAGGTAAAAATTTAATTCAGCTTAAACTGAAAGTTTAGTGCCCTTAAATGTTTTAAACTTCTGAAGAAGAAAGTGAAAGTAAATAAAAATAATTTTACCAAACTGAAAATTTCATTATTTCATTTAGTCTCTGCACAAATCATAGTCAGGACCTTTAGGTTTCACAGACAAGGGCTTGGGCTTAATAATCCATCGCCCACCTTAGATTTTTTTTTTGAGGTGT
This sequence comes from Bulinus truncatus, assembly GCA_021962125.1. Classification (NCBI taxonomy): domain Eukaryota; kingdom Metazoa; phylum Mollusca; class Gastropoda; family Planorbidae; genus Bulinus; species Bulinus truncatus. Next base: position 155,138 of record JAGDYQ010000435.1, on the reverse strand, counting down.
ATATATATATATATATTTTTTTACTTTTTACCTCAGACCAAGACATGGAATTTAGTTTACAGGCCACAGAGTTGGAGGGCAACAGGTGAGACACCTTTTTACCATCTTTAGTTTAACAAAATACATTCTCTTCAACATGTACTCTGAAGAGATAACATAAATAATATAAGGTGATGGGTTCATTCCTTATAAAAACTAATAGCTTTGAATTTCTATTCAAAATCCAAATTATATTATCGGAAATTAAGAAAAGTTTTTATTTAAAATAGGGCTTATAGATTTCTGCTTAATTTATAAACTTTAAAAATAGAATGTAGTGCATTTCTCTTTAAATATGGATTTGTTTGTTTTTATCTTACTCCATATATTATTATCTCTTTGTTTCCTTTATTTAGATTATCAAAAGAAAGTCCTGGTTTGGGTGATGGTAAGTAAACATCTCTTATTACTGATATAATTTATTACTGATATAACTTTTGTCAGGGTTGATGTTTGGGGTCTGACTGTTGTTACTATTTGAATGGATGTGGAGGCGCTGCTGTGGGGGCGGGTCGTTGACTTTACATTCAAACAACTTCAAATTAATATGCAAAACAGTGCGGCTGATTCCTGGTTTTATTTGTGGACGTAGACTTTAAAGTATTACATTAAATCTTAGACAAAGGCACATAATGAAGGCACATTTTCCAAGTCAAATAAAATACGTCCTACTAGTTTAAGATCAAAAAAGTAACTGCCTCTATCTCCAAGGCTTGTCTCTAAGCAACTCAAAAATGATGTCTTACTACGTCATATAACAACATAAAAATTCATACTCTCTATAGTCACTTAAAAAGTGTGATTAACACACATGCACAAACTAAATCAAAGAGTGTATATTTAATTCAACTTAAACTCCTTCACACTTTTAAATGGACTTGTATAAGATCTACTTTCTTGCACTATTCTGACATCTATTACTGAAGCTGAAACTTTGAAATGCATACATGATTACTCTTTTGTGTTTTATAAATACACTGTGTAAAGAATTGCAGTTGTTTTTCTTATCAATTAGATTAAAGATAGATGGACGTTTTGTTATATGATTTTAATATTGGCCCATGACATTAGTAGTTAGTACTTAATAAATAGTTACCAAACAACCTATTACAGTCATGACTACATTAATACTGTATACTCAACACAAATATATTTTTAGTAAGATACTTGGAAGTAAAAATATATAGTAAACTACTAAATTAATACTGAATTTTTTTACGTGTCACATAAGTGTTTTCTTCTGAATTTGCATATTGTTTTGGCTAGAAATAAAACACCATATTTATGTGCTTTCCTCAACTTATTAATGCCCAATACTAAAAAGAACTATTCTTTTATTATGAAACATTTCTTCAAAATTCACTGATATTATTTATTATATGTTCAAGCTGCAATAATCATTATACAAAAAAATCAAAGTGTTGGAAATTGGACTCTCAACCTGTTATTGCGTTCCTTTTAAATAAATAAACTTTGCAAAATATTAAGATATTTTTATATTTAGAGGTTGCTCAATGAACTTGAAATTATCATATTTAAGGGTCAACAATAAATGAAAAAGAATGCATTTTTATTTTTTTCTAATACAAAGTTTTAATTATATTATTCAAATTAAGTGTTATTTACATGATTTTATTCAATGTTTGATTTCAGAATGTTTACTTGTTGATTGTTCGTTTGTTTTCATTAATGTCTTCACAATTGTAGACTTCCGCATATCTGGAAAATGACGTCAATGTTATTCCTCGGTTTGCAAAATATATTCTCAAATGAATTTCATCTTTCGTTAAAACTTTTGCATAATCTGAAATGAGTTTCACTCCTCTTTTGGCTGTATCATTTACAACTTTCATAGAATTAACAATTTTATGTGCTTCCTTGTATTCGGCTGCTGTACTCCACGTGTCTGGGTGATTTTCATTCATGAATGCCCAATTTATTCCAAGCACTTCAAATACATATTTTGATCTCTCTGTTACAAAGTCATCTAAGTTAATGCTTACAATTTTATCCATTAATCATTAGCCTTCAAGCCTTTTTACCTGTTTTTGTTTTTTGACTGGCTTTTCAAGTGCAATCAACATTTTTTCTTTAGTTTGGTTATCAACATCGTTGCTGAAAAAAGAGACTCACCAGGTCTTAAGTTAAATATCATAAATGTCATGCAATGGTTTTAAAGGCAGATTCAGCGACTCCTTTATCAAATATTTTGAAATTATTCAATTTCTTAATCAAAGTCAGGTCATTGTGAGGAGCAGATGAAGAGATGGGAGCCTGAAACCAATGTTCCATGTAAATCAAAATTGAAAATCGATGGAGATTTTTTTCTTCAATTTTTTTGTTAAATAAAATTGATGTTGAAACAAGTAAATTTTAATAGAGTACAGTGTTTTTGCCATCCATCGTGCTTGGTGCATAGCGCCAGGAGTACGGAAAGTTATTCTGCTTTGGCCTGGAGGAGTTTCTCCTAAAAAATTATCGACAGTTGTGAAAATTCTGTAATCGTCGTGAGGTTGTTTTGTTCCTTGCAGCATATTCACAGCAAATTCTACTGCTGATGGTACAAGCGAACCACAAACTTTGAAATCAGTTAAATGTCATGATTCAGAATTAAGTTTACTCCACTGATCACAAAATCATTGAAACAACTTAATCTCTGGACCAGAAGATGCTCCATAGCATGTTTTGTAAACATGGAATAAAATCACTTCATGAACATGGTGTTGACAGGCTGTGAATAATAAAGATTTTCCAATTAATTTCTCCAGCAGGGTACAAGCACCTGAATGTATACCTTTGTTGCTTGAAGAGTGCCATAATTTTGTCATATGAAATATTCCAATCTTTTAAAGCTTGCTCAATAGCATAACTTATCTGTTTGGCACTCCCTCCCTCCTGTCACTTATATGGGCAGTTGATTCACTTTAATCTCTACTGTTCAAGTCGGGTAACAATTTTTCGTCCCAATGTACAGTTAATGGGATCTGTGGACTGAAATAATTCTTTTTATGACTTTAAGTTTTTCAACAAGTGCATTTCTAAGAGTTTCACTTGATGTAGAAAAATGTTCAATATTGTGTATTATGTATGATGACTCATAAAATTAACAAATAATAGAATATTGAAAACATTCTCAACTCAATTATTAGAATAAAAGTGATAAATATGAAAAACATGAAAAATATGAAAATGTGGATTCGAATAACCTTGCAAACTTACACAGCGTTTAGCAACCCCTAAACATCAACGGATTGTCTCCAAAATTTCCCAATATAATTTTTTCATTAAATGGAACCAAATAAAAGGTTAAGAGCATAAAAAAAAAATTTTTTTTTTTCACAAGGCATTGTTTGTCACCCTAATATAGATCTGAATTTAATTTGACAATAAAATACTCTACAGCTTTGATAAACCTTTTCAAGGAATGTCAAGAAAAGCAAAATCACCAGGACTTAGTCAAAGCTTTTCAGCAGATATATTCATCTATAAGTTATTCTTTATTTTTAATTTGTTTATTCCGCTAAAACAATGGTTTATTAAGTTTCTAATCTTGTTAAATTAACTAAAATAAATGAGGGTGGTATGATGAATATTTCTCTTTTATATATATTTGCAATGATCGTTGTTTTTTTAAGCTAATTGGCTCTAGACTCTTCCTCAACACTGAAGAGTATATTTCTTTATAAAATGAAATATGTTTGTAATTAAAGCGTAGAAAACTGGTTTCTGACCTAATTACTGTTTCCAGCATTATAAGAGCCTTCTACACATGAAATAACATCCTTCAATCAATTTACACTATGTTTGCCCAATATATTAAACATAACAAGAGGGGAAAAAAGACATTAAACATAAACAAGCAATTAAGCCTGTTCCATTCTGGACACAGGACGTGTTAGCGCATTTTCGTATTATGATTTGTTAGCTTTCAGTAAATATTTGTAAATTTTGGAAATGTTTATACATTCAATTGTGCAATGCATATATCTGTAAAAAAAATATTATTAAGACGTTTCTTTATATTTGAAAAAAAATTATTTTCTCTTAAATCTAACTACAAGTGGTTTGTGGTTACTGAAATAGGACTCATAATTGAAAACATTCGAAATTGTAGTCATTTAATCGTCCGAAAACTCCGTCAATTGTTGCATAGCTCTGATACTTTCAATTAAACTCAGAACACAAGCTTACTATTTCATTTGATGAATTTCTTAATAAATCTTGGTGAAACTACGTGCTGCAGTATTTCGCACCAAATGAATGGGTTATTGAACGTACAAGGTGTAGAATGGGGCCATATATATAATATATAAGCCCCGTAGGCGCCCTGAAGCCCGGCCCTCAGAGGTCCTATCGCGAAATGAACTTTTGCTGCACACATGGCAGGCCAAAACCTACAAAATGATATATACATCATGGGTCTAGGACTTATGGTTGTTGAGATCTAGGGTGATGACGGACAGACAGACAGGCAGACAAAACGGGGACAATAGAGCATATTTTTTTTTTTCGAAAATGCTCTAAAAAGTATCATATTTTAATGCCAATGTTATCAAGCTTGTAAAAACTGTGAAAGTTGAAATGAAAATTGGTGGGGGAAGACCATTTTTTTATTTGTAGATCATTGGATAAAAATTAATTTCTGTGCACGAAAATGTTTCTTTTTAGGTGGCTTTGGATGAAATATGGCCTTTGTTCAGAAAACTCGCATTGCCTCCACTTGCTGTAGACACCCATGAAGAATGTGTTGAGAACATTATTGATTTTATTGCCAAAGCTGCCACCCACCTAGAGTCTCAAAAGGATAATACTAAAAATAAAAATGCAGCTTCTGAAAATGAATTCAATAATGGTGAGCCAACACACCCTTTTCTGGTGAAGCTGTTTGAATTTCTAATAAGTGTAAGTTGTTTTAAATCTAGAAATTTGCAGGGATGTAAAGGATAATTTGTATCTCGCAATTAAATTGAGTTCTTTTATTATTTTTATTAATATTACATGTACTTTTTTTTTTAGTTTTTATTAATGGTAATAGAAAAAAAAATATTTTTGATTCATGGATTCATGACATTTTTCTATAAGTTTCAGTACTTTTGTTTACTTTTTTATTCTTTGTTGTGCTATTTTAACTTCTTACTATTGAGGACTCCTCTGAGTTGTTTTGAAAATTTATTCACTTCAGATCCACAGATATCAGGATTATACTATCAGGTTTAGAGTTTGCCAGCTGATATATAAACTGCTGTCCCATCTCAAAGAATATGCTCAAATAGAGTGTGAGCTCTTTGACTCCATCCTGAATTCAATGTTGGAGCGACTCCACGACAATTGTCCCCTTGTTAGGGCTTTTGCTGTGTTTGCCTTATCGAGGTTACAGACCCCTCAAGACAACACTTGTCCAGTTTTAAAAGGTTTTGATTTGCCTAATTATTAAACAGTGCTTGTTTGTAATAATTTAATCTTTTATTTTTAATCTAGGTGTATAGTTTCACCATGGCAGGCACCTATCAATTCTATGTTTAGGTTAAATATATTAATCTCTTTTTAGCGACTGTTCAAAATCAACCATAATGTAATTGAAGTAGATGACATAAATTACCTTTTTTTATATTAAATTTTTTTACAAAGCATAGATAGATACTTGATTTAAACAGAAAAGTTCGTCAAACTGCCTTTCAGATTATTGCTGAACATGTTCCAGTGAAATCTCTGACAGTTGAGCAGCGTATCCAGTTGCTACAGAATGGGCTCACTGATCGATCAGGTAGATAGAGTTTGAATAAAATTTCATATGTATTTAGCTTTAAGGGCATATGCTATACATCATGTACATAAAACACTTTATCCCACTACCTGTATTTCTGTTGTTGGTTCTGTTAATTCTATGCCCTATGTGTACATTACTGTATTAAGGTGGTCCATGGGCCATTTTAGGTTTCTGCAAGTTTTTTGTTTCTATTTTTTTTATTTTTTAAGCTACACTAGCCATTTTTGGCACATGCATTCAACATACCAATTAATGAACAAAGAAATAAAAAAATTTATTATGTGACTTTTTTGGGTAAAAAAAAGTGTAATTTTATGACATATTTTCAAAGAACCAATTTTCAAAATCTATTGTAGATATCATAAAACAACTTTCCACAAATGTTAATGAAAGTGTTCCAAACAAACGTACAATTTTTATTTTTAAAAAAAATAAAAAATAATTTGATTTTTTTACTTCTGTACACGAAAAAAAAATGGATTTTTTGGGGGGGGTAGGTAAAAAAAAAATTATAAAAAATTTTATACTCAATATTTCCAAAAAAAAAATTGGAGAACTGTCAACAATAGATATAAGAATTAGCATGCAAAATTGTAAGCTTATATCTTAAGTAGTTTTTGTTAAAGTGTCAAAAAAGCAAAAAAAAATTTTTTAAATGCGATTTTGAGAAAAATGCAAAAAACTGTCAAAAATCTCTATTACACAAAGTACGTGACATAAACAAGATATGTAGTGATTGGAAAGTCAAAATAAGCCATATTGTAATATGGATAAACAATTCAAACACTATAAACATTAGCAGAAAATAAGATATTATGGTTTTAGAAACACATGAAAAATGTAAATATCATTAAATATTTAAAAAAATCATCCCAGTAATGCCAAACACTAACTATATGTACTAATTACTTGGAATATTTACATACAGATACACATTAAACATTTAAATCAATTAGATTCATAATAATTACAGCTATATAAACAAAAAATTATACACTAACTATTATGATCCAAGAGAAAATCTTTGACTGAGAAAATATTACTAGTCTTTAGAACCCCCGGGTAAATACTGTGGCCCCCCCTTCTAACTCTAACTGCCTTTGAAACTCCCTCTTTTCTGCTTCCCTAGTCTGTTCCCATCTTCTTTTTACATTTAACTGTATAGCACTATCTGATTTTCTAATTCACCTCAAAACAACCAACTATAGTACATAGAGGACAAGAAAAATTACAAAAAAGAAGTTTAATACATTCTAACTGAATCAGACATGTACTAGATGGAAGTGTTGTCTGAACCCCTTCAAAACTAGAAAGCTTAGAAGATGATGCAGATGTAAGAGCTGTTGTTGAATCAGATGTAGAAGCTGTTGATGAGACTGTTGTAGAAACTGGTATTGGGGAAGGTGGAGAAGTTACCGTAGAGATCTTTGCTGTCCATTTCCTTGCTGCCCTTGCTTCTTTCTTTTGCAGTCTCTGTTTTTTGGTCAGTGCCATAGTTATTCTGTTGTGGTACAAAAGATTAAAACATGTTTAATTATTTCTGAGTAATAGTAACTCGCTAATAGCTTTATTTTTTTAAAGCTGGTAAAAATCTTAACTGGACTATTATATTATTATATCTCTCTATAAATATTGCATCAAGAAGACAGTGGTGTTTCATAGATGGTCTATTGTATGTTATAGTTTATAATAATAAAATTCGAAGGTATAATGTTCATTATTATTCAGAGCTGCTTTGCCGTGTTTTAAAAGATACTAAGAGAAACAAAAGGAAAATAGAAAAAGAATATAACTTAACCTTACCTTCAATTACGAAATAGATAAAAATAAACTCAATTATACCATAAAAGAGTTCATGAACTGCTAAAAACAATTAACATTGCTTAGGTACAATGGCGTAAGTTATCAACAATTAGTGCAGCGGGCTGTAAACCCCCGCCCCCTCCGCGAGTCACGTGACCAGCAACAACCATCCATTACGCGAGAATCCGCTTCTAGCAACAAGAGAACCAATGATTACCACGCGAACAGTGCGTGGTACAGTTCATTCAAGCCTCTCTTGTGTCATTAGACTTAAATAGGTCAATGTGTGATTGCAGAAGAAAGCGAGCGAAGATGATGAGCTTTCCAACGATACCAGACTCGATTCCGTACTACCTCTACATTTTTTAGAATCGCCGGTTTGAAATGGTGTTTTTTTTCCCATCTCGAGAAAAAAAACACGTATCCCTACCCCCTTCAGAATTTTTTTTGAATATAAAACATAATATAAAGGTATATTTATGACTTTACCAAACGATTCCTGAGATATTTTTCTTCAAGAAACTATCATAATTGAAAAATCGACATTTTGAGACATTTTGACCCGTGGAGTACCTTAAGTCTTAAAAAAAGAATTTATATGCAGGTTATTGGTAGCTGAGGTTGAGTATCAGTGGTGGCTGAGAATCAGTGGTGGCTGAGTTTGACAATCACTGGTGGCTGAGGTTGAGAATCACTGGTGGCTGAGGTTGAGTATCACTTGTGGCTGAGGTTGAGTATCACTTGTGGCTGAGGTTGAGTATCACTGGTGGCTGAGGTTGAGTATCACTGGTGGCTGAGGTTGAGTATCACTGGTGGCTGAGGTTGAGTATCACTTGTGGCTGAGGTTGAGTATCACTTGTGGCTGAGGTTGAGTATCACTTGTGGCTTGAAATTTTACAAAGTCTCTGTCCAATAAAGAAATTGCATTAAAATCACAATTTGAAAAATACTCAGAATTGTCATTGATCACTATAATCTTGAAAAGTACCTCACAATATTGTCAGTTTTTATTTATATTACACTTTACTTTGTATGTCTTCAATGTGTCTCTATTCATCTGAGTTCACTTTTATTATGTCACATAATTTGTTTCAATTTTACTTTTATATAGCTGTTATGCTTCCTTGTATTTATTCAGAATTTTCTGTTTCATTAGCTCCAATGAGAAATCTTGATAGCATGTCAGGTATGTGGTTGTCTTGACCTTTTATATAAACAATTTTAAATTTGAAATCGGACAAGATAAGTTTCCATCTTAAAATCCTTGAATTATTTATTTTATCTGTCATCTGTATGAGAGGTTTATGATCAACTTGAATCACAAATTCATGTCCCAAAAGATGTTTTTGTAATTTTATAACACACCATTTTATGGCTAAAGCTTCCAATTCAATTACAGAATAATTCATCTCAGCTTTACTAAGCTTTCTACTAATAAACTTTATAGGTCTTGGAACTGTACCCTCCAATTGTTGCAGCGAACCACGATACCTTTTGTACTAGCATCAGTAGCTACTATCAACTCTTTATTTAAATCAATAGTTGAAAGTATAACATTATTGTTGAATTGTGCCTTTATTATGTCCAATGTCTTTTGACAATCTACAGTCCAAATTACTTGATTAGGCATAGTTTTCCTTGTCAGCAAAATCAAAGGCTCTATAAGTTGTGAGAAATTTGGAAAAAATGCTCTATAAAAATTGCACAGTCCAAGAAAACTTCTGACATTCTTTTTAGTTTTGGGTGTCTCAATACATAAAATCTTGTTCATCAGTTGTGATGGTCGTCACATGGACCTTGAAATTCCTTGTTATCCAAATTACTTTGCATTGATCTGGTTATTACATTGAGATTATGACTCCTTGATTTTACATTATGATCCATGTGAAATGATAATTTGTCTTTCATGACATTATAATTAGTATTATATTGACCAGCAATTCTGTAGGCTCTTTGATTACCAATTAGTTTATCTCTAAGACCAGAGATTTTGTTAATTTCCTCTATTCCTGTTGGTAATGTACTTTCCCAACGTTGAATATAATTACAAATCCTTTCTGTACCATTCCAATTAGTCATCTCTTTATTTTCAAAAGCTATGTGACTGCATGTCACTTGATTAAGACACGTTACACTTTCATTTATTGAGAAACAGCAAATATTTTGTCGTTCGGTTATTTTCTTATCAATCCATTTTTTTACAATTGCTTCTGAATCAGTATCTTTAATCACTGACAAATTTCCTATGATTAGTGGAACAACTGGATTTTTCATAATTAAACATTCTATTTTTCCTGCTATCCAAGGTGAATCAACATCAACAATGGCTACTGGACATTCTGTTTTGGAATTATCACCCATCTTCACTGTAATACTGGCACCTGTATATTGATCTTTGTTTACTAAGTTTTCATGAATTATGATAGTAGAACATCCACTATCACGCAAACATTGAGTTTTAATACCATTGACCATAGCTGGATGAAATTTAATTTGTCCTTTTGAGCTGATTATGTTAGCACAATATTGCTCTTGTTGTACTTGTCTTTGTGGACTTGACATCTTGTAAGTATTTCTTTGTTGACTATCTTGCGAATGTGATCTCTGATAATAGCTTCTATGTGTGCTATGTTGTGGTCTTTCTGCACGTCTCTTTTGTGGTTCTTCTGTATGTCTCTGTTGTGATCCTTCTGAATCTTTATTGAAAAATTCTTTTTTATAAGTTTGATCATTATATTTCCTTTGTTCAAATTTATTGTTATATTTATAATTCTTGTTTAGTGATCTTGCACCATTATTATTCTGCTCCCCTGTCTCAACCAGCAATCTTTTAGTAAATGTCCTCTTTTGTTACAGTGATGACAAATTCTTTTCTCACTTTGTCTCAAGAAAGAATTATTTTTAGTAGTTGTATTAGATGAAATAAATGACAAAGAATCTGTCTTATTCAGATCATCACTAGGGAAACTATCTTTAAAATCACAGATGGCTTTAATCAACTCTCTTTGTGACTTGACATTCTTTTGTTTAATAAAAGAAAACAATGGCATACTGGCCATGTTTAAAACTTTATCTAATATGAACATGTCTAAGATGGCGTCTATGTCATTCATATTTATTTCAGATATCATTAACCAAGACATCATGTCAGCTCTAACATTGTCAATAAACTGTTGTGGCTGCTCATCTTTCTCTATTTTTCTGTCATGTAATTTCTGCCTGTAATATTCTTCTGTTTTATTGAAATATTTAAGAATTTTACTTTTTACATCATCATATGTACATTGTGTATAATTAGGAATAGTAATGAGAGCTTTCCTGGCTTCATCTTTGACTACTTTAGATAGTTCCTTAATCCATTCTTCTTTGGGAATATTTTGTAATTTACATTCTTGCTCAAAGAATTTCAAACATGAGTCTTATGTCCTCGGTTTTTCCATTGAAAGGTTGGATTTTAAATGATTTCCTAGCATCATGAATATATTCTGCATTACTCTGATTGCTACCTCCTTCCAATTTTCTTAGTTTTTCTAGCTCAATTTCTCTTTGTATTTTAACAGTCTGTTTGTCCAACAGTTCTTTATTGTAATTTCTTTCATTAATTCTATCTTGCCTTAATGTCTCATCCTGAACTTTTTCATTGACAAAGGAAAATAGTTCTTTATCTTTGAGACCCATTTTTATGCCTCTATTTTCCCATAGAGTCCATGTCTCATTTGTGGTACTTGTTTCTTCTATTTTGGTTGCCATTTGTTATATTTATTGAGAGATAATTAAATATAAATATATTTAAATTCAGCAGAATGTGTTCATTCATAAATCAATAGATGAACAACAAAATATTACTTGCAACTGTCTCTATCATCAAATATTAGGCTGATACTGCTGTCAACATAAAATTGTTTGTAAATTATGCCACAAAGCAATATTAATTTCACACCATGAAATAATAGTTGCACACAATGCAAATATAAAGCCACTGCTTGTTACTTTGTAATAATAATCTTGAAATTAGGCTATCACTGTTGTCTCCATGTAATAATATACTGATTATATTGGGCTATTAGGGCTTTCACCATTGCCATGTAATAATATACTGATTTATTAGGCCTTCACCATTGAATTAATATATCTGGAACACCACTGCAATAACATAGCTGGAGACCGCTGTTATAATTTTCTTACACCTGTTATAATTTTCTTACACCGCTGCCACCAAGAATAATATACCTGTGTCGTGACTCTATTTATGTTTGGGTAGCGTGTATGTAGAGTAACAACAACACAGGCATATATCACAACAACCAATTGGGATGGTAACAGAAAATAGTTTATTTACACTTATATACATTGAATAAACTCATGTATAAGAAACAAATACTGTGTAAATGACGTTGTTAGTATGAACTGGTTACTATAAGAGAACTCAATTCATGTCCATGGTTCATATGATTTATTGACGACACAATAACATATAAACAGAATAAATCCAATGAATAATACTTGTTAACAATGAACTTAACTGATCAACTAAAACTTCTGATATGTACTCGAATACTCTCTTAATACTTAACTGAACTTCTGAACTCAAAAGACTTCACTGACTCGATTGATTCAACTCTCCTCTTTTCTCAACTAAACATCGTCTTTATATAATTTCCTTCCATCCATCTCGAACATTCCACATCGCTCTGTCTCTCACTCATTTAGTCAATACAATTTACAAATAAACAACATATTTATTTTCCATAAATATCTAGAATAATAAACAACATATTTATTTTCTATAAACATCTCGAATCTTGACCCCGTGACCACATGTTGACCTGGTTGGCCAAGCTCCAGACACACACACACCTGTGTGCGTAGTACTCATAACTATACCATGACATACTGGTTCATCAACCATCAAAAATGTATGTCTGTTAATACTCAATACTATATCTTCAATATCTTTTATTCTGTATCAGCCTGTCCATAGCCTTCATTACTTCCGCCATATTGCCCTCTTGAGTATCTCTGCTTCTGTCCTTTTTTATCTCCCTTTCACACGGGGAACAACTCTTATATTTTTTTATACTGACCCTTCACTCCAGAGTTGTGTCACGACAACAATATTATAAAACTTTGTACGAAGGTATATAATACAGGCACATCTTAAAAACATCTTAGAAATATCACTTGCTAGTCTGCAATCAAATTAGTAACTTCTTTAAAGTTAGATAAAATATATGTCCTACACGTATAGGATCTAAAAAGTAACTCTTATCTACAAAGCTTGTCTCTAAGCAAAGGAAATCTTAAATGACGTCAAACTAGAAAAAACTACGTCACATAGCAATATAAAAATTAATACTCTCTAGAGTTACTTAAAAAGTGTGATTAACACACATGCACAAACTAAAATCAATTAATGAATATTTAAATCAACCTTAACTCCTCGACACCTCCCCTCCCTCCAAAAATGTGCAACATTTCTTTTTAAATATAATCCATCATAAATAACAACTCATCAGTATTTCAATATCAACCTAATATTCAACAATATTTAATAATAATCCATAAAACTCAACAACACTCAATAGTATTCAATAATATTCAATGGTATTCAACAACACTCAATACTTAGTAATACTCAAAGTGAACAAAATCAATTGTTATCATATGCCAATTATAAGATATCAATTCAACCAATATAATTAATTCAATTAGATAATCAATATATACCCAAAAATATTTTTTTATGTCATTATTACCAATATATGTGCCTATAATCATTATTATCACTTATTAGTGCCATAACCTATCAAAATGTATAAAAAAAACAATTCCTTAAGCCATACAATGTGCCATACAATTAATGTAATATATAATATATCTTGTTTTATTATGCCAGTATATATGCATAGTTGTCATGTGCCATCATTATAATATAATAAGTTCATATATGTGTTACCATTACCATATGCCAATATTCGTGTATCCATTACATTCATTTAAGTCTTGTTTCTGTTTTATTTTATTACATATATGTTTCCTATCAAATAATTTGCCTCTTGATTGTCTGTGTTCTCTCATCTTGCCTTTACAAATATTTCTTAACTTAAAGCACTCTTCTTTTACATGACCAAGATTCTTGCAAAAACTACAGTGAGGTTTATTCAAATAATCATTATGTTTATTTATTTTATAATCTTTTCTTACCCTGTATGCCTTCCAATCTATATGACTAGTCCTATTGTGTACCTATCTGTTTGTGTGGACATTCTGTGGTTGTTGTCTATTTCTGTTGTTTTTATTGTGTGTATGTCCATTACTATATGACTTCTGTGGTTGTCTATTTCTAATATTTTTCTCATATGTACCACTATCCTGTTTATTTTTAAAGGGACAATTTTTTGTTTGTGACCAAATTTATGACAATTGTAGCATCTTATATGTTTAAATTTAATGGAGCATCTATTTGCTTTGGGATTATGACTATTACAATAAAAACATGCTGGTTTGTGTCTATGTGATACTGTTGACCTTGTTTTACTTTGTTTCCTAGTGTGTGTAACAACTGAAATTGAGTGAATTTTCTTAAATATTGCATCTGTATGTTGTTCATTTTCTTTTGAAGTTTTGTCTATTGATGTTTCATTTAGGTCTCTAACAATATGCATGGAGTTTAAATGTTGTACTTGATTGTTATCTTCACTTATTACTTGTGCATCTAATTTCTCTATTATTGTTAGTGTAGTGTTGGACTGTTCAGTTACATAAGTTGTTATATGTTGTTCAAATTTTTTTATCAATGTTTGTAAACTTTGAGTCAATATTTGTATTTGTTGACTTTGTTCTTGTATGATTCTTCTTAATGTATTATCATCATCTTGCTGTTTTGAATTAAAGTTGATAACATAATCATTGTCTTGTTGATCTATTATCATATTCTGATTATTATCCCTTAATTTCACATCACTGTTTTCTAATGTGTTAAAATTATGTTTAGATACTTTACAACCATTATTTTCTAAATGATTAAATAACTGTCTTACAGAGTCAAGTTCAGCATTACATCTGTTGCATTCATATGTTGTTATGGCTAAGTTTGCATCTATTAACAAAGTAAAGTCATTGCGATTTATTAACTTACTGTTATATAATATATTTATGCCATGTTCATAATCACCACACAAATCATTACTCAAATGCTCAAATAGTGCATTCTTAGAGTCAAATTCACGACCACAGTTATCACAAATTAGTCTTAGTTTTATTTGTACTTCTGCCTCTAATCTTAAGTCTTTCTTTCTCTAATTCTATCCTGGCTAGTTCCCTATCATTTTCTCTATCTAACCTTTCCTTCTCTAAATTGGCAAGTTCTCTTTCCTTTTCTCGATTAATTATTCTTTCTTCCCTATCTAACCTTTCTTTAGTTAATTTCTCTTCTTTTTCAATGTTTTCTTTAATAAATTGTAGAAGTTTCTCTCCAGTTAGACCATATTTTTCACCTCTCCTCTCATATACTTCCCATAAATTTTCTTCTATATTTTTAACCTCCATATTTATGGTTTAAGAAACCAATCAATGATCAATTAACAATTTCTAATAGATTCAAATAGATTTCACCAATATTGTGAGAATAAAAAAAAAATTCACTGGCACTGATTTTGACAATTGGCACTATTAAAATATCACATATATCAATCAATGTTTACTAGGGCTGTACCGGATTTGATTGTTTCAAATCCGACCGGAGCCGGATTCGGTTGTTACTTTATTGTAAAGCTGTAAACATATCAGAATAGATTGGACATCCACTCCCCCCAGTTTGGGGTGGGAGATTATTGGATGTCTCAGCCTCTCAGGTATATACAATTCTATTCAGAACCTATAACATGCTACATTTGGGCCAAGAAATGGGTGATTGGCTATTATTATTTAATTTATTAGAAAAAATATGGGATATTATTAGAATAAATACGATAGTAACGATAGTTTGCAGAATTAGGCTAATCTCAGTAATCACTAATAGTAATCAGCTGCTGGGAAAGTGGCAACAGTGGCGAAATAGTAATTAAAACTGTAAATCAATCATTCAAATGATATTTGATTTGATTTCCATTTCCTGTAAATAACAAAAAAGTAGTCCTAAAAAGTAAAAATTAAAATACTCTATTTAGAGTTTTCAAGTTTTTCAAATTCAAATCGATTGTATGTCAAGTGTCAACTGCCATTCTACTCTTTGATCAGCTTCGAGTTCTACTTCAAAAAAATAAGACGAGCAGCATTCTCTGGCAACAGTGAGCTACGATGATCGTTCAGCTACACTGAACAAGCGCTCTGATGAAACGCTTGTTGGTGGTGCACCCAGTACCTGCGAGCAACTGCAGCAAGACTAGGGAAACACTCCATATTCTGTCTCCACCAATGCAATGGATCCTCCTGCCGATTAATCACTGGTTCAGCCAGATACTTGGGTTGTTCGATGTCTATACCTCTTGGTTCCTGCTGTTCACTGTTAGTTGCACTTGCTGATGTATGTACAATCTCGTCAATGCAATCCCAAAGAATTGATTTGCCACTACCAGACGTATCCAGACGCGGTTGCTTAGCTGGCAATTCTTCAGATGTCTCAATCTCATTCTGATCAACTTGAATATCACCTACAGTACCACTGGCGCCCCCCCCCCCTTTAAATTTTTCATTCCACCGCCAATGCACAGCACTCTGTTTGACACTGCTGAATGCTAGCAGGACACCTGCCTTGGCTGCTGTCAGTTGTTGTTCTGTGAAGAATCGCTGTTTAAATTGTGGGTCAACCAATGTTGCAACTGCATACAGGGGTTCATGCTCAATGTTGTCAAAACGTTTATTCACTGGTTCGAGCAGACTTGACTTCATAGTTTTTACCCCTGCATCATTATCGTCCTTCGTCAACAGGTTTCTCAAAACTGCAAACAATAGGTATTACAAGTGAAATACGTGCTGCATCACTGCTTACTTCCCGTGTTAATTCTTCAGAAGGTGCCAGAGTCGATACAGCATTTTCAGCAACAGACCATTGATGTGCACTTGGACAGGAAGTACCATCGACTTCTGAACAGTAAATAGTCAGTGCACGATGCTGTTCACACAGTCGACGTAGCATGTAGAACGTTGAATTCCATCGAGTGCTTACATTCTATATCAATGGGTGATGTTACATCCAAAATCAAAAGTCCCGCCGGGCCCAGCTTGAGGGGAGCCCCCTAAAGTGAGGACCAAACGTCAAAATGCAGGGGCCTCAAAAGAGGCCAAGCCCCGGGGCCCCCGAATCCCTAGGTTTGGCACTGGCTTTACAATAGTCTATCTTCATGCAAAGGCTTTGCAGGGTACAGCTAGTTGCTGTATAAAATTGCAATAAGAAAATAAAAATCAATTGCAATTAGAAATGATTCGATAACTAGTTCGCGACACAAATGTACATTTTTGCATGGAATTCTGGGTATGGGTAACCCTCGCGCGCTGTTTTGCAGGAATATTTGTGTGCCGTTCAATTAAATAATTGGATCTATTGGAATGAGGTCAAACATCACTGTTTGTAACGTGGGATTCCAAAAGTTATGGCTATATATTTAGCTTATGAAACTGTATCATTCGTAACGAGGTCATCGGACAACTTTATAAGACCGGCTACTGAGGTGGAGAAGGTATGTTATACATATCTTCACCACACTGAGACCGGCGATATAACATAGAATGGAACTGTTACATACATGTGTTTTGTGTTCACTGGGTGATAACTGGAGAACAAGATAAACAGTTAACAGCCATAGAAATGTGTTTAGTGTTCACTGGGCGATATTAGGAGAACAAGATAAACAGTAAAGTGAGACAGAAATCCGGCTGAAAATCCGGCCAAAATCCAAACATTTGGCCGGAGCCGGATTTTGGCCGGAGCCGAACTTCGGTACAGCCCTAATATATATATATATATATATAGAGAGAGAGAGAGAGAGGAAGTTTTATAGATAAGATCAGTAGGAACTTAAACCATGTCCAGAAATATACATTGGTGTCCTTGCTGGACATTCAACCTTGGACCCTCTTTTAATAATTATGCACTTTAACACACGACAATTCGTCCCTGAGTTCGCCTTCCATAGTAGCTATTTAAAATATTGATTTTTTGTCCACATATAAATGAGTATCAGCTAATATTTGTTTCACAATACTAGCCGATATATTATTTGCCAAAGATAATAAAATAAAACATTAAAGTATTAAATATGTTTGTATTGTTTTAGTTTTGTAATCTTACAACATTCAGAAATGTAATTAATAAATTATTAGGACTTGACAAGATAAAGACACACATGTGGCTCGGTAATGTTTGAAATACTTAGTTTAACCGGATAAAGGCTCACACGTAACAACGAGCCTGACCTAACAGGATAAAGGTAACATGTGGCTCTGTAATTATGTCCTAAGTGGTACTAACAGTTTTAAAGGCTCAATGACCATCAAGTTGCCTACAAATTAAAAAAAAAAAGTTCAAAGATCAGCATCCTGTTATGCAGAGCATTATACATGGTGCATGATAGACAGCCAAGCAGATATTTAGATGAATAAGTAGGTAGAAAGATAAACAAAAATTACAACGTCAGAATGACTTAATGGCACATAGTCCAATAGTTGCACGGCTGGATGGATTGGTGTGTGTGTGTTTCTCATAAAAGCCCGTGACGAAAACTGGTAAGATGGGCCCCAGTTGTTCGATTTTCTCGCCTGTTTTGGCGATTTCAAAGGGATTCAGACTGCTTTTAAATACACAATGTATCGATATAAAAAACATATTGCACTGATATTAACTACACAATGATCCGATAATAAAAAAACAATATTCTTCCACATACGCATGCACAACTCTCATAGACTCCCACAACTCCCACAAACTAATATAGAATCCCACAAATCCCACATACTCCCATAGACTCCCACAAATCCCACATACTCCCATAGACTCCCACAAACCCCACATACTCCCAAAGACCCCCACAACTACAACATACTCCCATAGAATCCCACATGCTCCCACATACTCCAATAGACTACCACATGACCCCTACATACCCCATAGACTACCACATGACCCCTACATACCCCATAGACTACCACATGACCCCTACATACCCCATAGACTCCCATTGTCACATTCAGTTGTTTTTATTTTAAATATTTGTAAATTACTTATATTCACAAAAATGTGTTTCGAATTACCTATAATACAATTCGTCGGTAAATCTGTAACTTTTTTTTAAAATGTAATTAAACAGTTTGAAACTATGGAGATGGTCTGTTCTATAGGTGTTACGGGCTGTGAGTATTTGGGAGAAAACATCTTCACTTCTGCCCTTCAACCCTTGATTCCTAATTCTCCCACCCACAGCGACTACCCAAGGTGGGGGAGGGGAGTCCAAATTCGAAAGTCTCTTCGGGCCTCAGCTTGAGGGGGGCCCAATTTTTTTTTTACATTAAATATTAAGTACATTATCTTATGTCATGATGTCGAATGTCAAAATGCAGGGGTCTTCATAGAGGCAAAGCCCCACCCCCTCCCGGGTTCGAAAATCCCTAGTTTCCGCACTGGTCGTAGCCTAGGGGTTATGGCTGTGCAACACGGGCTGTCGGTGTGAATGTTTCCGTTTCTGAACAGTAGTGTAATTCAACAATCAGGAAACAAAACAATAATCGAACACAAAATCCAGTTTAATAAGAATGAAGCGCCGGCTGTCGCCCCTGAAAACAAAATATAAACAAAACGTACGGCAAGTACACAGTTGTCGACAAAAAAATAAAAACATTTAGTCCCCACGTGGGACGCTGACCAATCAACTTCGAAAAACACGTCATGCTCCTCTGCCGTCTCTTACTCAACCCTCTCCCACGCAACTGACCCGTGGTCTCGATCTCGTCTCTTTCCACCCACGTCTCCTCTGTCTCTCTCGTCTAGGTTTAACCCGTGGCAGTAGGAGATATTTCCCCCCTCCCACACACACACACAATCTGGTCACACGCACGCACGCGCACACACACACAATTGGCGGGCCTACTCACACCCAAATTGTGACAGAGATAATGTTCTGTCCAGTCTGTGAAAAAAAAAATAATACTTCATACGAAATGAATGTTATGTTAAACGAAAAAAAAAAATATTGATAAAACATTTGAGCTAAGTATAAAAAAATCAACATATTGTTGTAACTTTATATAGAATGACTCAAGACACGTGGGTTCAATCATGACACTATTTATTTATGACTATAAATCCAATTGACCTTTTAATCTTCAACTAAACTACGCTAAACTAATAAGTCCAGATGGAAAAATCACTACAGCCGTGAGTTGAACGTGTTACGTCTAAGGTAACGAACTCGCTGTGCTAAAACATAACTGCCTGTCATTTATCTCTGGTCACTAACCTATATCTAACAAAGAGTCTGAAGTAGATCCCCCCCCCGCCCCCTTCAAACCAGGGCACGTGACTGGTCTCTCGATGAATCGTCCTGATGCTAGCGCTAGTTTGGGGAGGGGAGCGACCCTTTGTTTCACCACAATCTCTTTATTATATATATATATATATATATATATATATATATATATATATACGATGTGCCAATTTTTGGCCTTCTCACTAAATTTGAACAAATCACAAAGCGAGTTACAAAGTTGAGGATGCAGCAGCAAAGACATATAAAAAAAAACTAGTTAAACACAAACCATGTGAAAAATAAATGATATCTTCCCATTAATATAACTGTCTGTGTCTGTAGGAGTGACATATAAGTGTCTGTGTCTGTAGGAGCGACATATAACTGTCTGTGTCTGTAGGAGCGACATATAACTGTCTGTGTCTGTAGGAGTGACATATAAGTGTCTGTGTCTGTAGGAGCGACATATAACTGTCTGTGTCTGTAGGAGCGACATATAACTGTCTGTGTCTGTAGGAGCGACATATAACTGTCTGTGTCTGTAGGAGCGACATATAACTGTCTGTGTCTGTAGGAGCGACATATAACTGTCTGTGTCTGTAGGAGCGACATATAACTGTCTGTGTCTGTAGGAGCGACATATAACTGTCTGTGTCTGTAGGAGTGACATATAAGTGTCTGTGTCTGTAGGAGCGACATATAACTGTCTGTGTCTGTAGGAGCGACATATAACTGTCTGTGTCTGTAGGAGCGACATATAACTGTCTGTGTCTGTATGAGTGACATATAACAATCTGTGTCTGTAGGAGTGACATATAACTGTCTGTGTTTGTAGGAGTGACATATAACAATCTGTGTCTGTAGGAGTGACATATAACAATCTGTGTCTGTAGGAGTGACATATAACTGTCTGTGTTTGTAGGAGCGACATATAAGTGTCTGTGTCTGTAGGAGCGACATATAACTGTCTGTAGGAGTGACATATAACAATCTGTGTCTGTAGGAGTGACATATAACAATCTGTGTCTGTAGGAGCGACATATAACTGTCTGTGTCTGTAGGAGTGACATATAACTGTATGTGTCTGTAGGAGTGACATATAACAATCTGTGTCTGTAGGAGCGACATATAACTGTCTGTGTTTGTAGGAGGGACATATAACTGTCTGTAGGAGTGACATATAACTGTTAGCGTCTGTAGGAGCGACATATATACGTACAGAACTTTGAAAATGGTGCTGACTTGAACAGTTTTAGTCTGTGGCGTTACTAAGGTTTGTGTCACCTAGTAGTGCAAAAAAATCAAGATGTCAATATTTACATTTGGAAAACTTGTTACCAACCTATTCTGTATTTGTGCTGAAAGCATTTCAGTCACAGTTTTCTTGTCAGCAAATATACGTGAGAACAAACGAAATTCATTAGTAAATGCCTCTTCCAGATCTGCTGGGTACATCTAAGTTAGTTACTTGGCTTTCGAAACTGTTTGATCCGTTGACAGAGATCTGTCCATAAGAAAGTTGAACCTTTCATGTAGTGTTGTGTAGGCTGCTCGCCGTTATCCCACCTCAGTAATAAGTCTATCTATGATAACATAAAAAGACTGAGTACGGAATTTTTCACAAGGACTCATACCTAAAACCGGATCATCATCATCCACAACTTCATCATTAAATCGGTTTTACTGTCGTTTGCGTTGTGTACAAACTTTATAGTCCGTTTGTGAGAGCTCTTTAGCTATACCTTCATACATTTTAAATTTATCGCGTGTATCATGAAAGTTAAGACTGTCATACAAGTTGATGATGGTCGTTAACTCAATTCCAGTCTCCTGTAGAGCTTTGTTGACAATATCAATTTTTTTTTGGAGCAAGTCTTTCCATATCACACACATTAACGCTGTCTCGAAATGGTCCAACTTCTTTATGAGTGATTTGGCTTCATGCACAGATGCTGGTGGTTGGCTTTCGCTTGTAGAAACATCAGACAATGCTTGTCGAATTCCCTTATACTGGGCATAAAAAGATATAGTAGCGTCACTTTGTGCTGACCACCTTGCTGTCATTATTACAGCCTGTGTGATGAAACACAGATTATTACAGCCTGTGTGATGAAACACAAAAAGAAGGAAACTACGACATACTAAATACCGTGGTATATAATGTAGTCATTAAAGAAACTGTTTTGTTAATGATGCATTCGTCTTAGTTAATTTTTCTATTTTTGTGTGTGTAATATCATTAATATAATGTGTGAATGTGTAGTTTTCATTATATATTCTGTGGTTAGCACCAGCAGCAATCTATAGTGAACGTCACTTCCTCATTTTTTAGTTTAAAAAAAAAACAGCAATTTTGAAGCGTGTAATCGATTAAGTATCAGATATTACACAATCGATTCCAGTCCTTGCACCAAAATATACGTGTGGCCTTGTCACTTGCATATATACTATATTATTTTTTTATACATGACACAAGACGATATTTGCATATCAATTTGATCTCCTAAGTTGTTTCAGAAGCGAAGACGTTTCGAATTTTCAATAAAAAAAATCTAATTGATGACGTAAATTCTGTCCCAATATCTCGTAGAGTTGTTTGTTTGTTTTTCGACACACTATTTTGAAATGAAACTTTTCAATGTGTGAATGGTGCTTTATGTAATGGTGATTGCCAAGTAAAAAAAAGAAAGAAAAGTTCTAAGAAAATGGATTCATTCAGCACAAGGTCTCCCACGACTGGCAGATATTCTGCCATTTCTGAGCTGACACTGACAGTACAATCGGCAATATAGCAGCCTATTCAGCTGAACTATTTAACATTTAGTGCCACACCCAATCTTTTGTTGAGTGAAAGGCGACCAATGCGTTTCAACACAAAATGTATTCAAAGTTTATATTAGTCTTTTGGGCTGTTATGAACACCACATAATAAAATGTAGAAGTTCGTCTTTATGAATTAAACAGTTGTCAATAAATAGTTAAGCCAAAGGTTTAAAAAAAAAACATTATCCGTTCAGAAACAAATGCCCAAGCAGAGGCGGACTTAAAGACGAGCGCAGCGGACGGCGCCCAGGGTTCCCAAATATTTAGGGGCTCCACATAGCCCAATTCAAAACCCATTGATATGTCTTTCTTTTTTCTAAATGGCCTAATATTTTCTTCTGTGCTCGGAGCCTCTGTGCTCAAATGATGGTTTGATACTAATGTAACTTAATTTGAGCCTAATAGTTACTTGATAACAAATACTGCTATCTGCCTGTCTCTCTCCTGTCTATTTACCTTTGATTCAGAACGATAGATAGATAGATAGATAGATAGATAGATAGATAGATAGATAGATATGTAGGTAGGTAGGTAGGTAGGTAGGTAGGTAGATAGATAAATAGATAGATAGATAGATAGATAGATAGATAGATAGATAGATAGATAGATAGATAGATAGATAGATAGATAGATAGATAGATAGATAGATAGATAGATAGATAGATAGATAGATATGTGGATGGATACAGATGGACACATAAAGACACAGAGTTGAAATTGGTAAATCGAGTATTCTTTGATTTTTTTTTCAATAACATTTGTTAACTTCTTTCTATTTAGAAACATACCGAAAAATAAACAAAGTAAAAATATATAATTAAACTAAAATCATTCTAAATTATTTTTTTTTTTAATTTGAATTCCCGATCTTATAACCAAGCTACAGAGTAAAAAAAGAAGTATTATTATGGGAAACGCGGGGTCTGACCTTGACAAAGGTATTCAAAAGTAGGCGTTGGCCTATATGGACGAAATCCAATTTCGAGTGAATAGACAGTTGTGACTGCTGGACGTAATTCGACTGAATAGACAGTTGTGACTGCTGGACGTAATTCGACTGAATAGACAGTTGTGACTGCTGGACGTAATTCGTGTAAATAGCAACAAACTTTGTCCGGACAAACTAGTATAAAGAGAAGGAGGAAATCTCACTGCGATATAGTGGTCGTCCCCATGTTATTAGAGGAAGTTAGCACCAAAAGTTTGATACATTATCATGCTGTGATTCATGTTTGGAAATTGATTGTAAGGGTTTGTTTTTTTTTTTTTTTTTGCGTTATACAAGGGTTGCACGTGTGTGTATAACTATATATAAATCCAGAAGGCCCTATAGGCTGATGTTTTGACAAAATGATATGTTTACAAATATGACAATAGATGTGTAAATATTTTAGTTGGCAAGCACTTATGGGGAAAACTCATACAGATCAGTACAAATAAATTTTTATGATAAAAACATTAATTGAATTAACAATCGTATGCTGAAGATGTTATCAGCTTTACAAACATTTGATGTTTTTAAAGGTATACTTTTTAAGATTTTACTAATGAGAAAAAAAAATGTCCTTAAAGATTATGAAGTTCATCATTTCTTAGTTATCAATAAGAACGGTTAGATATGTTTGTTGTTTTTGTTTTTTTAAAGGGTTGAATTATATTTTTTTTAAAATTATAAATAAAAACTTTTTCTTTTTGTTTCAGCCTTCAGAGTATAAAGAGCCATGTTGCGTTATTTGCTAATAATTGTGTGCAGTTTTGGATCACTTGAATTTATCAGGGCTCACTTTGGTGAAACAATTGGTATACATTTTAATAATTTTTTGTTTGTTTGTATGAAATTGATTATAATTCCTTCATCTGCTGGTTTATATCTGAATTTCTTTTTTTATATTTGAGTCTGAATGTTTTGTACTTGAGGACAAGACCGCAAAAAAAAATAAATAATAGAGGCGCGCAATCGTATGGGTACAGGGCGGTAACATCGAAAAGGGGGGGGGAGGGGGAAATACACTGTTTGGGCCATATCGCGACTTTAACACGTTCAATTGTTCATCTATAAAACGAAAGAAGAAGAAAATCCGTTAAAAAAAAAAACAACCAATGCAGCGATTGTTTTAAGTAGAAGTGTGTATACATATATAGGCCCTATATATATTTAAAAAAAACCCACTACCAACGACTTCTGCAAGTAAAATATGTATACAAAGAATAAATTTATAATGCTATTAGGGAGAATACCTCTTTGTATGTAGAAAATACGATTCCGTTTCAATTAGCGAAATGACGTTATTGTGAGACTCTTTTTTTTTATTTAGCTAGGAGGGTGGGGCTGCGGCTGGATAACTGATCCTGCCCCCCGGGGGGGGGGCACAGCTTGGATATGACCTAACTGTAACAAAAGTGTAAAGGTTTGTTCCAGGCCCCACAAACGATACTCATCTTCCCCCCCCCCCCCCAATATACTCCCAAGTCCGCCTCTGATGCAGAGAAAGTATGCATGCCTTCATGGAAATGATATTCTTAATTGCAAAGAATTTAATAAAATTTTGAATGTGTTGCGTATGTTTTCTGTTGTTTTTGTGGTTGTTTTGTTACCCAATAGTATTGCAAAATATTTTTTTAAACACACGCCGAAAGGAACAGTTTTTAAAAAAAAACCCAGCTTCTATTGTTTATATTCTTAAATTTGGCTCATCCAACAGAAGAACTGAAGTGTCCGTATGAAAAGCCACCGACGCTCACTTACTCGTCACTCGACCCGAGGCTCGGCGAGAACCTCGTGCTCACGTGCAACATCCCCGCCGAGAATCATCCAGATAACATCTTCTGGAGCAAAAATTTGGACTTCTTGGAAATTCCGGGAAAGACGCTTTCGTTCGCCCCCGTGTTGAAGGCTGACGCTGGAAGCTACGCGTGTCAATATTTTTGCTACGAGGAAATCGTAGATCCCCATTTCAGCCAACCCAGCAACGCCTTCATACTGAGAGGTACAAGTTAAAAAAAAAAATCTTATTTCACTTAATATGTATATAGCCCTTTTGGGGGCCCCTCAAGCTGGGGCCCGGGGAAATTTCGAATCGGACCCCCTCCC
The DNA here is from genome assembly GCA_021962125.1 of Bulinus truncatus. Classification (NCBI taxonomy): domain Eukaryota; kingdom Metazoa; phylum Mollusca; class Gastropoda; family Planorbidae; genus Bulinus; species Bulinus truncatus. Next base: position 129,157 of record JAGDYQ010000435.1, on the reverse strand, counting down.
CCCACCCTAGGTACGCTTCTGGGTATTCTTTCTGTTCATCATATGACCCAGCCACCTGTCCCTGTGTATATACACCCATCTTCATCTCGCCTAGCCCTTTGCCCTCACTCTATCAATCTATCAGTCCACTTCATCCATCAGTCATCAACCATTTTCAGTGGCTAATACATTAGCCCTCCTCACGCAACCACAGAAACGTCTGATGGTGACCCTCCCACGGGGGCTTTTGCCGTTCCGCGCGGGCCCCTGCGCACCCTATGACCAAGATCTACAGGTCTACAAGCTGTATGAAAGTTAAAAAGACCAGTGACGTCACGAACGACTAATGGGACCCTCGGAAAGAATGCGTGACGTTATTCACCTGTTGGAGCGCCCCCCCTCCCCTCCCATTTCCCTCTACGCCCCGTCTCTCTCATCTTCGCATCGGGTCCGTTAATTTGAAGACAGTAATAAATGTCGCATAGAGTAAAAACAAAAATGTCGCCAAATCTGGTGTGATTTTTCTTAAACTAGGTGATACCCCAACAGTATCCTTCGCACCGGCCAAGCCTGTCATAGGTGAAAACTTCACACTGACCTGCAACCCCCCGACTTACCTGACGGCCTTGAAGTATGTGTGGTTGAAGAAGTCCGTGATCCTAGATGGGCAGAGCGGAAAGTCTGTCACGTTATCCCCTGTTGTGGAGGCCAGCAAGGGCAGATACTACTGCTACTATTACTACTCTAACAATGTCACCAGTGAACTCAGCGAGTACTACGAAATGTTTGGTAAGTTTGAGTTTCGAAACAGAGCATATTTTGAGTATCGATATTTTGTATAATTGTATTTAAAATAAAAAAAAATACTTAAATGCAATAATGATCATGAAACGTCTATCATGAACGAGGTATTCGCGATTACGTTAATTTTAAAACTATATCAATAACAAGGTAATCGATTCTTTTTTTTTTTTGCTTCATTACATCGGAGATATGATTATAAAATGGGATTTTTTTTTTACTAAGTCTATTCGGGGGGAAAATGTTGCCTCTTACTAACCATATTGCCTACTTGAATTCAGATTAATTATCAAAAGCAATCATTGTTAAAAATAAGTACAGTCTAGTAGTGCTCGATTTAAGAAATAGGAAACCAGTGTCGGGGGATGAAAACAAATTTCTGCAGAGCCGGGGATAAATGTCTATGGTTTCATCCCCGGCAGGGATATATTAGCTAAAGCAGAGCCGGGGGATGACATGATATCCCCGTCGATAAATCGAGCCCTGCAGTCTAGACAAAAGTCTAGTGTAACAATCTCGCTATAACGTGTTTCTGTTCCTCTGTTCGTCCAGTCAGCAGACCAGTCCGGCCTACGCTGACAGTGCTGAGCTCGGCACCGTACGCATTAATGTACGGCTACCTCCAGTTAAGTTGCAGCGATGAGGACACGGCAATAGATTCCTACGCATTCTACAACAACGGCGAGCAACTTGAAAACACATCTTCTACAGATTTTTTTAGGTAGGCATGTACACGAGTCAGGGTGAACAACGGGGGAGATGGAGGGGTGCATCATGCCCCGGCGCGCTACTCACAAAGGGGCGCCAAATGGTATATTTTTTACATATAATATTATATGGTTTTCGAATGGGGTGGGGGCGCTAAAAAGTATTGTGCCCCGGGCGCGAGATAAGCTTTCTACTGCACTGACAAGAGTTAATGAAGTAAAGCGAAACGTATTATTAATTCTTTTGTGCGCTTGTTATTTTCCCGGTTTAAACCCCTGTGTCACATTCTTAAATGTCTGTTATCTGGTGAGTGCCGTAAAAAATTAGTGGGCGGTGAACTGTAGGCAGGCTAGTCTTGAGCCATGGACACAACCGGGCACTTGTTCAAGGGGGGGGGCACTAGCATAGTGGTCCCATGTTCATGTGCTATTTATAAAGTATTATTTATAATGTCCCTAGTATACAGGTTTGCTCAGAGAAAGGGGGGGGGGGAGATCAGAACGCTAAAGAAACGGAACAATAAGGAGGGACAGTGGAGGGGAGGGGGGGTTAAAAATTACCTCAGCGGACATTGTACTGGCCATGCAATCTACACAGCATGGCGTGGATCTGTTTCATCTGTCTTACGACCCACCCCCCACTCCAACCTCTCACCCCTTTTCACCCCGGGAATATTTAAAGGAATGAACAGTATACTTTATTTATACAGTATGTCTCTATTACAAAGTTACAGTTATTGACCCGGATGTTACTAAAATTATCCTTCTTAAAATGATTGTCTTTAAAGTGAGCGGCCATATTATATGACTAGTTGACTACACACAAACAAATGCTACACGCCCCCCCCCCCACACACACATACACATTTTGTGTCTGTGTGTGCTTTTGTGTGTGTACATGCATATACAAACACCAGGACAACACCCAGACACAAAGACACGCATATACAAACACCAGGACAACACCCAGACACAAAGACATGCATATACACACACCAGGATAACACCCAAACACAAAGACACGCATATACAAACACCAGCATAACACCCAAACACACGCAAGGACTTAAATATTATGGGAGGGATGGGGGGAAACGAAAAGCCTCGAGGGCACAACAAGGCCCGACACCTGGAATTATTGTTTTGGAGGGTTGCCATCAAACCTGTGTGTGAGTGGGGCCACTGGAAATGATTGAGGACTGATGGATGTAGTGGGCTGATGGATGAAGTGGACTGGTGGATGAAGTGGACTGATGATTGAAGTGGACTGGTGGATGAAGTGGACTGATGGATGAAGTGGACTGATGGATGAAGTGGACAGATGGATGAAGTGGACAGATGGACTGATGGATGAAGTGGACTGGTGGGTGACGTGGACTGATGGATGAAGTGGACTGATGGATGAAGTGGACTGGTGGATGAAGTGGACTGATGGATGAAGTGGACTGATGGATGAAGTGGACTGATGGATGAAGTGGACTGATGGGTGAAGTGGACTGATGGATGAAGTGGACTGGTGGGTGAAGTGGACTGATGGGCGAAGTGGACTAATGGATGAAGTGGACTGGTGGGTGAAGTGGGCTGATGGATGAAGTGGACTGATGGATGAAGTGGACTGGTGGATGAAGTGGACTGGTGGATGAAGTGGACTGATGGATGAAGTGGACTGGTGGATGACGTGGACTGATGGATGACGTGGACTGGTGGATGAAGTGGACAGATGGATGAAGTGGACTGATGGATGAAGTGGACTGGTGGATGAAGTGGACAGATGGATGAAGTGGACTGATGGATGAAGTGGACTGATGGATGACGTGGACTGGTGGATGAAGTGGACAGATGGATGAAGTGGACTGATGGATGAAGTGAACTGATGGATGACGTGGACTGATGGATGAAGTGGACAGATGGATGAAGTGGACAGATGGATGAAGTGGACTGATGGATGACGTGGACTGGTGGATGAAGTGGACAGATGGATGAAGTGGACTGATGGGTGAAGTGGACTGGTGGGTGAAGTGGGCTGATGGATGAAGTGGACTGGTGGATGAAGTGGACTGGTGGATGAAGTGGACTGATGGATGAAGTGGACTGGTGGATGAAGTGGACTGGTGGATGAAGTGGACAGATGGATGAAGTGGACTGATGGATGACGTGGACTGGTGGATGAAGTGAACTGATGGATGACGCGGACTGGTGGATGAAGTGGACAGATGGATGAAGTGGACATATGGACAGATAGATGAAGTGGACTGATGGATGAAGTGGACAGATGGATGAAGTGGACAGATGGATGAAGTGGACAGATGGACAGATAGATGAAGTGGACTGATGGATGAAGTGGACAGATGGATGACGTGGACTGATGGATGAAGTGGACTGGTGGATGAAGTGGACTGATGGATGAAGTGGACTGGTGGATGAAGTGGACAGATGGATGAAGTGGACAGATGGATGAAGAGGACTGGTGGATGAAGTGGACTGATGGATGAAGTGGACTGATGGGTGAAGTGGGCTGGTGGGTGAAGTGGACTGATGGATGAAGTGGACTGATGGGTGAAGTGGACTGGTGGATGAAGTGGACTGATGGATGAAGTGGACTGATGGGTGAAGTGGACTGGTGGATGAAGTGGACTGGTGGATGAAGAGGACTGATGGATGAAGTGGACTGGTGGATGAAGTGGACTGGTGGATGAAGTGGACTGGTGGATGAAGTGGACTGATGGATGAAGTGGACATATGGACAGATGGGTGAAGTGGACTGGTGGGTGAAGTGGACTGATGGATTACGTGGACCGGTGGATGAAGAGGACTGGTGGATGAAGTGGACTGATGGATTGATAGAGTGAGGGGAAAGGGCTAGGCGAGAGGAAGATGGGTGTATACATATGGATGGGTGGCTGGGTCAAATGATGAACAGAAAGAAGAACTTCAGAGGCGTACCTAGGGTGGGGAAGGGGTCCAAACTCGAAAGTCCCCCCACCGGGCCCCAGCTTGATGGGGGCCTCCCAAAAAATTCTTATACATTACATATTAAGTACATTATCTCATGTCATGGTGTCGAATGTCAAAATGCAGGGGCCCCCAAGGAGGTCAAGCCCCCCCCCCGGCTCCCAAAGCCCTATGTTCGGCACTGAGAAGAACGGATGGAGAGCTGGGCCTTTGCCCCCCCCCCCCTTTTCTTACATTGGTAGAAACACCTTAATTAAATTTTTGCTTTCACTTTCCACATTACAACCATCATATTCAACTCATTTTTTTGCCATAAAAATGTAATTTTATCTTCACAGAAACATCTCATCAAAAAACTTCTCAGGTAATTTTACTTGTACATGCTCCAACAGCTACGGAGAGTCGGAGCACAGCAACGGAGTTAAAATAACTGTTGTGGGTATGTTCGGAAAACGCATTTTAAAAAAAAAATATACAAAAAAAAAAGAATTTAATGTTATTTTACCATCATCTAACTAAAATTTGAACACACACCCCCTTACCTTTTATTATATAATAAAATTATTCAATTTTATTTTTTTAAGTTCTATAATAAACATCAACTACCATCACCCCCTCCCTTTACAACGTATCATAAAAAATGGATCAACTCATGTAAACCACAGTCGCTTATAGCTCGTTAAAGTTTTCTCTTTGTTGTCAATTTGTGGTAAACGATGCCTGTAATCCAAGTTCACATATCTAATATGCATGTAAATGACGCTGAACTTTATATAGATACCAACTCATACAAACATAGCCATCTATTTATTTTATTAATATCATTCTAGGCCCACCGACTGTAACCTCGACTGTCAATGATCACGTGATTGGAGGGGACATAAATCTGATATGTAACACAGACTTGTTTGCAGGCAATGTGATCTTTACTTGGTATAGGTACGGTGAAAAATACATTAGAATCTTTGAGTGAAACATGCCTTTGTAGGCTGTACTGAGCCTAGAAAAGGTAAAGTATCAATATTATCACAATAATTTCTGTCGCTAAAATACGATATTACTGCCTATAGTATAGGTAATGGAGAATCTTCAACTGTCGTTTTAACTTATTTTAAGATCAAATCAGTTGTAGACCTTTTTATAGGTATATGACATAAAAATTTCAAATTCATGTAATCTGCATGTTTTATACATCATTTGAAAGAGCACAAGAGCTTTCCAATGATATAAAACACTTCAGGATCAGAAATTTTCTTAAAAAAGTTACAGACGTTTAAGTTACTCAAATATGTTACAATAGACAAAGAGGAAAAACTGTCAAAATTTTCCACATTTTGAAACATAAACTAATACAGTTTTGTTAAATCTGAACCAATTTTGTTAAACTTGGTATCAAAAGAAAGTTAATTGAAAGAGCAATAAGATGATATATAATTAAATAAAAAAAAATAATGCAATAGTGCTTTTTCGGTTATGTTTTTTTGCTTAAAAATTGACAAATTGAATGAAAAGTTGAAAACACTATTTTGAAAAAAAAATTTCAAGCAAGAAATAAGTTTCTGAAGAAATTTAAATCATGTTGGCTGTAGAGGAGGCTATCTGACTGACTGTTTTTAAGAAATACTTTGTAAAAGAAAATTTATTTATTCTTTTTAGGTCAGCTTGTCAGAAAAATTCAATGCTCAATTAGGTTGTTGCCAGCTAAATAAATACACAGCCACTAGTATGTCCAAAATGTGAACATCTGAGTAATCAAACAATATAAAATCCAGTCTAAAACTTATACACAACTTTCAATATAATTTTCTATTTCTTCCACAACTTTATCCAAAAACACTTCTCTCTCTAGTTCATAAATTTCTTAATAAATATGTATCACTGATAGAAGATATGGAATTAATTATGATGTCCCCTTGTAGAATTTACTCCAACCTATACCATTCCCCTCTTTTCCCTCTGTTAATACTTTCATCACACCTCCCCCATCCCAACTGACCATTCCTTGCTAATTCAGGACTATCAGGTTATGCAACTCAAGTTCATCACTGGGTCAAGTTTCCAACTTATAATACAGTACTTTACAGGACTATTTTTGGTTGCCACCTGCATACCAAGTTTGGTAGCTCCCCCTCTAGCCAAGAACTTTATATTTCCATGATGCTAAAGCCCATTAGATTAGTTTGGTGTTGAAAGTCTAGGGGGGACAGGCAGATAAATAAATATTAGTGTACAAATCTGCTAGCCAAACCAAAACATCTGTGTATGTTTATTGTCTAATCTCACATGAATATACATTAGACTGCATGCATAAACTTTTTATGCTAGCCTGACATCACCAACAATTGACTGTCTGACTTTTAACATGATTTCATGGTAACCTGTGCTCTTAGCAAGGGAGCTTCACTTATTAGGTAACATCTTAGTGGAGGAGAGGGGTGCTGAAGACTGACAAACTGAAACAGGGATGCAAAGTGTAAAGACTGTGAAAGTAGGTCAGGACTGAAGCTTGATACAAGCCCTGAAGAGTTAGATATTATGTAATTAAACAGGGGGGGGAAGAGGAAAGAGAGGAGATGGAGACAGTGTTGGTTAGTTTTAGCAGACAATGTTAGATACAGGGCACACAGAAAGAGGGGGGTAATGGAGTTTTGGTTTGAGAAAGGTAGTAGATTAGGAAAAAACAAGGAGTTAGTAAGAAGTGTGTGGTTGTTTTCCAGGAATTGATATTCTGTAAACATAATAAGTTCTTATAGTAAATAAAGTGATAGTGGATATTCATATTTAAGTCAAATTGGCTTTTAATGTTGCATTGGAAGTATTTGTGAGATATAGTGTGTTGTGAGAGATAGATTAAATAATAGATCACTCCCAGCCCTGACACAAAGCAAACTGGGAAGGGAGGGAAAGGGTGCTTTACATAAATAGAATGAATGCCCTTAGCTGACTAACCTGATAGTGTCAAACAATTAACTTGCTTTTCTAATCTAATGTCAAACAAAAAAAGTATCATTCATGTATCTAAAATTTTGTAGTGTACAAGGCTTAAAAATCATTTATTTTTTTTCAGATTAATTACTTAATAAATTAAAGAGATACATATAAAACATATTATTTTTCATGTAAACAAAAGCATTAAGTTTATTTTTGTAAAAGTCCGAAATTAGTAATCTCCCAGTAATTACCTCCCTTTTATTCTAACCTATGTTATTATAATGGCATTCATCATATACATTTTTGAACCAAAAGATTTTTGGTCTGAACCATAAAATATCTTAATGAAACTTGGCAGGTAAATAGATAAATGGTTTCTCTATATACTTATTAAATATTTTCATTGCTTATAGAATACTTTTTTGTGGTCACATATTCTTTGGGGACGTATTTTTCACAAGCAATTTTTTGTATGAAAACAGCTAACAAAAAATGCAAAAAAATACTTAACAAACTATTTCGCTATTAAACTACAACAAATATGTCACATCTAATGAATATCTTTTAAAAACTGCACAAAATAAATTTACAAAGTATACTACCCTCAAACATTTTTCAGAAAACACGGTCACAACATGTCGGGAAAAAAATGTCGTAAAATGTCGGATTTCCACATACCTATTTTTTAACTGTGTGCCGAGATAGGTTTTTGCATTCAACAGATTGGCTGGACCATGAGCAGATAAATGTAGTGTTTATATGAACAAATGGTAATATCACAATATTGTGACAATTATTATTTTGTAAAATATTTTGGATACTTTACACATTATAAATTAAATGTTAACTCATAGCTGGTCATAGCACATTGCATATAAAGGCTGGATGGAACAGTGCAATGGGCCGAAGTCTTCTTCTTGGCCCTTTACCCGCAGTTTTCCCACCCTTGGTAGAGACCATTTGTCAACCTAAGACCTCTCCATGAGAACCAAGGGATTTTCTCCAGGTCCTGATGAAAAACCCTTAAGCCCGCCCAGCTTTCAATGGGTGCCTGACTTGGGTTGAAGAAGTAAAGGGAGCTGGGCATATCTCTTTATATGCTTTGTTTAAAGAAACAGATGAATTCCACTCTGCCTCTATGATACTTTAGGGATAAGGGAACTTTGTTATTTACTTTGTATAGTTTTGGGGAAGTAAATCATTATAGTTTTTACCAGGACTGTCTTTAATGTACAGTTCATTTAAAATTATTTTCACATTATAAGCATGATAAAGGAGTTTGATTTTTACTTTCGCAATAGTACATTAGAGTATTATTCTTTAATAGCTGTACCCTGCAAAATATTTGCATAGAGTTATATCCCCTTTGGCTTGATCAGTAGGCTAGGTTATTTTTGGTTTCAGACATATAAGATTTTTTCATGATTGTATTTTAAACTGTAATACTGTTGTATTAATTCTTTACTTTCGATTTAAAGCAGAACCCAAATTGCTATTATTTTATTAGATCTTTACATTACACCAGTTGGAGTTGTTCTTAGGTTTTTTGACGGGGCCCTGGGCTTCAAGGACCCTTAACCTGCATAAGGTTTGAAAGGAATTAATACTGAAAATGGGTCCTTTTTGCCTAGACAGTCACCTAGTATGCCTACCCATTAGAAGGGTTCCAAAAAAAAAATGGTGGATTAAAATAAGATTAATATTAAGTTGCTGTAACATGGTAGAAAAAACAGTCAAATGTAGACTAGCTCATGATTATGCTAACTGTCTTCTTAAGTTTAAAGAAAAAAAAAAAAAAAGAGTTAAGTTTAAAAAACAGTCCTTCGTGTATTTCTTTATTTCTATTTGTTGACCTATTTTTTTACTTTTGATCAGGGGTGGCACTGTTTTGAAAGGTTACATTCAGCAAGTGTATTCAAAGAAAAACATAACATCAACAGATGCTGGCTATTACAGTTGCTCTATGCAATTGGGTGTGCTAACCTCAGCAAGTTCATCTTTTCTTGTAGTATGTAAGTATGTCACTAGAAAAACATAGATACAGTATTGCAGGGTATATTACGGGGGGGGGGGTTATGAATGGCTACTATTATTTTAGGTTCCTTTTCTTTTTGTTCTCTCATGGAGACTTATTTTTTTTTAACTAAGTAAAATAAACAGAATTTGGCTCTCACCAATCTCATACATGGCCTGCCTTGGTATGGTATCGTGATGAAATCAATTCAAGCTCAGTTATGGGTTGATATGACCAGTGATATAGTAGGAAAGGACTTAGGAGGGCAGGGCATCACTTACTTTGCCATTTATCATGGGGGTGACATTTTCATTACTAATTTATTTGGCACCAAAAAGGGGCGGCATTTTTTTAGAGTTTGCACAAATGATGGTCACACTACAGCATATGACCTTAAATTACAATCACATTTTAAATCTTTGGTAAGGTTAAATAAATATACACTACCTATAGTTATGTATAAAATTGTAAAATAATTTTTTTTGTTTTATTTCTGTTTTTGGAAGCATTAGGCAAATATAAATAAATACCAGAGCTCTGAAGCAGGGTCGCTTCTGGGGGGGGGGGGGGGGAGAGACAATCAAAACACTTGAGAGGATCCCTGATCCCTTATAACCTTATTGCTTTTGAAAAATATTTTTATTTATTTATTCTGAATCAACAAATCTGTGTTAGGAAAGGGTTGGTACAGAGGAACCCCTGGTTAAATATTTTTCAGGTGCCTTAGATCTACTTCTAATTGCATTCTAACAGCCCTGTCTGATGTTTCTGTTAATAATTAACAATGAGACCAGAATCTGCCAATAAGCATATAAAGTATGATAAAGGTTAAAAGAAAAGAAGAAAAAAAGGTGGGGTGGGAAAGATTGCAGGAACCCTTTGACATGTGCTTATGAAAGGCCATGACCAATTCCCTGTATGTCAATATAAATTAAGTTCTTCTTATTTAATCATGACATTTCAATAGTTAGAACTAGATAAATCTTAACTAACTGCCATTGGGTATGTTTTTTTTTTCTTTCTTTGACGCTATCAAATGTGCAGTTTAATACATGTCCTTTATTCTTTAAAGGTGAACCTCCAAGTAGACCTTTACTTTATTCTTCTGCAAGTCCTGTATGGCGAGGTTCTGTCTATTCATTGAGATGTGAAGACACTAGCACTTCCATTTATGACTTAAAGTGGTAATTATTGTAATTCTCTCCAATAGAAATTTTAATAAAATTGTTCATAATAAAACATTCCCATTTCCATTGTATAAATAAAAGATAATAGTAATGAATAATAATCTGTGTGTACAGGTCTTACCTTTATCAAGATGATATTTTAGTGTTTCAACAATCAGTAAGCGGTGGTCTGGCATGGTTTACAGAGAAAGCATCGTTGAGAAGTGCTGGCACATACACCTGCAGCTTTACCAATAGGAAAGGAGAGTCGTTGAGAAGTGATCCTATCATAATAATGGTGACCAGTGAGTAAAGCAACTATTGAATGAAAAACAGAGCCATTCTTAGGTATTTGGGGGGGGCCCTATTTAGAGACTTCTAGAAGTTTTTTTGGAGGCCATAGGAAAGAGATGAGTGTGGGCTGTCTTAACATCAAATTTAAAGGGAAGTAATACTAGATGAGGCCCTCCTTTTACATTGAGCTCCAGACAGTTGTCTAACCTGCCCGTCACTAAGATCAGTTCTGAATATAACATACTTGGCTCATGTTATTAATTCATTTTTAAACAACAAAATTTTAATGAATAGAATCTTGGAATGTAAAATTTGGCATGGATGAGTGTTTCCCTCTAAGCACAACTCATGGATCATGCACATGTTGTTTTTTGTAGCTTTATAATTATATCATTATGTTGCGCGCACACACACACACACAAAATAATGTTCTTCTAAGCTTACATACAGCTAATAACTTTTGCCACACAAAGCCTTTGGAATATTAGAGGGAAAATTAGAGGAGATTATGAATTGAATTGTTTTAAGCTCAAGTATGTTTTTATTTCTAGCTTCAGCTCCAGTAGTGAATAATGTATCACTTACAACATTGAATATCTATGGTAGATACCCTTATAAACACTCAAGTGATTTTGTTGACACGTTCAGCGGTGATCCGCCGCAATACTGCACTTTGTATTTTGAAGGCCAAAAGTGAGTTTTAAAATAAAGATTCATTATGTAACAGAGTTTTTGTCCTTCTCCATCCAATGTTATTTCCTAAAAGTGCATAGGCTGGCATTTATTATTTTCCAACATTTTATGACCAGGACTTCAAATACTATTAAAATGGTTCACATTAGTAAAAATAATCACCATATTCATCTGTTCAGTTTCATATTCAGTAACAAAATGTTATAGAAAACTGATGTCATTGTACATAACTGTAAGACTCTAGATATTAAACTTAAATGTGCTTTTGCTGTCTAGATTTACGATTATACTGTAAGTCACTATGTCAAACTAATCCCCAAATATAATCTCCTGTCATGTTTTCATTACATTGACATTGGTGTTGACGTTAAAACTACCGTATATCTTGTAGAAAACTGAAAACGCTCCCCTTGCTCCTCGGAGAATGCCCCATATTCTCTTTAAACTTGTCAGGGTGGGAATCAAGCATATGAGCCATAAGGGACTTCTCGTACCCCATTTTGTGGTATTAGTGCACAAGTTTGGACCAGATCTAAATAATTGTCTGCCTTGTGGTTACCAATGAAACCCCGCTCCACCCCAAGAAAACTGTGCCAGGCCGTTTTCTCTATAGTTGAGGTGTAGCAGTTGGTGGAGCGGTCAGTGGCGTGGCAAGCCAAAAATGACACCAAAAGTATTACAAATCCATTCGTAAATATTATATACCAAGTAGTCCAACAGATTATAAATTTTAAAGTATGCACGTGGTAAATTTAATTTTATATTTCCAAAAGCCACCACATGTGTGTTACTTTATTGTGTATCAATGTTTAGGTGATTTACTATAAAAAAGGAAAATAGCACAACTGTGTCTTTTTTCAAGTCATTTTTAGATGACTTTTTAAATAGTGACATGCTTTCTGTATAATACTGTATATTCTGTGAATAGGCCTATACTTCTGTATATATATGTTTAAAAAGTTCCCTTAGACCAAAAGGGCCATCAGGGCAGATGAGGTGTAGAATTCATCTGTTTCTATAACCTGGGCACATGAAGGGGTTGGTGTGGTTAGCACAACGCCCAGCCGCCTTTACTTCCCCAACTTAAGTCAGGTACCCATTTAAAACTGGGTGGACTTGTGGAACAACTTTGAAACAAATTTCACCTGGAAAAATTCCCATTGGTCTAACCAAGGATCAAACTCAGGACTCTCAGGTTGACAGTCCAGTATCTGCACCACTCTGCCATCTGTTCCAGTGTATATATATATATATATATATATAGGTATCTTTTAATTTTGGTATTTTTTTTTCTACAAATGCCTGTTGACAAATCTCTGTAATAGTAAGATAACACATATCAGGATCTGCTTTAATTTCATCAGATACACTGAATGTGGAGACTGTAAGTTTGATTTACCTCATGGAATGAGTGGGATCTATACAGCCGAGGCAGTCAATCTCAATGGAACAACACCCTTTACATCATTTAGGAACATAACATTTCATGGTGAGTGTTCTCAAAGCCCATTTTTGTTTTTTCCATTTTTTTAAAAAATCAAAAAAAGATAAGAATAAAATATAATGACATAAAAATCTTACATTTGTTCTTATTAGTAAGCTTGAAGCTATCATTAATTTGATGTATTTAATGTTAAGACAAAGTTGGTAAAGCGCTCAACTGTCGACCTGAAGGTACCTGGTTTGATCTCCGGTGAGGACCAAGGAAGGTCTTGGCTCAAATTCCCAATATGTCTCTCGTGGTGCCTCCATGGCCATCGACTATGGTGGGGATGAAAGAAATGCACCATAAAAACCCTCCCATTAGTGGTTTATGGGATCTGAGAGTTTTCATCTCATCCTTACAGGGACCCCTGCGATTTGATGTTCATTTCTTTGTCCTATAAATCACTATTGCTGCTGCATTGGCACTGCTCACCATAGCTGTAAGGCGTTCATTTGCATTTAATTTCAACTTCTGCTGGAGGAATTTTCAATGGCTATAACAATTATACTTTTTAAAAAAAAAAAAAACGAAATTTACACTGATAAATCTGTTTTGAGTTTAAAGAAAATGTGAGATGAAATTTAGAGAAGGGTTTAACTGCGGGGGCATCGAATGCTAGACCTGGATCCAGATTTCAGAGGGACCCACACAGAATGTCGGCTATGCACCCTGGGCCTCAACCGACCTAAATCAGCCTCAGGTAAAATTAAAATACTAAAACCTTACCATCACAGTAAATTTGACTGCAAAAAAATATTTTGTTTTACAGAGCTGCTAGTCATAAGACTAGTGTCTAACAATCCTCCTGTACTTGAATGTGTCAGCAGTGTGCAGGGTGCTGTCATCGCCGATTGGACACTCTATGACTACCTTGAACAAGAAGATGTTTACATCGGCGATGTAGAAATAGAAAGTAACAAGAGTAGAACAAGCATACCACTGCTAGCATCTTACTTTGACAGCTACTACTCATGTTCTACTCAGGGATATTCAAGTGCTCAGTTTATGGTTTATTGTAAGTGCCGACTTGAGTAAGACTAATAAAAGTTCAAACCATCAGGGCATAACACTATCTATGGTAGCATGTTTTTTTGTAAGATATGAATTACATTGGGGAATCTAGATATTTAAAAATTGACAAATCATGACCAACCTTTTTATTCCCCATGGGAAGATTTAGTGCTTTTTTTTTTTTTTTTTTAAGAAAACGATTCATTCGTGTTCTCTTTCCTTGATGTTTGTAAAGATTCCCACTATCAGGTCTGTTATTGAGCTTTTGTAGTGGGAGGGGGGGTGGTGATGACAATGCACATCAAGGTGTTAAAAGCATGAAAAATCATTTTATACATTTTAAGCTTACAGATGACCTTAATCTCCATAAATTTTTAAAGAGCTTAATAATTAATAGCTTGGCATTTGAAGATGAATGAATGCAACATTTGACCATCAAAATGTGCTGTTTATACCTAACTTACTTAGCAACATGTACGTTCATCAAATTTTAATTTCTTTTAAGATTATCCAATTTGCCTAATCCTAATTAAAGAAAAACTCTGCCAGATAATACATGTAGCTTGAATACCATTACTAGCTTGAATACCATTACTAGCTTGAATAGAAGTGATTCAAAACATTTAACAATGTAAGAATAATTTTTTTATGACACTCTGCCTTAATTGTGGCATACAGTTTCTGTGTCCAAAAAACCACAGTTCAGCATGACCAAGCAAGATGCCTTCACCAGGCACCTGGGTGTCAACAGAGTCGCAGCATACTGTACAGGAGAGGGAACGTTCATCAGTCTTTACCGTGATGGTGTCAAAGTGTCAGAGAAACCTGCCCCAAACAGCCCATTCAATGTATTCATAACTTCAGGCAGCTTGGCTAAATACTCATGCACAGTTTACAACAACATGGGAGAATCAGCCTTGAGTGAACCAGTCTATGTTTTAGGAAAAAGTAAGCATATAATAAATAAGTTGAAGCATACTTTAGATCGTATCCTTTGATCCGTTAGATTAACTTGCAACCTGGATAAATATTTTAAAAGCTATATTAGTCTAGTGACTAATTTACTTTGAATTGCATATACTGTTCATTCATTGCATTTTATTTTAATTGTAAACATTTAAGCATTATTATTTTACCATCTACCAACCACACGGTTGAAAACAGTATGTTTCAGGAAATGACTAAGTACCTGACTAACATTTTTTTTAGATCTTGAAGTATATACAAAATTGTATATGTTTCGAAGAACCATTGATCTCCACTTTTTACCACCTTTTGAGGCTAAATGTTAAAATGTAAGGACTCAAAATTCTGTCTTCACCGTTTAATTGCTGCCCCAATTGAGATGCCACCACTTGGGGGCAGTGGGACAATTCCCTTTTAATTTACCCTATCTTACCCTTTAAATATTCTTGCATGAATAGGACTATTAATGGGTTATAGTAGCCTATATAATTATAAAGATAATTATCTTATGAGCTAAGTATAACTTTTTTCAAATCTGATTTACTACAAAAAAAAAAATGTGTTATTTTTTTAGACAGATTAGTCCTATCATCTAGCAGTCATGTGGCAAATATAGGTCAACCTTTGACTTTAAACTGCACTTTTATCAATTCACCTGCTGGTACTACTTTGAGCTGGATAATATACAGGAAGTAGTAATTAGATTTTTTTTGCATATTTTTTATTTATAGAATCATCATTGAAGACGGATTAGAGTTAATTGGTTTTCAGTGAGATCTTTAATATTTTTAGTAATATGGTAGCCGATAGCATTTAGCCCAGTTCATACACATTATTTTCACTATATTGAATAACAAACGTAAAGGCTTTGAATTTATTATAGGGCTTCATTTTTTAGAGCATTTTCGAAAAAAAATGCTCTATTGTCCCCGTTTTGTCTGTCTGTCATCACACTAGATCTCAATAACCATAAGTCCTAGACCCATGATGTATATATCATTTTGTAGGTCTTGGCCTACCAAGAAATGACTTTTTTTTCCATTTCGCGATCTGACCTCTCAGGGCCGTAAAAGGGGCCTTAGTACCGTTTTTTACTATATAAGCTATATTAATAAAGGAACGCTATATCTCAGCAACTATAAGTCCTAGACCCATGATGTATATATCATTTTGTAGGTCTTGGCCTACCAAGAAATGACTTTTTTTCCATTTCGCAATCTGACCTCTCAGGGCCGTAAAAGGGGCCTTATAAAGTGCTGTTTTTTACTATATAAGCTATATTAATAATGGACCGCCCTATATCTCAGCAACCATAAGTCCTAGACCCATGATGTATATATCATTGTGTAGGTCTTGGCCTGCCAAGTGTACATCAAAAGTTCATTTCGCGATTTGACCTCTCAGGGCCAAAATATAAGAGATTGTTATGTACCGTTTTGCTTATATTTTAAATATAAATAATAAAAGCTAATCAAAGGGGCATAATCATTATTTAATTTTGTAACAGTTATTCAACATGACTTACTTGTCCTTTTAATATCTTTTTTCAGATATATGCATTACACAATTGAATTTATAAACATTTCCAAAATTTACAAATATTTACTGAAAGATAACAAACGTACTGAAAATGCGCTAACACGTCCTGTGTCCAGAATGGAACAGGCTTAATTGCTTGTTTTTATTAATCCACAGCTCTAAGAAAAGGGACATAGTTTACAAAGAATGGAAGCAAACACTCCAGTTTGATTCTGTAGGAGATAGGGATCAAGGCTTGTATGTATGCACAGCAAACATCAGTGGTCAGATATTATATGCTGACAAGAATTACATTATTGCTTGTAAGTAGTTGAAGTGTTAGTTAACACACATACATACATACACTTAATAAATAATGGCCACCCAAAAGGAGTTCTATTCATGCTGTCCTCCTTTCCTTTTAAGAGATGATCACATGCAGCAGAGCTGTTCTTAGGTTTTTGGGAGCCCTACTTTGATATTTGCCCTTTGACAAAGGTGCCTGATGGGACCCTGGTACATGTACCATCAAATTCAATATGAAATTATATTAGATCAATGGACCACACTAGGGGACAGTGTCCTTGTTTGCACCCATGTATAAAAAGGGTTCTGCATACAAAAATTACTTTCATCTTGGCACTTGTGTGTATATTAAACTTTTAATGAGCATGTTTTCATTTGGGCATATTTCATGTATAGGCTTAATTGGTGGATTTATAGCATCCACCCTAATCTAGCCCTTGCTCACATTAAAACATAATTAAACATGAAGAGAAATTGACAGTTTTCCACTAATTAGAGAGACGCAATTTTGGTTAAAACATGCTTATGTGGAGCTAATTATGCACTGAAACCTTCTACGTAGGGGTTAACAAATATGGAACCCCCTTGTGTACCAAATTTATATGGGATGCTAAGTCAATCTATACCAGTGTTGTGTAACCAACCTTATTGAAAGAAAAACTTAAATTCACTCTCTCTAAATATCTCTTTATCTGTCTGTTTATTCTATACATTTGTAACTACTACTGGAATTTTTTTTTAAGCCATCCCTGCAAAAAAAAAATGTTCATGTGGAGTGAACTTTCTCTCATGTAAGTAATGAGAAATATTTTGTGTTTCAAACCCCCCCCCCCCCCCCATGTCCTTTCTAATTTTGGCATCTGTATTTTCACCACTGCCTTCACTCACCCTCACCATCCGTACTTGGCATAACAGAAAATATGAATATTTAATATGCACAATGCCTTGTCAAAATACTTGTCTTTTTGTTTTAACTTGTTGGTTTTTTTTTGTATTTTCGCAACAATTTTTATGTAAAATTTATAGGCCTAATGTGCACAAATTATTCATATTGCCCCATCAAATAGAACAAAAAATAATTGTGAAATATGATTGCTGAACTGCATGGCTCTAAATTTCATCAAGCACAAACTTAAAATGTAACAATGATTAAATTTAAAAACCATGGCATTGATTGATTGATGATTAATACAAGAAACAACTTCTGGCATTAGTTACTTGGAGATTTCATTTGCATGAAAAATCATTGGCCATAAAAGGTGGTAAGAAAGCCAAACATTTTTTTCTAGATATAGCTTTTAAAATTCTAAACAAATGAAGTTATTTTTTTTTTTTGTTTTTTTTTTATAATTGGACCTATCAGATTTTCCATTATTTCACTTTTGGTTACAAACTCAGAATAGCTAACTCTAACTGGCATGGTCATACATTTTTTTTTTACCAGAACCACTGAAAATATTTGCAAAAATGGGATCAAAACTGATTGAGCTATTTTTGACTCATTATTGTCAGACAAGAAATTTAAGTATTAAGTGTAAAAAAAATTTTTGACCACTTCATCCATCCCCCTAATTATGATTGTGTCATCCGAGTTTGTCATAGTACCTCTGATAATAAACCAGAACACACCCACTGTAAACAAGCTCGGCTGCCAGGCATCATTGGGTATTAATTTTAGATTAACCTTTGATTTCTAACAGATAGGCATCAGTTGCATTATTATTTTTCATTCACCATTTTTTTTTTTACACATTTCAGTTGAAGTGCCCCCTTCTCCTGACATAGCTTTAAATTCGACTGCTATGTTAGAACAAAATTTGGTCACTTTCTGCTGCAGCACCAACCCTCTCATCACTGATGTGAAGAAGTCATTCAGGTAATTTTTTTTTTTTTTAAATATTTTTTTTAGATTCTAAGAAATAGATGATAAATCATTAAACATTTTCAAGAACAGTATTGATTCTACATAAAATGTTTAAAATCTGTCGCTTTTACAACATTAAATTTCATTTTTATATCACATCAAATATGTTAACTGAATCTTATATTTTTAAAAAGTAAAAAAAAAAAAAATGTATTTAGTGCAATCGGTGTACAGTACATAACTAACCCATATACTATTTATATATATATATAAATGAATATATGTATGTATGTTTATGCATTTTAGATATCCACATCATCGGATAGAAGGCTACCAAACTAGGCATACCATTCAATTATGACTATTTTAATGCTTGTTGCTAATTTTTTTTTATTTTGAACTATTGATATTAAGATATTCTAGCATTTTAACTATGAATTGACACTCTCTCAATTCATTTCGGTGACCTACCAATTTTTCTAATTTATCCAGAGCGTACAAATCATAGTGCTAAAAAGAGACCGCTTCTGTGAACAAGAATATTTAAACGCACATTTTTTCATCAAATTACTCTTCCTTGAATAAAATGAAATAGAAGTAAAGGAAGTAACTAATCAACTCTGTTGATATTCAAATGAATCTTAAAATATACTAATTTAGATTTATAACCAAATAGACACGGTCGGCTAAGGCAGAAATAAGGATCCAGGTGTATGAGATCAAGTCCTTGAGAAAACTGTTTCAAATTTTATACAAGGAGAATAAAACAACAAACTTTCTAATGATTGATATAAGCTATCTAGTTGGTCCCCCATGAATCATTCTAGTCTAAAGCCAAAGCTGACTTGTTTAGGCCATGTGTCTCATTTCATAAAAACCTCTGCAAAGCTAGCTTACAGGGAACCTTGACGGAAACAAAAATCCAAATATACTGACCCTCACAGAGAGAGTAGTGGGGAGTCTTGTCAGCTGCAATGTCCCTGACAAAATGTAAAGGGAAAAAGAAATGAAAATGAGAACAAATTAGTTTATCAAATTAAATCTCGTGCATTATTCAATAGAATAAATTTATTTCATTTGAATCAATGATTCTGGAAATGGTTTATATTTGTTTCTTTAAGCCGTGTTGTTAAATTACTTGGGAGTGAGGTCAATGTTCGTATGATGATAAATATATAGTCTAGACTTAAACATTTTTTCAAAAGTTACGGGAAGTGAATCAAAGTTTCAAAAAATTAAATATTCCCTGGATGAATTATAAATGATATGTTTTAGATAGGAAGATAGGAAAAAAAAGGTTTTAGAATTGAGTAAACTTTATTAGTTACTCACAAGGAAAGTTTTAAGCACACATAGATAGTAAAAAATATTTTTTTTACATGTTATGGAAAACTGAAATTTATAAATGTTTGCCCTGGTTCGGAAACACTGAATTAGATGTAAATGGAAATCATTAAGCAACATAAACAGCTATGAACACAATTATTTTGTAATCAATTTCAAAATTCCGACTATATAAAATCTGTTCTGAATCAGTAAGCCCTGAATAAATTGTAAGTATTTATACATTATTCACTTTTCACAGGGTTTATAAAGATGGTGCTTTTTTAAAAATTACACCTGAAGAGGAGACCTTCACTGAATCTACATTAAAGTATCAGCAATGCTACTCTATCAACATAGCTGTCTCATCTAATGTAGGGCGTTATTCATGTACCGCGGTAAATTCAATGGGTGAATCTGCTCCTAGTGAAACAGTCATAATTGGTAAAATAAAAATAATTATAGATTAGCTTGACCTAATCACACTGTAAAACTCAAGTTACATGTGAAAATCTGTATTAAAAAAAAAATCTTTACAGTTTACAAAGAACTATTAAATTTTTTTTTTTTGTTTTACAGGATTAAACATATCTCTGTCATCTAATGACTCTTTCCCTGCAGTTGGGAAGTCTGTAATTTTAAACTGCGATGTTCCAGACTTTATTGGTGACCATGAGATTATCTGGCAGAAGGATTATTCACAGTTAAATAGGAATGGTAGAACTTTGCTTTTAGCTTCACTTACAAGTGTTGATGATGGAATTTATTTGTGCCATTGCCTCTTGGGGAAATCTGAACCATTTTTACTTGCATGTAAGTTCAACAGTTTTATTGAATAACTTACTGCTAATGAAACTAGATTTAAAAAGACTCTTACTTATTGAATTATTTAATGCTGGTATAAATACAAGCTTAACAAATTTTGTTTTCAATTATTTTTTTTAATGAAGCGTGTTTTTTCCTCAGACCTGAAAATGATAATTTCATCAACTAATACATGTACAATGTAATTCTGATACCAGTTGATATATTACATTTAAAAATGCATATCACTTACTATTATACATGTATCTGTATTACAGCAAAATATGTTCAGTGACTTATTTAAATTAAATATACATTTACAGTGCTAGAACCTTTACAGCCAACTTTAACTTTTGACCCTGACTACCTTAATGCTGTTAATAATTCTTTTGGGCCTGAACCAGTTGATCCAATCTTAACTTTTGACCCTGACTATGCTGTCAATTCCAATGGGGTTGGACCAGTACAATTAAAATTTGGCGCTGGTTGTGCTGTTAAATTGAAGTTAGTAAAACAATTTTATTGCAGAATTCTATTTCTCATGTTTTGTTTTTTTTATAATTGATATTTCATATTTAAAACTATTCTAGTAATGCAACAAATTTTGAAACCTGCAGGTGCTTTGCTGCCCACAGAAGCATTGGCAACGTTTTGGGATTAAAGAAAAATGTCAACTCCAAATATAGTTTCGCTATTTATAAAAATGGACAGCTTGTAAACATGAGCAATGATGCAGGCAATTTTACATTTTCTGGCTTGCCTGTCGGTGAACATCTCTTCACATGTAAAGTTAACAACGGTCTCAAGGACTCTGTCATGAGTTTTCCACTTAGTGTTATTATTACATGTATGATTATTTTGATTAATATTAGTTCACGTGTAGCTTAATTTTATTGCCCTAGATTTTTTGCTAAATAATTAAATCAGCTTATTAAAATTATGCAATAAAAAAATTTGTGTTCAATATTTTTCCTCAGCAAAAGCTACAATTAGCTCTTCAAACATGTTCCTAAATATTGGACGCAGTTTAACTCTGACTTGTAATACAGAAAATTCCAATGCTATTATAACTTGGAAAAAAAATGACTTAACTTTAAAGGAAACATCTCCAATGCTCCACTTTTCTCTCTTGTCTTTGCAAGATGAAGGGAGATATTCATGCATTCAGGAAATTGGTAGCGGGATTGTGATATCCAGTGATTTTTTTCTGTCATGTAAGTAAATTTCCTTTTTCCGTCAAGAAATTGGAGCTTAAGCAAATGGTTAAGATAATCTTATTTGTATTTCATTATACAAACATTTAGTAATTTTTAATTAATTAAAAGTTTCAGCTTCTATTTGTTTTAAGTACTGTATTTTGAAAAATTGTGTTAACACCGTTTTTTTTGTGTATTATCTTTTTTTTTTTTTACTAAAGTAGGTTCAAAAGCTTCAAAACCAATCATTTTCACAACTGAGGAAACCGTTGTCCAAGCTGGCACTGCACTACAAATATTCTGTGTTTCCTCCAGCACAACATCACAGAAATCTGTGTTTTACCAGAACAGTGTAATAGTTTATAACTCCACCAATGGTGCATTGGATGATGTTGGAAACATTGCTTTCACATTTTCAATAAATTCAACTGACGTTTCAAATTCTGGCAGTTACACTTGTACTGTGGAGAACACAAGTGGATTGTCAGACAGAAGTGATGCTGTTATTCTAGAAGTTGGTAAGAGTGATTTTCTGAAGGCGTATCATCACTTTTGCATCATGTATCAAAGCGGGGAAAGAAAACAATGTGAATGTGGCTATTAAATAGCTATAAATTACATTTTAAGTTAAGAACTTAAAAAATTAAAAATTTTAGGTTGTTTTTTTTTTTAAATACGATAAATCATTAACTAAAATATTTCTATTAATTCTTTCAATCATATAAAGTAAAGTTCCCTTTATGCCCTAAGGAATGTTGGGGCAGATAAAATGTAGAATTCATCTGTTTTGTGTGGTTAGTACAACGCCCAGCCGCTTTTAATTTCCCAACATATGTCAATCCCCTCATATGCCAAGGTTATAGAAACAGATGAATCCTACATTTCATCTGCCCCAATGGCCCGTAAGGGCTAAGGGGAACTTTTTTTTTCTTTTATGCTATGTAAGTTTTAAAGTATAACTTTCTGAAAGGATGTCATCCGGGGTATTATATGACCACTGGTAGCATTTGTTTTCCTTGTCCTTATGGAACTTACCAGTCTGCAATTCAACAAACAGAATGTACACCATGTCCAGAAGATCTTTACACCTTACAGAAAGGAGCAGCATTTGCCTCACAGTGTATTGGTAAGATTATTTATGTATCCTTTAATGTTATTTCATTCTATAATTTTGTATTGACACTTTAATTTATTGCAGGCATATCTAAGTAATCTTTACTGATCACTCTCATCAGATTTATATCACATTGATATATGTAATATTTATATTGCATTGATATATGTAATGTATTTAATTTCCTTCAGATATTCCTCATGAGAACAGGGTATATTTAAGAATAGGAATTGTATCCATCCCAACAAATTTTACTGACTATCATTTTAAACTTGCCTTAAAAAATGCTGTAAGTATTTTAGGTTATAGACTACAATATTTCAAATAATTCACAAATCTCTTTATTATTTATTTGTATATTAGTTACATACAAATGCATACATATAACCACACAAACTTTGTCTTTTTCAGTTGACTGTATCTTTTTCTCATTTAGCAAGTTATGTTGGAATCTTATTTCATAATATTACGTGAGTACACATAGAATAAAGCTGTGCTGCTGCTGTTGTTGTTTTTTATTTGTGGATATTTTTATAAATTTTCAAATTTGAACACATTTGATAAATATTACAGTATGCATGTTTTTCTACATTATTTTACAGCCTTGGAACATCTAGTGCTGATGAGTAAGTTTATCATCCTCTTATCATAACGTTTATTTGATATATTAAATCAGAATATTTGCTAGAAATTGTATGCTTTTAAACATATTCATTTTTACCCTATTTACTGTGCTGATTACATTTCAAACTTTATTTACAATTTTTTTTTAAAAAGTAAATATATCTAAAAAAATGTAAGTTGATTTAATGAAATTGAGTACTTAATTCACTCTAAAATTTACATTTGCATTTAATAGCTTAAAAAAAATTTCAAATTCACTCTAATCATATTATTATAGAAAAAAATTTTTTTATTTAAAAATGTATTGTTTTGTTACTTTTTTTTTTCAGAATTATTGTTTTAGCTTCCCTCATATCAGCGACCAATGTTACAAATGTCTTCTACAACCAGCTTGGCACTGAGATATATGAAAATATTTACAGACGACCTTTAACTTTTACTTCTGCTGGCCAGCTTTCCATTATAAAAACAATGAATATTTTTGCATCATTAAATAATTCAAAATTTAACATCAATCATATTGGTAAAAAAAAAAAAAAAAGTCAACACAGTTTTTGTTTTTAAATATGTTTCTTTCAACCAAAATTAAAGTAAACCATTTTATGAAGAATTAGTTACTCATAATCTTGATCTATTGATATATATTTTTATGAAATCTTTCTAAAATATATAGATATCGATGAGTGCCTTATTCAACATCCTGTATGCAGCAATAATGAGGAATGCATCAACTCTGTGGGTGATATGGGCAGTTTTAGCTGTAACTGCATTGATGGATATGAACATCTTAACACCAGTTCCTCTTGCTCTGGTGAGTTGATGGACACATAGCGTTGGCATTATTTAAAAGACTGGAATGAATGAATGGAATTCAGGAAATGTAACGACAGTGTTACTTCAATCAACAAACACCTAGGAATGTACTACATCCTGGGGTCATGATGGGATGTTTTGAATTGCAATATGAAATTACAGTGTGAAAGGGCTTGTTGGATCACTAAGCAACAGTAGTACATATTTTAATGTCATTTATCCAGCTCATGTACACTTTAGTGCATAAACTTCAGACTTGGTTTGAAACGAAATGTTCCACCGTAGTGCCCTTTTCTAACACAGCTACTTTCCATTAATATGAAGTCAATACAGTGGAGACCTTTTATTTTATTTTGTTTTTCAATTTACAGATATAAATGAGTGTCACCAAAGCAATGCATGTCATGATAACCATGAGCAATGTGTCAACTATAACGGTGGATATCAATGTGACTGTATAGAAGGGTACACCAGAGCAACACCACAAGATTCATGCACTGGTATGCATGAACTAATTTATCTACAGTTTCTTAAATCCTCTGCTAGACGCAGTTGAATGGGCTGATCCAAGCCTAAAAATTAAGCTTTTCACAATTGAATGAAACATAACAACGGAATTGTATTTTTTAAGTAAAGGTCAAGACCATTTTGGTCTGCTGAACATGCTTACAGAGTAAAGCTATTGGCTGTTATTTCACATTGATGTATATGTTAGGTTACTTCCACTCTATAACTAATTAGGACAACTTAGATATGCATTGAACCTACTTTGGTTGAATAAAGAGAGCGCTGGGTAGAAAGTGCATGTTTTAGTACAAAATCAATATAAAAAAAAAAAGATAACATTTATAAGTCTTATGGTATATATTTATTTATTCATTATTTCATTATTAGATTTCAATCGTACACAAGATAGCATGTACCCTTATGGTGTCAGTGTTGGTGATACAAGACTTCATTTAGAAAAAAGTTATAATTATTATTTTCGTGATGGATTAATAACTTTTGATAATGGTTTACCATTTGGTACTGAGAAACACTATGATGTTTATGTGAGTATTTTTTTTTTCAACATGAAGCCGTGCCAAGCTCAGTATCATCGATTACGTCTTTTAATCAAAGATTTTTTTTTTAATTATTTTTTTGAGCCGATAAATTCAGTTATGAATGAAGAAAGTCATCAATACAATAGAAAAAATCTTCACTAGACTAGACAATGATGGTGGGAATAGTTCAGCTAATGCTTTTTTATGTTTGAAAAAAAAAAGGTCCACCCTAGATGTACGGGGGGGGGGGCGCTGGTGGCAGAGTGGTGTAGATACTCGACTGTTGACTTGAGAGTCTTGGGTTCAATCCTCTGTGAGAACCATGGGAATTTTTCCAGGTGAAATTTGTTTCAAAGTTGTCCCACAAGTCCACCCAGCTTTAAATGGGTACCTGACTTAAGTTGGAAGTAAAGGCGGCTGGGCGTTGTGCTAACCACACAATCCCTAAATATATTGAGGGTATAGAAACAGATGAATCCTACACTTCATTTGGCCCGTTTGTGGTGGGAATGAAAGAAAAGCACTGCAAAAGCCATCCCATTTTGTGTTTAATAGGATCTAAGAGATAAAACATATCATCCTTACATGGACTTTATAAAAAAATTCCATGCATGTAGTAAAGTGAATTGCTGTCGATTCAAACATTGTGAGTGCATGGGATTTCCTCAGGTCAGTGTGAGTTCTCCAAGGCTCTGGGCATTATTCTAGCTACAAAAGCCTAGAGCTTTACTTAATCTGCTTTAAAGTCTTCACAGGCATTCTTTAGGTTCTGTGGAAAAGTCAATAAACAACAAAGCTTAAATAGATGTACTAAGATACATTCATGACTAATTTTGTTGTCATAAGTCTTGGAGCTAAATAAATATATATATATACATCCATCAATCTTTTGATATGATTGCCAGAAAATCACCTTGACCAATTGGAAGTATTCTTTATCTCTCAACAAACTTAAAAGTTTGTTGTTTTTTTTGTTTATTTGTCAGATTTCTTAAGCTGTAGATGCATTAAATGGGGCATTGAAAGAATCTGGTTCCACACTCTCAATTTTATACATTTTTCCCTTATATATACAATTTATTAGCTATGTTATTAATATGATGTAGCAAAATTCTTTTTTTTTTTTTTTTTACAGGTCTCAAAAAATGGAATGATTAGTGTGGGTGAAAAAATGTGGTTCTGGTATTGGGTTGATCCTTATGGACTATTAAGATATACAAATGGTGGTCGAGTTATCTGCCCTTTTTTGACTGACATCAATTTTGATATTGGTATGTGACTTGTACAATTTGTAGCAATGAATTATTTTCAGTAGCTTATTGAACCTAAGTAACATGTTTACAGTAGCTGTACCTTGCAAAACTTTTGCACAGAGTTATATTCCCTTAGGTTTGATCAATAGGCTAGGTTATTTTTTTCGTTTCGGGCAGATCCGATTTTTTCATGATATTATTACTTTTTAAAGATGAAATACAAAAAAAAACAAGCAAACAAATATTTAAATGGAATTATTTCACATTTTGGCCTTTGGGTTTCATGTTTAAAAACCGCAGAAACTTTTCAAAACTGTAGATATTTAAAAAACATTTATCAAATTGAGACGCCATTTTGAATTATTGTTTTCCCACTTTCGATTTAACGCTGAACCCAGACCGCTATTATTATATTAGATTTTTAATTAATGTAAATATCTTTTTGTACACTTGCTTATAATTTTGTAAAACTTTTTTTTTTTTTTACATTTTTTTAATATAAATAAGGACCTACAATTAAATTACTTTTACTTATATAGACACACTTTTATTTACAACTCTTAAGGAAATTTTGAAGTTTTAATGTCCTATAATTTTGTAAATATATTATGTATTAGGCTCAGGCTCAGAAGTTCTATATCAGCTGTACAAGAAAAGCAATGACCCTGCTCAACCACCTGCTTCCAATGTCAATCCTGTGCTCAGTCAAGCTGCTGTTGATGTCACAGAAAGCTTTAATGTTTCTGGCTTTGACCCCTACTATGTCCTAGTTGTTACATGGGTCAATGTGACCAGCAGCTTCAGACAGCACCCATATATTACTCCAGGAGGCTCACTGGAAAGCCATCGTGTAAGTCTTTCAGTTGTGCCCTATCTAAAGTCACAGAAGTTTATCTAGTCTATAAAAAAAAACTTTATTTAAATTTGATCTCTTTTGTCCTACAAAAAATGAAAACAGGCCACATTTCAAGCCATCATTGTGACTGATGGGCTGACTTCATATTTAAAATTCATGTACAAATATGGAAAATTTGAATGGCCCTTTTTCACGAGAGCATTTATCGGGTATGTCAGTGATTCCGAATATGTACACTTTGCGCCACCGGACAGTTTTTCAATACCTTCTTTTGATCGTGTAATTGGAAATACAGGTGGGACTTGCTTATCTCAAAATGAAAACATTTGTTAAATACATTATATTTAGTTATTTAATGATTATTGTTTAAAATATCCATTTTGTACAATTGATTAAGTTTTATTCTGAAATCATTTAAGATACAGAAAATAAAGGAATGCCACTTGAATTCTTTTCCTAACAGGAAAATATGGAACATGGCTTGCTCAGATTGGTGAAATAGTTAATGTTGAACAGCTGTGTGAAAATTTCATCATTGATAATCAGCAAATCATATCTGATGCGACTTTCCAAACCCATATTACTGGTAGATATAACTGTTACTTAAATCACTGTATTAATTTAATAATCAGATACAATAATAGAAATATCTTTTAAGCCGTTTCTGGTGATGATTATTCGAATTTCAAAGATGCATATGATTATTTTTAATGTATTTAAAATAGAATATTTTATTTTTAAAATATGTAATCACTTTTAATTTTCATTTATTGTATTTTTTTTTTTTTTTAATTTACACTGCATGCTCATTCAGACGTTATAAGCATGATTGGTTGCCCCTGCAGTGTGAGATGGATGGGGGGGCTCTGGAGTTTGCAGTATGTTGATAATACGACTAGATGTTTCGCACTAAATAGCCTTGCTACACGACTTTTTGATCATCCTCACAGTAAAGTATGTATTATTTCACTTTTTCTAATATCTCTGTTTAATATGTTACAAAAATAGACAGGAGGAGCATGATAACATTATTTACCTTTAGTTGTTTGCAAGAATCAGTTTTCAATTATCAGTTCAAACTCAAATACATGTATCTCTTTTATCCTCATCACTATTCAAAATGTTCTTTTTCTGTTAATTGTATCACAAATTTTTGCTAAATGTGTTTTTTTTTTTTTTGGTTTGACTATGATCTGGAGATTAGTGTGTACCCCAACAGTTCAATAAAATATTCTTCACAGCAT
Source organism: Bulinus truncatus (assembly GCA_021962125.1). NCBI lineage: Eukaryota > Metazoa > Mollusca > Gastropoda > Planorbidae > Bulinus > Bulinus truncatus. The sequence continues at coordinate 100,196 of JAGDYQ010000435.1, read as the reverse complement.
CAGTAGTTCCCACCAAAATATGTGCACTTTATATATCTTGTAAGCGGGTAAATGACACTTACTCATTCTTGGGAAAATGTTAACTGATCTTAAGGAATTTTATTATTGGTTCATTATTAAAAAAAAGTAACCAAACAAATAGTTAAAATACATATTTCTATATCATCACTGACTTTCTGTATCATCATCACTGACTTTCTGTATCATCATCACTGACTTTATGTATCATCATCACTGACTTTCTGTATCATCATCACTGACTTTCTGTATCATCATCACTGACTTTCTGTATCATCATCACTGACTTTATGTATCATCATCACTGACTTTATGTAACATCATCACTGACTTTATGTAACATCATCACTGACTTTATGTAACATCATCACTGACTTTATGTATCATCATCACTGACTTTCTGTAACATCATCACTGACTTTCTGTATCATCATCACTGACTTTCTGTATCATCATCACTGACTTTCTGTATCATCATCACTGACTTTATGTATCATCATCACTGACTTTATGTAACATCATCACTGACTTTATGTAACATCATCACTGACATCATTACTTGTAAAAAAAACAAGAAAAAAAAGTGGATGTGACATATTTAAATATGTTGTTTTGAGTGATAAGATCATCCTGTAACATCCTGTAACAAATGAATTTCTTGAAATTATATTGACATATGTATGCATGTGTATATATATTTATATATATATATATATTTATATATATATTTATATATATATATATATATATATATATATATATATATATATTATATGAATATTATAAGAGAGTGAAATCTTAAGATATTTTGCAAATTATTCACTTTAAGGATCAATTTTTATTTACCTCAGATTCTTGGCTTCATCGAAACCTAAAGATCTGTTAAAATAATTAAAATTACAAGCTAAGTCCTTTGAAAGGAAAAAATGAAAGGAATATCTTTTAAAACCATGATCTTATTTCTCTCTTATTCTGCTATGTGTGTGATATAGATTGTGATTTCAAATATGCCTTTTTTTCTACACCTAAACATAAAAATAACTAGTTGTACACAAACTTCAGTTTGGCATTTCAAGCCAAATAAATATGCTCATTTAATCATTTGAAGCTTTTTTGAAAATTAATTTTACAAACAATTTTTTATTTGTCCTTCAGCTCTGCTGCTATCATTTCACACCCAGCATAATTAAACAATATCCAATGACCTTCATTTCAACTCCACCCGACGCAGGATTTTTCACATTTTATGACCCAAACCCATGGAGTGCCACTTACAGAGAATCAAACCTGAATGACATTAATCCTCACCGCTGGTGCTGTAAAGATGCCAACTCCACCAGACTGTGCCAGTTGTTTTATACTGTGAGACCACCCACCCAATGTAAAAACACTACTTTTCTCATATCCGGATGGGCATTCGGTGACCCCCACATTACCACGCTGGATGGTCTGAAATACACATTCAATGGCTGGGGTGAATATATCATGGCCTGGATTCCTACAAAAAATTTTACTCTGCAGGTGACTGTTAAAAGCCAATAAGATTTCATTTACACTTGTAAATTTAAGTTGAAGAGCAGAACTTAATACATGCTCATCTTAAATAATAATTTTCTTTTGGTTTATGTTCATTTTTTTTAAGAGCTAATTGAATCTGTGTGCCCAATCAGATGGGTGCAGGCTACATGCTTCATTTATTGGGAAACTATTTGCAATTATATCATTTATTAGGAGAAATAACTTAGACTAAGGGTTCGCCATCAATTACTATTTAAGTATGGTCGTTCTCAAAAGCTTTGCAACCCATATTCGAAGGAAAATAAAAGTGTTAATCGAGTCCTCTGTTACTTTTCATTTAATACTTACCTGAATTAGTACATAATAGTCATCTGTTAGGATAATAATTTTGCCAGATATTTGGCTCGTGCTTGAAATTAATTATAATGAATTAAATTATCAGTTTAGTGAAATGCAAAATTTCAGCTGAGACACTGAATCTTTAACAGAAATATCTCTTGAGATAATCTTTTTTTTTTTTTTACTGACATTAGATCTTACTTTCTGAGTTGAATGGTAAAATTAAAAAAAAAAAAAGACATTATGCTCCAACTAAAATTTTTTTTTCAAGGCTCGCACAACAAGAGCCACAAACAGTGTTGGTTCAGAGGCAACGAATGGTACAGTTTATTCAGCCTTGGCAGCCAAAGAAAAAAACTCATCATTCCAAGTAGAGCTTTCATCTAGCAAAGACCGTGAGTGATAACTACATTATGTTATTTAATATAAGACAAACTTACTAATGAAACATTGACCAATGTGATAGAAATGTTCATTTGTAACTTTCTTTTTTTTTTTTTTTTTTTAAAATAACTTCCCTTGCTTAAGTTAGTATTTAATTTAAATAAAGAAACAATTTGAACCGCAGGTTTTATTTGCAGGTTTAACTATATACTGTAATGGGCAGGATTATACAGCTGCATTTTATGCTGATCCTATGTTTTCAAAGATGATAGAATCCAGCATCTTTTTAGAAAGAAAGGATGAGGAAGATTTGGCAACATTGCACATTACATTTTCATCAGGTGATCCAATTATTTATTTTCCACCTTTTTAACTAGATGCTTAAAAAATATCTGTCTTATATTTTTTGTTAAATAATTAGGAAAGCTATTTACAATATAAGTATTGATATTTTTTAAAAGATTTAGATGTTTCTAGTATTTCTATAACAAATTCTGTGAATTTATTTTTCCTCTTCAGTACAATAAATGCTTTTAGCTGTCAAAATGTATAAACTTTTATTTTAAATTCTAAGTGAGTTGTGAAAATGGAAGAAGTAATTTTAAAAAATCCAATGTGCAGAATTCAGAGTTATAATTTTCATGTAATTATTAGGTATTGAAATAGCAGTTGCACAGGGAGTTCATAGTCGAGACTTCGAAGTGACCATGCCAACATCACTCAGAGGTCTGACTTCAGGTCTTTTGGGCAATTTCAATTCCAAACTGAATGATGAATTCCAGCTTCCAAATGGAAATATACTCAGTGCCAATCTAACAGAAAAGGAAATCTATTATCAGTTCGCTTCACTTTGTAAGTCAGATATATTATATAAGTCATAAGATTTTTTTTTAACTTTGCAAATTTTTGTATGAAAAAATAATATTAAGCATTTTTGGCCAAATGTGGCTCTTACAGCCACAAACTTTTCTTTAATGAATGTTAAGCTCTGAATGTACTTTTTTTTTTTCAATTATTTAATTTCATTTGTTCATTAAATCTTGATACATCTACTATGGTTCAGCTCTGTAGTCTTTTTATTTACATTGTAAAAATACCGTAATGCAGCTTTGTGTAATGCAGCTTTTGATCCACCTCAACCACGACCACCCCTAGTATAAACATTTGTTGTTTTTCTCCAGGGTCAGTAACTGCTGAAAACACAGTGTTTATCTACCCAGCTGGACAATCTTCTGCTACATTTCAACATCCAGAGTTCACTCTTTATTCTTCAGTGATCTGAATGCCACAGTCATGAAATCTGCTCAAGAAATTTGTGGTCATGAAAATGTTGCCTGTTTGTTTGACTATGCTGCCACATCAGATCCTATTTTTGCCATCAACACCAAAAAATTAGATGAAAGTAATGACCAGGCAAGAATTATTCAATGTGAGGTTACAACAACAGTTTCATATTTTTTTGTTAGAATTAAAGCTAGTTTAATGCAAGTAAATTTATGATTTTTCTGTAGGATTATCAGACAAAAGGCTGGTGTGGCAGCTAAATTTTTTTTTATATTCATTAGTGAACAGTCTGCCCTCCATCTTGATCTAATGGTCACAAGGAAGTCCAGTTTAGGGTTTAGTAGAGGTAACAGAAGGGCAGGAGCTTTAATGTCAGTTAGCGCTTTAGACCCGGATGGCAATTCCTTTGATAGATACGAACTGATTGACAGACCAAAAGGTGTTGTGTTGAACCAATCTGGTGTTATTACCTTTACACCCAGTGCTAGTAATCCTGTTTCTATTAGGTATCTATAAAACATTAAGTCAACTAAATGAAGAATTTAATGTAACACACATTACAGAAGTAACAGCTCTGATAGATTCCATTATATTATTTACAAAAAAAATATATTTTTTTCCCCCCAGTGTTGTGGCAGTAGATCAACTTGGTGGAAGATCCTCCTTATTGAATATTCCATTAGTAATGTGTACTTTGTGTAATGGGCACGGCCACTGTGACAAGTCCCATGTTAGATCTTCAGTGATGTTGTTAGGTGGACGTTTTCAGAAATATGTTTGTCAGTGTAGACCAGCGTATACAGGTTAATTAACGAATTATTATTTTTTTATTTGATGTAATTTAATGTATTCTCTTTTTATATGTTTTGTGATAAACAAAAAAATCCACTTTTGAAATTGTTGTTGATGATATGCATCTAGCAAATCTTTTAATTTGACTCTTTATGAGTTAATGATAAGTTCACTTTGGTGCATCTATGGTTGAAAAGGATTATGTCCAACCATCATAAATATTGTATGCATATTGATGTATTACAGTCTTGTAAAAGCAAAGACTTGGTAAATTTGTGGAATAATACTTACCATTTCACTTCCCCCTAAACAATCTTTAAATGCACAATTTTTTTATTTTATTCTGAAATGTTACTTTCCACAAGAACATTGATTGAACTGTTGACATGTTATGTTAGAACATTGATTGAACTGTTGACATGTTTTGTTAGAACATTGATTGAACTGTTGACATGTTTTGTTAGAACATTGATTGAACTGTTGACATGTTTTGTTAGAACATTGATTGAACTGTTGACATGTTTTGTTAGAACATTGATTGAACTGTTGACATGTTTTGTTAGAACATTGATTGAACTGTTGACATGTTTTGTTAGAACATTGATTGAACTGTTGACATGTTTTGTTAGAACATTGATTGAACTGTTGACATGTTTTGTTAGAACATTGATTGAACTGTTGACATGTTTTGTTAGAACATTGATTGAACTGTTGACATGTTTTGTTAGAACATTGATTGAACTGTTGACATGTTTTGTTAGAACATTGATTGAACTGTTGACATGTTTTGTTAGAACATTGATTGAACTGTTGACATGTTTTGTTAGAACATTGATTGAACTGTTGACATGTTTTGTTAGAACATTGATTGAACTGTTGACATGTTTTGTTAGAACATTGATTGAACTGTTGACATGTTTTGTTAGAACATTGATTGAACTGTTGACATGTTTTGTTAGAACATTGATTGAACTGTTGACATGTTTTGTTAGAACATTGATTGAACTGTTGACATGTTTTGTTAGAACATTGATTGAACTGTTGACATGTTTTGTTAGAACATTGATTGAACTGTTGACATGTTTTGTTAGAACATTGATTGAACTGTTGACATGTTTTGTTAGAACATTGATTGAACTGTTGACATGTTTTGTTAGAACATTGATTGAACTGTTGACATGTTTTGTTAGAACATTGATTGAACTGTTGACATGTTTTGTTAGAACATTGATTGAACTGTTGACATGTTTTGTTAGAACATTGATTGAACTGTTGACATGTTTTGTTAGAACATTGATTGAACTGTTGACATGTTTTGTTAGAACATTGATTGAACTGTTGACATGTTTTGTTAGAACATTGATTGAACTGTTGACATGTTTTGTTAGAACATTGATTGAACTGTTGACATGTTTTGTTAGAACATTGATTGAACTGTTGACATGTTTTGTTAGAACATTGATTGAACTGTTGACATGTTTTGTTAGAACATTGATTGAACTGTTGACATGTTTTGTTAGAACATTGATTGAACTGTTGACATGTTTTGTTAGAACATTGATTGAACTGTTGACATGTTTTGTTAGAACATTGATTGAACTGTTGACATGTTTTGTTAGAACATTGATTGAACTGTTGACATGTTTTGTTAGAACATTGATTGAACTGTTGACATGTTTTGTTAGAACATTGATTGAACTGTTGACATGTTTTGTTAGAACATTGATTGAACTGTTGACATGTTTTGTTAGAACATTGATTGAACTGTTGACATGTTTTGTTAGAACATTTGAACTGTGACATGTTTGTTAGAACATTGATTGAACTGTTGACATGTTTTGTTAGAACATTGATTGAACTGTTGACATGTTTTGTTAGAACATTGATTGAACTGTTGACATGTTTTGTTAGAACATTGATTGAACTGTTGACATGTTTTGTTAGAACATTGATTGAACTGTTGACATGTTTTGTTAGAACATTGATTGAACTGTTGACATGTTTTGTTAGAACATTGATTGAACTGTTGACATGTTTTGTTAGAACATTGATTGAACTGTTGACATGTTTTGTTAGAACATTGATTGAACTGTTGACATGTTTTGTTAGAACATTGATTGAACTGTTGACATGTTTTGTTAGAACATTGATTGAACTGTTGACATGTTTTGTTAGAACATTGATTGAACTGTTGACATGTTTTGTTAGAACATTGATTGAACTGTTGACATGTTTTGTTAGAACATTGATTGAACTGTTGACATGTTTTGTTAGAACATTGATTGAACTGTTGACATGTTTTGTTAGAACATTGATTGAACTGTTGACATGTTTTGTTAGAACATTGATTGAACTGTTGACATGTTTTGTTAGAACATTGATTGAACTGTTGACATGTTTTGTTAGAACATTGATTGAACTGTGACATGTTTTGTTAGAACATTGATTGAACTGTTGACATGTTTTGTTAGAACATTGATTGAACTGTTGACATGTTTTGTTAGAACATTGATTGAACTGTTGACATGTTTTGTTAGAACATTGATTGAACTGTTGACATGTTTTGTTAGAACATTGATTGAACTGTGACATGTTTTGTTAGAACATTGATTGAACTGTTGACATGTTTTGTTAGAACATTGATTGAACTGTTGACATGTTTTGTTAGAACATTGATTGAACTGTTGACATGTTTTGTTAGAACATTGATTGAACTGTTGACATGTTTTGTTAGAACATTGATTGAACTGTTGACATGTTTTGTTAGAACATTGATTGAACTGTTGACATGTTTTGTTAGAACATTGATTGAACTGTTGACATGTTTTGTTAGAACATTGATTGAACTGTTGACATGTTTTGTTAGAACATTGATTGAACTGTTGACATGTTTTGTTAGAACATTGATTGAACTGTTGACATGTTTTGTTAGAACATTGATTGAACTGTTGACATGTTTTGTTAGAACATTGATTGAACTGTTGACATGTTTTGTTAGAACATTGATTGAACTGTTGACATGTTTTGTTAGAAACATTGATTGAACTGTTGACATGTTTTGTTAGAACATTGATTGAACTGTTGACATGTTTTGTTAGAACATTGATTGAACTGTTGACATGTTTTGTTAGAACATTGATTGAACTGTGACATGTTTTGTTAGAACATTGATTGAACTGTTGACATGTTTTGTTAGAACATTGATTGAACTGTTGACATGTTTTGTTAGAACATTGATTGAACTGTTGACATGTTTTGTTGAACATTGATTGAACTGTTGACATGTTTTGTTAGAACATTGATTGAACTGTTGACATGTTTTGTTAGAACATTGATTGAACTGTTGACATGTTTTGTTAGAACATTGATTGAACTGTTGACATGTTTTGTTAGAACATTGAACTTGAACTGTTGACATGTTTTGTTAGAACATTGATTGAACTGTTGACATGTTTTGTTGAACATTGATTGAACTGTTGACATGTTTTGTTAGAACATTGATTGAACTGTTGACATGTTTTGTTAGAACATTGATTGAACTGTTGACATGTTTTGTTAGAACATTGATTGAACTGTTGACATGTTTTGTTAGAACATTGATTGAACTGTTGACATGTTTTGTTAGAACATTGATTGAACTGTTGACATGTTTTGTTAGAACATTGATTGAACTGTTGACATGTTTGTTAGAACATTGATTGAACTGTTGACATGTTTTGTTAGAACATTGATTGAACTGTTGACATGTTTTGTTAGAACATTGATTGAACTGTTGACATGTTTTGTTAGAACATTGATTGAACTGTTGACATGTTTTGTTAGAACATTGATTGAACTGTTGACATGTTTTGTTAGAACATTGATTGAACTGTTGACATGTTTTGTTAGAACATTGATTGAACTGTTGACATGTTTGTTAGAACATTGATTGAACTGTTGACATGTTTTGTTAGAACATTGATTGAACTGTTGACATGTTTTGTTAGAACATTGATTGAACTGTTGACATGTTTTGTTAGAACATTGATTGAACTGTTGACATGTTTTGTTAGAACATTGATTGAACTGTTGACATGTTTTGTTAGAACATTGATTGAACTGTTGACATGTTTTGTTAGAACATTGATTGAACTGTTGACATGTTTTGTTAGAACATTGATTGAACTGTTGACATGTTTGTTAGAACATTGATTGAACTGTGACATGTTTTGTTAGAACATTGATTGAACTGTGACATGTTTTGTTAGAACATTGATTGAACTGTTGACATGTTTTGTTAGAACATTGATTGAACTGTTGACATGTTTTGTTAGAACATTGATTGAACTGTTGACATGTTTTGTTAGAACATTGATTGAACTGTTGACATGTTTTGTTAGAACATTGATTGAACTGTTGACATGTTTTGTTAGAACATTGATTGAACTGTTGACATGTTTTGTTAGAACATTGATTGAACTGTTGACATGTTTTGTTAGAACATTGATTGAACTGTTGACATGTTTTGTTAGAACATTGATTGAACTGTTGACATGTTTTGTTAGAACATTGATTGAACTGTTGACATGTTTTGTTAGAACATTGATTGAACTGTTGACATGTTTTGTTAGAACATTGATTGAACTGTTGACATGTTTTGTTAGAACATTGATTGAACTGTTGACATGTTTTGTTAGAACATTGATTGAACTGTTGACATGTTTTGTTAGAACATTGATTGAACTGTTGACATGTTTTGTTAGAACATTGATTGAACTGTTGACATGTTTTGTTAGAACATTGATTGAACTGTGACATGTTTTGTTAGAACATTGATTGAACTGTTGACATGTTTTGTTAGAACATTGATTGAACTGTGACATGTTTTGTTAGAACATTGATTGAACTGTTGACATGTTTTGTTAGAACATTGATTGAACTGTGACATGTTTTGTTAGAACATTGATTGAACTGTGACATGTTTTGTTAGAACATTGATTGAACTGTGACATGTTTTGTTAGAACATTGATTGAACTGTGACATGTTTTGTTAGAACATTGATTGAACTGTTGACATGTTTTGTTAGAACATTGATTGAACTGTTGACATGTTTTGTTAGAACATTGATTGAACTGTTGACATGTTTTGTTAGAACATTGATTGAACTGTGACATGTTTTGTTAGAACATTGATTGAACTGTGACATGTTTTGTTAGAACATTGATTGAACTGTTGACATGTTTTGTTAGAACATTGATTGAACTGTTGACATGTTTTGTTAGAACATTGATTGAACTGTTGACATGTTTTGTTAGGAGCTGAACATTGATTGAACTGTTGACATGTTTTGTTAGGAGATGAACATTGATTGATGTTGAACTGATTGAACTGACATGTTTTGTTAGGAGATGAACATTGATTGAACTGTTGACATGTTTTGTTAGGAGATGAACATTGATTGAACTGTTGACATGTTTTGTTAGGAGCTGAACATTGATTGAACTGTTGACATGTTTTGTTAGGAGATGAACATTGATTGAACTGTTGACATGTTTTGTTAGGAGATGAACATTGATTGAACTGTTGACATGTTTTGTTAGGAGATGAACATTGATTGAACTGTTGACATGTTTTGTTAGGAGATGAACATTGATTGAACTGTTGACATGTTTTGTTAGGAGATGAACATTGATTGAACTGTTGACATGTTTTTGTTAGGAGATGAACATTGATTGAACTGTTGACATGTTTTTTAGAACATTGATTGAACTGTTGACATGTTTTGTTAGGAGATGAACATTGATTGAACTGTTGACATGTTTTGTTAGGAGATGATTGTGAAGAAGACTGGGATGCTTGCTCTGAAAATCCATGCAGTCTAGGCCAGACATGCACCGACACACCAGCTGCCATTCATGATGCTGACAACTCCAGCAGCCATACATGTGGGCCATGTCCATCTGGCACACAGAAAGTCAATAAATCATGTACAGGTTTGTCAAATTCGAAGTATTTCTTCTTATTAGGTTTGTAAGTTTATTCAAAAAAAAAATGTAATTTAATTTAAAAATGGTAACTTTTAGATTGTAATTTGTTGTAGGAATATTTTCATCAACTTACGTTCCTTTGATCAACTGCACTAGTAATAGATGCAATCATGTGTCATACAACTTCACTATTAATAGATGTGTTCATGTGATACACAACAAATGTGATGAATTTCCCCAGATAGAGATGAATGTCAGAGCAGTCCCTGCAGCCAACTGTGTACAAATGTTCAGGGGTGTATTTCTGTTCCTGTAGCGGTGGATACAGGCTGAATCCTGTTGATGGTAAAACATGCCAAGGTACATGAAAACAACAAGAAAGTAGATGATGTCATTTTTACGTCCTTAATTAACTAGTCAAGAATCTTGATATTTTGCTTATATGTATGTAAATGCATTCTAAACCAGTATATAGAAGTATTTTATCACCTCAAACATAATCTCATATGTGGAAAGGAAATGTTGAAGGTGCATTGTTTCTCTCTTAATATTCAATTGCCATTTACTGCTATTTATAATTGCTAGCACTATATACTACCTAACTTGGATATTATTTTTAAACCCTTATTATGAAGTAAAAAGAAAAATATGAATCTATAATGCCCTCAAAGTTTATTTATGAACTCAAGAATTTTTTTTACAAAAAAAAATTTAATGAATAGACAAAATTTAAACAAACCATATAAAATTTCTCCTTTAAAAAAAATTTTAATTTTCTATAATATAGTATTTTAATGTTCATTAATACAAGATTTCACTTTGAGATCATGTATGTATTATTTATGTATACAAGAAAGCCAAGGCAAACATTGACTACTTTGAAAATACTGTCAACATGTGTGTTTACTTACTTATCTAAAAAAACTCCTAATATCTTTCAAGACATCAACGAGTGCACTGAGAGAACACATAGCTGTGAACATGTCTGTACCAACAGCCCTGGAACTTACAACTGCAGTTGTCTCCCAGGATACAGTCTTCAGCCAGATTCCCATTCATGTAAACCATGTAAGAATACAATTATATTTATTCAATAATGGGAAATTAGTCCATGCTATCACAGAAATGTTCACTTAGATGTTATCTTCCGCTTTTTTTTTACTTGGATTATATCTTTTGTTAATATTTAACTTTTGTGAGGTTTTACTTATTTTTTTTGTTTTGCAGCTCTAGATTCCTCAATTTGTTCCACATTTGCTTGCAGTCAGATCTGTGTTGTTGATTCTGACAATAAACCTCGCTGTAGCTGCAAATCTTTCTATCAAATTGATCCTCAGAATTCCACTAATTGTATTGGTAAGCTGAAAATTTGTGTCTGGATAATTTTACTTTGTTTTAAAATATATTTAATGGCACACAAAGGCTGAATATATTTTAAGTACATTTTCACCAGTTTGAACAAAATATTATTTCAGATGTGAACGAATGTTTTTTGAGAAATCCTCCATGTAGCCAGGTGTGTACCAACACTGATGGAGGATTTGAATGCTCTTGTTATGCTGGTTACAAACTGAGTCAAGATTTGACAACTTGCATTGGTAAATATTACATTTACAGTGTACTCCATTTACTCAATAGCAGTAGTCAAGGAATAACAATCTGTTGATAATATGTGAAATATTTGTATGCCAATTTTTGTAGCAGTTTCTTGTCAACTTTATTCATTTTATTCTTTTTTTAAATTAAGTACCACATCATTAAATATTTACTGCTGCAGTTATTGTGCCTGAAACTATAAAACTGTACAGTTAAAAAATGTAGATTGTTAATAGTATGATGGTTTAGAAATAAAAGAATTTTTTTAGTTTGATCATTAATTAAATATAAAAATTACAACTTTAAATTTGATGCTCATTTAATTTGTAAGTCTTGCAGTGAAAGTTATAAAAGATGTACTTTCATGACTATTCAGTGGTAATGTTAAAGTTATAAATTTTAACTGAGAAGTTGTAAGCAATATAATGTTTTCAATTTTTTAAAAGTCATTATAATCCATCTCAAGTCTGCCTGCTTTAGATTTAAAATAAGAATACTTTGTTTCCTTTTAAAATATTAATGGCTTCTTGTCTCGATTTGATACATGTTTTTTTAAAATTCTACAGTTTTAAAAGTGAGATGTAAAAGTCTAAAATATTAAATTATTCCGTTCAAATGTTTGTTGTTGTTTTAAATATTATTACATGTTGCATTTTCAAATTGTAAACTCATGACAATATTGGCTTTGTCTGAAACCAAACAAAACCTGGCTTCTTCTCAAACTAGGGGAAGCAATTCAACCAATGGATGAAAACCTCAAGGTTGAACCTACAGTCTATCTCTATGCAAAAAAAAATTATTTATGTAAGGGAATTCCTTGATAGGGTTGTAGCTGACATTTGTGGAAACATTTTTCTTCAATTCAGCGTGTGAAGGCTCCAGCTATGGGACCAACTGCTCTGAAAACTGTCTGTGTGCTCATGCTAATTTTTGTCATCCTGTCACTGGGTGCATCTGTCACAAGGGTTGGACTGGGGCTAGGTGTGATGTAAACATCAATGAGTGTGTCACACAGGAGAACATCTGCAGCTACAATGAAGTATGTCACGACCTGCTTGGGTCCTATGAGTGCAGGTGCAGAGATGGTTTCACACAAACTGACGGAGGATGTGTTGGTAAGCTGTCCATAACATAAGCTCACTCAGTATTTATTTTAAAAAAAACTCCTTTATTCAAGTAGTAAGATAAAAGAAGAACAAAGAAATTACTGATAATATAGTTCCAATCACTATCCAAAATATCAAAGTATGAGTTCATAGATTTTGTTTCTTTTTTCTAAACCTGCCATGTATATAAAACTGTTTCACTATATTTGATTGTTTTCATGCTTTATTTTTTAGATGTTGATGAGTGTGGAGACATTTTCCTGCATACATGTGAGTTATTCAAGAACCAGGAATGTCACAACACCATTGGCAGCTTTGTTTGTGATTGTCTCCCTGGGTACACCAAGAGCTCTAGCGGGCAATGCACAGGTAAATATGTTTTTAGTTTGATGCCGTCATTTTAACAATTCTCATGTTTATATTATAATTGTTACCAACAGTTGTCCTCTCCTTGCACTTAGCAAAAGAAAAAAAGTTCAAATAGGAAGGCAGGCATGATATCATTTTATAAGCTTTTCAAATCACAGCAAATTACAGTAAAATAAAATAAAAAGCATAAACAGCCTCTCAAGCATGTGTTATTTTCTTCCCCTGAATGCTATTTTCATTTAAGTCAGTTATGTCCCGTCATTTTTTATAAAAATGTCTAGTCTATGTTAGACTCACTCCACCATATCCCTCGAGTCATTGTTTTCACCTGTTCATCAAAACAGTTTCCCAATTAGACCACTTGTCTGAAATCTACTGTTAACATTGAACATAAATGTAAATTGTTTTTTACATGATTTTATGCAAATATATTTGGCTCATGAGAATAACCAAACTAATTTTTTTTTTTAAATGGGGTGAACAATAATTTTATGCGCTGGTGCAAATTATAACGCAAAAAGTAGAAGATGAATGAGTTACACGTCAAGGAGGATATGACATGAGACAGGTCCTAGAGTTAGACCCCCAAGATAAAGTGATGAAAAGACCACCAAAGAAATTGGAGAATGTTGTTGTTTCCCCTTTACTCCCCAGTGAGCGACTATAACTGACTGACACAGTTGATATTTTTTACCTGTATGGTAATAATAAAAGTCAAGTTCCCTTAACCTAATAGGCCATCGGTGCTGATGTAGTGTACAATTCATCTGTTTCTGTTAACCACGCAATAGAAGAGATTTTGTCATTAGTCCAGCGCCCCACCGGCATTACTTCCCTAACTAATACCATGTACCCATTTAGGCTGGGGGGAGGGGGGGACCTGACACCAAACTTAACCTGGAGAAACTCCCTACTATCACACCGAGTTAAAATAACTTAAAATCATTCACAGTTTCTGAGCATTATCCTTTTTTTTTTTTCAAAGTCACTTTTTTTTTGAGTTTTTGATGTACAGGAGAAGGTTTAAACTTTGCTGTGTTAACTTTACAGATATCGATGAGTGCTCCTTGCATTCTCACAGTTGTCAACAGCTGTGTATAAACACTTTGGGACACTACACGTGCGCCTGCCATTACGGATTAAGACTTGATGACTTTGACAGGACCAAGTGTGTTGTTAGTAAGTGATCCGCCAGTTGTTAGTAAGTGATCCGCCAGTTGTTAGTAAGTGATCCGCCAGTTGTTAGTAAGTGATCCGCCAGTTGTTAGTAAGTGATCCCGCCAGTTGTTAGTAAGTGATCCGCCAAGTTGTTAGTAAGTGATCCGCCAGTTGTTAGCAAGTGATCTACCAGTTGTTAGTAAGTGATCTGCCAATCTAATGGCCCTTATTTTTTATTAAATTTCGGTCCAAAATGCAAAACACATTAGGTATTCAGCATAAATGGACAAAAAAATCATAACTCACAGTGGTAGAAGAGTGACTGGAGCTGGTTGAAAGTGATATTTAAAATAGAAGCCAAACGGGGACCAAAGAGCTCATCATTAGGTGAAGGAGAAATTTTTAAAAAGACTGAGTAGTACTTAATATTGTCATGCACATGTATTATGAAACTTGTATTATGAAACATGTATTATGAAACTTGTATTTAATCAGTCTATATGAGGCAGGTCTTGATCACCCTCATTTGTTGTTAAAATCTAATTATTAATTATGTTGTTATTGTTAAAAACTCTGAATACTTTGTTGGGCTCATAATTATCATGGATCAATGTGTTATTAATACACATGATTCTCTAGTCCTTAAGTCCTTTCAAGTTCCTATACTTTTGTATATCTGACAAAGTTTGCTCAGTATTTTTGTGTGTGACGATAGAATGATTCTAGTGACTGGTTGTAATGAATGAAGGTCTCTTACAGCCACACACACATTGTTAAACATGCTAACTGGTCCTGGACTTATCTGCCGTGATGAAACCAAGGTAGATCATAATGATTGTTGGCTACTCTGAAAAATGTTGGTGGCCTGCCTTTGAAGGAGGGTTAAAAAAAAATTGTCGATTTAAAAAAAAAAATAATAATCTTGAGGAGCAAAAATTTTTTTTATTAGGCCCGTGAAAATTATTAGCATCTTTCCCATAAAACGGTACGCAGTGGCAGCATCCTGTACTTTTGATATGAGGTTTGTCGGTAATTGGTAGTCACTTTCTTCACAAGTCATTCGCTAACATCCTCCAGAGACATGAGTGTAATTTATGAAAACTAATGTTTTATTTCAGGTGATAATGTGTGTAAAAATGACATTGGACTGAACTGTTCCCATGGATGTACCGTCGATTTGAAGACCAAAGCACCATTTTGTTACTGCTTGGCCGGATACTCATTGAGTGATGACAAAACAACTTGTTTAGGTAGGTTAATTTACAATTTTTGGATCAAAGAAATTGTGTAGGTTGTATATATTAAAAGAAAGTTTTGATTTCTTATGTTTTAAGATTGAGAAATGATTTTTTTTCTTAAATATGATGTATACCCAGACATGAATGAATGCATTAGTCCTGAACTTAATGGCTGCTACTTCAAAGAAAGCTGCATCAACACTGTCGGCAGTTACATGTGTTTATGTCAGCCTGGATATTTTCTTGAGAATGACCTTCGAACTTGTTCAGGTTGTGCACACATTTCCATTGATGACTTTATTATTGCTATAACATTAACATTGTATTCAAAAGAAACCGTGTTTGATGGGCCAGCAAATAAACATTAACTCTTAGATGTATAATTATTTTACTTTCAATATGCAGCCTTCATATTGTGAAGATGTGTTTATATTATTTAAATCCCATTAAATTTTAGAAAGCATTAGCCCATATGTATATATATATATATATATATATATATATATATATAAAATTGTATCAGTATATTATTCTTTATGATCTGCATTGTTTCCTCTGTAACGCAGCCTGCAATGATCAAACCTGGGGGTTAAACTGTGCCAACAGTTGCTCTTGTACTGCTGGTGCTGCCACATGTGATCCAGTAGCTGGCTGTGTGTGTAAGACAGGATTTAAAGGTCATATAACCAAAATTACAAACAGTAACCTATAGAAGTTTACGAGTAGCACCCTTAATTTTCTTAGGATAACCCATAATCTATATTTGGTCATGCACAACAGATATTTTTAATGATAATAGTTATAAAGGTTAAACAAACCAAAATATGATTTAGTTCGGTTTTTTCTATTTCTCATTGACAGGCACATTCTGCGAGTTTGATGTAAATGAGTGTGAATCAGATTCCCCTCCGTGTCAACTGTTTGAATATTGTGTTAACAGTCCAGGTTCTTACGGCTGTTTGTGTCCATCAGGCCATCAGCGAGTCGGTCAGGCTTGTGCAGGCAAGATGTCTTGTCTATTGCTAGCAGTAGAATGTATTCAATAACTTTTTAAACAAATATTATGTTACATACAATTTAAAGATATAATATTTCTTATTGTTGCATAATGTAATAGTAATTCCTTGAAATATTGATAAATAATTTTAATGTAATGAAATTGTTAAATTTAATAAAACTTTTTTTCTTTTCAGATGTTAATGAGTGTCAAAGTAAATCTTTAAACAATTGTGATCAAAAGTGTATAAATTACGATGGTGGTTTTCAGTGCTCCTGCCATGTTGGATTCATTTATAATGCAACAAAAAATATATGCCAGGGTAAAGAATCACATTTTTTAACTTTGAAAACATTCTTATGACTTAATAATTGATTCATCAATAGCCTGTAATTTTTGTTCCATTAAATTTTGTGTTTGTCCTTCACATCTTCCAGACGTTGATGAATGTGGTAAAGGAACCTCGTCATGTAATCAGGAATGTATCAACACCTTGGGCAGTTATCATTGTAACTGCTTTGCTGGATATCACCTGGATTCAGATGATGTGTCTTGTGTCGGTTGGTTTATTTTGTGAAACAAAATTATGGCAGAAGATTACTGTGATAAACATGAGTTGTACAGTGTGGTTAAATTTTTAAAATTGCAATAATTTTAACTTAATATCAGTTTTAAAATTCTTTTTTTTTTTTTCAGCTGATATTCCTTGCAAGTATAAGCAGTGTGCTTCAAGATGTGCAACAGTCAAAGGTTTAGAAACCTGCAGTTGTCCAAGGGGTCAAAACATAAGCAGTAAAAATCCATTACTTTGTGAAGGCAAGTTAAATGACTGAACAAAACCAAAACAAACAACTCCTAAACAGAGCCGTTGCCAGTTACAGTGCTAGTTACATTTAGGTGCCCTTACATATTGAAATGTGTGAAAATGTAAAGAATGAACCATTTTTTTAACCCCCACATTTCAAGATCAAATTGATATTATATCAATTACTCCTTCCACTTCTGCATGTTCTGATGGTAGTGTCCTCCTACGTCTTTTTCTCTTCTCAAAGAATTGGTCTTAAACATTCAACTTTTTGCATTGACTGTACATTCTAGTATTTTGCGTAATCTTGTTGCTCACAAACTTCCATGCATCAAAGCTGTAGTGCTATTAGATATGTCCTTACTTTGCAGTCACTTGCTGGCTTAATCGATCATTGACAATTATGTTAACTGAAATCCCAGCATGCCCATACATGAGAAATTAATTGATGGTACTATTTAAGGCTGATTTTTTTTTTTTTTCAAGATTACTATTTTCTTGCCCCCTCAAGCCCTTGGCTGCCCTTCCTAAGCCACTGCTGCTATACAATAATATAATGTGTTGTATATTAAATCATGCTCTGTTTTTTTTCTATTATCACACTATTTGTTATCATGCTCTCTATAGTCACGCTAGGTGTAATCATGCTCTCTATAGTCACGCCAGGTGTAATCATGCTTTTGTATTTTTCAATAAAATAACAAGTGATGCATCTTTTTTTTAATCAACTGTAGACCTAGATCTGTGTGCTTCAAATCCCTGTGAACATGAGTGTAATGAAAATGTAGATGGCACAGATTTTATTTGTAGTTGTAATTCAGGCTATAAACTGACCAATGATAAAGTATCTTGTCAAGGTTAGGAATGTTTTCTTTTTATATATTTCAGTGTCGGATTATAGCAGTACATAACATGTTAGATAACATTTTAATTTTTGGTATGCAACTATAAAATAAATGTATCTGTTTTGAGTTTTGAATGGAATTCTACAGAATGCATCGAAGGAAAGTTTGGTTCAGATTGTTATGAAACTTGTACCTGTGAAGCAGCCAATACAGAGAGTTGTCTTGCTAAAAATGGATCTTGTAAATGTCTTCCAGTAGGTTTTTTTTTTCTTTAAACAAATGCAACACATCAGCACATAGGGATGGGTAAACTTTTCTTAAATCTTGGCTGAAGGCCCGTAACATGAGCAGATGGAAGGAGCGTTTACATGAGCAGATGGAAGGAGCGTTTACATGGGCAGATGGAAGGAGCGTTTACATGAGCAGGTGGAAGGAGCGTTTACATGAGCAGATGGAAGGAGCGTTTACATGGGCAGATGGAAGGAGCGTTTACATGGGTATATATAATGTAATTGTAGGTATCAAAGAATAAAGAATTTTGGGGATCAAAGTGTATGCCCGATCAAACAGTTCAATTGGCCATACTTGGACTGTGGGCAATATTTTTGTCCATGCCTGTCCAAGCGTGTTGAAATAAAAGTGTCAGCTAATTTTAAATAATACTTGATAAAATGAAAAAAATTACCCAATTTTTTTTTAATGTGTGGAATGAAATGGTTGTGAGTGAAGCACTCAATGCTTGGAGCTAAGATTTAAGATCTGGTGTTTCTCAGCTTGGAGCTAAGATTTAAGATCTGGTGTTTCTCAGATCTGAATGATGCCCCTACTAAGTCCATCCTGCTTATAAAATGGGTACTGGTCATTAGTAGTGGACAGGTAAGGTTGCTCAGTATTGTGCCCTTACGTGAAATAAGTGAACTCTACTTCATCTGCCACGGGGAGAGTCTAGACTGGTGCCCAATAGTTTTAATTTATATAAAAATGATATTATGTTGTTTGGGGGGGGGGAAGGGGGGCTATAGAAATCTGCATTGCTAAACCAGGAGTCACAAAAAAAATTTTTTTTTTTTAATGCAATTTTAATGTTATTGGCTAATTAGTTTTTCTTCAAAATTGCCATAAAATATTTATAATTTAAACAAAAAAATGTATCAACAGCCTTGTAGCACTCATTTTAGAGATGAACTTTTGGACTGTTGACATCTTAACTGCGCAGGTGTGAGCTGTTTAAAGTGATCAAATATATGTTTATTTTATGGAAATAGGAGTGAATTTTTAGATATTTATATTTTAATAAGAGGTATATATGAAAATGTGTCTCTAAGACCAAGTAATTAGGAAAATGTATCCCAATTTGCAGGAACTAATTCATTTCAATTGCAACCTTTTTTAGTTAATTTATGTTCTCTTGATTCAGAGGCTACTGTTGTGTTATCTCAATTGACCAACAAGTAAAAAGTGTTAACTATTAATGATGTATTTTGAGGATAGGGTGACTCTTCTAACAGTCTTTGTGAAGAACAGGTCCAGATTACTATTTTTGTTTATACAGTTCAGGTTTTCTTACAATAATAAATAAATAAATAAATAAATAACCTATAACAAGTGCTAGAAACTATACACAATGCCAGGTTTTTACATTTATGATACAGAATCTGTTTTATTTTCAAAGGGGTGGACAGGTATATCCTGCAACATGGATATAAATGAATGTGACAAACTGCCATCAGTCTGCACTCACCCTCATAGTCTTTGTGTTAACACTCCTGGATCTTATTTTTGCCACTGTACTGCTGGGTACTTCATGAAAAATTCCAGTTCACTTTCATGTGAAGGTAATTTTATTAATGTTTCTAGAATTCAGATGTTTTTGAATATTCGGAAATGAAAAAAAAAAAGAACTCTAGAATGTGTAATTATTATTGGAAGCTTTTAACTATTATGTGTATAATTCAGTGCTCTAAGGGTGTGACAGTTCATGTCAATGTTTGGTCATACATCATGTGGTCATTATCCTATATAATAAATGTTTTCAGCTAATAAATGTTTTCAGCCGAATTTATCTGTTACTAACTGAATGCACTGATTAAAATTCTCTTTCCTTTTTTTTTCATCTGCAAAATCAATTTCATTACTTTAACAGCTGTTATTGTTTACCATTAACTTAATGTTTACATTTTCTTTTTCAGAATGCGCTGAAAATTTCTATGGCTTTGACTGCAATGCTAAATGTTCTTGCAACCCACAGAATTCTATCTGCAACAAAGTCACTGGTGCATGTGAATGTAATACTGGATGGGAAGGTTCAACCTGTAACACTGATATCAATGAATGTCAAAAAGGTTTCTATTGCTTTTTTTTTTAAGATATATTTTTCTGTTTATATTTTTATTACAAGTAACTTAGTCAAAAATATACAAATTTATTTTTTTTTAATTTACCTTTCAGTTAAAAATCTTTGTGGTGAAAATCTCCCCCCTGAGACCTGTGTCAACACCTATGGTTGTTATCAGTGTGTTTGTCCCCTTGGATACAAACTCAATAATTCTAATTTGTGTGAAGGTAGTAATCATTTATTTCCTGAACAGTATAATTGATAGATGAACTAATACAACATTTAGATACACTTTTAAAATACGGCCTCCATCTTTTTGACAAGAATCTGGCACCTTTGAGATGAAGAAAGTCATTATTAAATATTTATTAAAATTCTTCTAATCATGGGTAGAAATATGTTTTGAAGTCTTATTTTTACCTTAATGTTTACATGTACCAGTTTGTTGTTAAAATAATTTAACTTGCATTTCTTGATCAGAATGTGACAGCAATCATTACGGAGCCAACTGCATCTCACAGTGTTTATGTCAGCCACAAAATTCTGTCTGTAACAAAGTCACTGGCGCATGTAAATGTAACACTGGATGGGAAGGTCCAACCTGTGACTCTGACATAAATGAATGTCTAAAAGGTTACATACTGAATACTGTCTATTAGTTATTATTTGATTTGGCATGCAGAGTTCAGTTTTTTATCTTTATAGATCAATCACACAGTGTTCTTAATTATTTCAAATGTGTATTTTTCTGTTGGTCCTTTCTATTTAATAGATAAAGATACCTGTGGTCCAAGCCTACCTGTTGATACCTGTATTAATACTAAAGGAGGATATCAGTGTGTTTGCCCTGAAGGATACCAACTGGGTAGTTCTAATGTTTGTGGAGGTCGGTCATATTCTATTAGTAATTAATTTTTTTTTTCTGATTTGCTTTGATTTTTTTTTTTTTTAATTTATAACGGTTTTTGTAAATGTCACTAAAAATTTAGTGTCATATTTAATATTGTTTCGTAAAGACATTTTTTTTTTAATTTATAACGGTTTTTGTAAATGTCACTAAAAATTTAGTGTCATATTTAATATTGTTTCGTAAAGACATTTTTTTTTTTAAGATATCACATGAAAATAATCTCCCTCTACATCTTCTAACTTTTGTAAAATTCTCTTTTTTCACAGTGGTTTACAGGCAGACTTTTAAAATTCGGTTTCCCAATTTTGATTCTGACACAATTTTGAACACAAGCTCTGTGGAATATAAAAGTATCTTACTGGAACTGCAGAGTGCTGTGAGTAACCCAAAGTAATTTTTAGTTAAAGGATAATAAATTGTTTTCCCATTTAATGTAACATAATATCATTTCCTGGATTTGCTCCCCTGACTAATAGTGGAGCACTGTGTTCACGAGTTGATTATATTTATTCTAACATTAAAATTATTTAAAAGCAGGTCAGCCTGATGCTTAGGAAAAAATAAAAGCTAAGAACAACTCATTCCTGGAAATCAGGGGTTGACAAGCATTCAAAAGTTTCCTATGGCAGGAAAAAAACCACAGCTATCTGTTTGGACCATCACACAAAGTTTATAACATCGCTTTGGACAATTTTACATTTCTTCTTTCCTTCCTTGGGCTCTCTAGTCTATTTAGAGACCTGGCCTGCCATACTACTCTTCTCCATATTACCCGATCCATGCTCTCTCACTCCTATGGCTTTAAGGTCTTACTCCACTTCTTCCAACCATCTGCTTCTTGGTCTGCCCTTAGGCCTTTTCTCATTGGGTGTTGTCTTATATATTGCCTTTGGACCTCTGTTGTTTGCCATTCTATCTATGTGTCCTACCCATCTCAATCTATTCATTTTAATTTCAGCTGTTATATTTGGTTCTTCATATAACTAATAATATCAACTAATCCACCTCTTCCCCCAAGTAACAGATAAACAAAAAACTAGTCAAAACCTCATGCTTTTAATGATTTACAAACTGTTAAGCTGTACAAGCTGAGTTTTTAAAGCATTGAGAATAAGAAGACTACTTAAATCTTAAACTTTCATATAAAATTATCCGTTCATTTGAACCAGTAAGACAACAATAATGTTTTTCGTTATTACATGAAATCTGCCTGTTTCTTTAAAAAATTAGATTTTTTAAAAGTCCATCCATTTATAAACCATAAAGTTATATCATTGAATATCTGCAGTTCTATCTATCACCCAATTATGGCTTCATTTAATAATCTATTATAAATAACAGTACCCAATGCAGCTGATGTAATTTTACCCAATACTGTAACTAAAAACATCAGCTCTGCTAAAATAATTTAATCCGTCTCTGTATCACTGAATTTATTTAAGTTGAACTAAACTATTTGAATTGATTTTATTTTCATCACACTTGAGTTTTTAATCCCATTTTATTGCCATTCCAGATTAAAAATCATCTCAAAAAACTTGTGAAAGGTTTTATAGACTTCACAGTTCACAGTCTGAAGTAAGCACATCCTTGTTTAGACTTATAAGTAAGATAGAGAAAAATTACATTCACATTAAAGGATGATGGGGTTTTTTTGTTGTTTTTTTTTTAGGAAAGGCAGTTTAATTGCAGAAGTTGAAGTGTTGATGTTTCAAGCATCTGATGGCAACACGGTTGGCTTGTTGACAAAAGGGTTAACTTCATTAAATTGGACTGATCTTACAATTGATGGGATCAAACAGAATGTCATTTTCATTTTATCCAGAGGCTTGAGTGAGTAGATTTAAATAATTTATTACACTGAATAGATTTTAAACACTTAAAAATAGATCATGAAAATGCATACAAATTTAAATTTTATTTGAAATGTCGCTCGCTTCATATTTCAGTTACTTCACCTTTTGTAGACCAGTGTATGTTAAGAAATGTTTTTGAAACATGTCCACCCAATAGTTTGTGTACGGTGAATAAGGATAACATATCTGTCTGCCAAAGGTAAGTGTTCTTGATAGAACATACATTCAGGTTTATACAATTTTCAATTTTTTTTTAATGATGGCATCATTTATTTCCATAACAGTATATAAACTAATATTTTATTCACCGAAAAGTATTTGATAGATGAACTAATATTTTATTCACCTAAGAGTATTTGATAGATGAACTAATATTTTATTCACCTAAAAGTATTTGATAGATGAACTAGTATTTTATTCACCTAAAAGTATTTGATAGATGAACTAGTATTTTATTCACCTAAAAGTATTTGATAGATGAACTAGTATTTTATATTGATATATTTTTTTTCAGTACTGATTACGATGACAGAAATGACATGTATCTTGGTGTTGGTGTTGGCATAGGCGTTGCAGCTTTGATCATCACTGTTGTCATTGTAATAGTGTGCATCAAAATGAAATATCCAAAACCTGTATATCCTAACAAAATATAACAAGTAAAATTCTTGCTAGATACTTAAGCCTATATTTTAAGTCCTCTTTTTTTTATTCTCCAATTCTTTTCAGTTACATTTTAATTTACTTCAAAAATAAAGACAATATTTGTGCAAATGTTAAAGCTTAAAAACAAACAAAACCATTTTGTAATTTCAATTAGAGTTGATTAGAAAAAAAATGATGAATAAACAATTTCAAAATTATTTATTTGTTTTCTTTTTAATTTGCTAATGATCAAATTGTGTTATTTATAGTCTTTGTTTTGATGTAAAGAATTAAGTTTTTCTTTGGTTTATATTGCAGCTTGCATATTGATAGATATTATTTCATATTGTATGGCTTCTATTATATCTTGAGTTACCCTTTTTTTAAAATCTCTAACTACTTGACCTCAAAGCCTCACTATATCTAAAAAATTGAAATACACAATGCATTCAACCTTGAAAATTCCTTCATATTTTGATCAATAACAATTCAGAAATTAAATAACTAAGTTAAATCTCTTTACTCCCTTTACCACTTCTATTTTGGCTTAGTATGAATTTGTTTCCTTTCAGACTTATAACAAACAAATTTCCATTTCCTAATTCATGGTTCATGTAACTATTTGGTTTAGTTAAAACCAAAACATTTTTTTTTTTTATATTTCATTAGCTTAAAAGAAAGATAATATTATATAACTGTCAAATATTTGGACAAGAACACAACAAATTGAAAATATTTATACATGTATTGCTCAATTTTTTAAATATAACACTGAAATATTGTTATTCTTCATTAGAATAAAAAATGTATTAAGACAAGTGATCAACAGACTTGTGTACACAATCAACAGAAATCTTCAGCTTCATCCAAATATTCACAGCAATAACATTTTTCATATATTCTGTACAAACTATCCAATAAATATATGGTAAACCCATGTAGAAAAGAAACGCACAAGTTATTGTTCAATAAAAAAAAAATTAAAAACCAACATAGCTATATATTTCTATAATGGCATATCCCTGGAAAGATAAAAAATAAAACAAAATTCCCCCATAGTAAAAATATAAAAACATCAAGAGACACACATAGTTTAAGTAAATTCCAGTTGTGACAATTACTGAGGACCTACACTTTTCAAATAACTCCAATATTTATTTATCACCATACAGCATACCTTACACCTGTGTACTGAAAACTTTTTTCCAATGGATAGAGAGACATGTTTTTTACTCACTGGACCCAAATAATTTAAATTTTCTTCACAGTTATTATCCCCCTTTATTTTTTTTGCTATCCATTTCATTCAGGTCAATTGAGTTATAATTATCCACAAGTCTTTTATTCTTCTCCACCATTTGGGTAAATTTATCCCAGTTTGCTAAACCACTGCTGTCCTTAAACATACTTATTAAAAAGAGAATCGTGAAGACAAATGAGTGGATATGGCAAAATTGTAATTACAACAGAATGGGTGACTATGCTAAAAAAGTAAAATCTCTATTTTATTTTTCATACTTTGAGGATTAGACAAATGTGCTAAATGCCCTGTCTGTCAAAAACATATTTTCTTTATTCTAAAACTAGTTGGGTGAAGTGGAATGGAGTTACTATTCAGTGGCAGTGTGCCTAAGTTTAACCCGACAAACACAGAATGTCAAGGGTTTAAAATATACAAATGAAATTTTGATTTGATTGCATGGTAGATTGCCTTGAAACATTTACATCTAAAAAACATTTCATCCCTGCTAGCTATTGTGCACTTTATGTCTGTGTATCTGAAACTATAAATAAAATTAGGCCTATATAAATAAACATGTTTACATTTAAAAGGCATTAACCAGGGCTAAGTATTTTTTACTAGTTGATTTACATAAAAAACTCCTTCAACACTTACATCTCTGACGTTATTTAAATGTGTCTCGAGTTTATCCCAAGCAAAAGATGGTTCAACGTAGTTGACATAGTCTGAGGATTGAACAGAAATAAATCATTTGAAATTTAGAGAGAAATTCTAAAAAAAAAAAAAATTTTTTATTATAAATGTTATCACATAGATGGTCATGTGTGCAGATAAGGGCGTGGACAATGACTCAGCAATAAAAAGGGCCACATCAAACATGCACTATGACCCTGCACTGAAGATGAATTTACTATAAACAAATCAGTGAAGAACCAAAACTGACATAAAGATTTGAATGGGGGGGATGGAGGTTTAATGGTTTTTCTTAGTCTTGTAGTTACTGCAGACATAACAAAAATGATCATGATATAAAAAAAGATAATTCTACATCTCCATTTATTATTAACAACTTGACACACAATCTGAAAGATGTTCAAATTGATTCATCAGGCTGGTCATGTGTCCATCTCCATTTATTATTAACAAGTTGACACAATCTGAAAGATGTTCAAATTGATTCATCAGGCTGGTCATGTGTCCATCTCCATTTATTATTAACAAGTTGACACACATTCTGAAAGATGTTCAAATTGATTCATCAGGCTGGTCATGTGTCCATCTCCATTTATTATTAACAAGTTGACACAATCTGAAAGATGTTCAAATTGATTCATCAGGCTGGTCATGTGTCCATCTCCATTTATTATTAACAAGTTGACACACATTCTGAAAGATGTTCAAATTGATTCATCAGGCTGGTCATGTGTCCATCTCCATTTATTATTAACAAGTTGACACAATCTGAAAGATGTTCAAATTGATTCATCAGACTGGTCATGTCTCCATCTCCATTTAGAAACATTTTTTTTTTCTTTCGCTGTTAGAACCTTTTTTTTAAAACCAATGAATTTCACTCCATCTTAAACCCCAAACATGTATCTGGCTGTTGAAGAAATGCATTTTAACACTTATCCAACATCAAATTAAAGAAAAGTTTCTCTTATAAGGCATATACAGACCATCAAAGTTCCTCTATACAGACCATCAAAGTTCCCCTATACAGACCATCAAAGTTCCCCTATACAGACCATCAGGTTTAGATGAAGTAGAGCTCATCTTTATGTGCAGCCATGGTTACTCTATGGCTAGTGGCTAGTACACTGCCCAGTCCCCTTAACTTCCCCCAACAAATGTTGAGTACACATTTGTAAGCTGGGTAGAATTAGGGACATTGTTAGGACTCTAGAAAAAATCCCAGGGACTCAAGAGCTTCCTGTTAGCAGGTCATGCTCTCTTACCACTGCCACCGTGTCCCCCAACCTCACTGCAGAATATGTATTCACCTTGATGTCTGACTTATATTCAGAAGTATCAAATGTAAATCTTATATTCAGAAGTATCAAATGTAAATCAGCTTAAGAATTCATTTAAAACTGAATCACATTTTTGACTCACCGCTGTAACCATCATGATCTGTTGAGCTGTCAGCCTGCTGCACTTCTGGATTGTTGTTTTCTGGAATACTTTGATCGTAAGTAGCCAGCTCGTCTGTTGACTCAGCAGTGAACACAGGTGAATAAAAGTAGGAGGATGAGTCTGCCCTCTTTGTGACCAAGTTGCTTCTGAAGCCACTTGCAGTGGAGGAGCTGAAAGAGATAAATAAATAAAAAAATTAACTCATTAAAAAAGAAGGAGCTCAAAAAATAGGCCCTTACAAAATAACTATCAAATAAAATTAAGATGAAAATATTCCTAATAAAATGCTTAAAATTGGTATTTTACACGCAGATAACAATCGAACATGCATCTACATTAAAACGTGATTTTTTTTTTACTTCTTAATTATCATCACCTTTCATAAGCATGAGTATCATCTTCCTCTGTCTCCCTTGTTCTCCTCCTGATGCAGACTACAATTATAATGGCCACCAGAACAATCAGACCAACACCCAATGGTATTCCGACAGCCAGTCCAATGGTCAAATCATTGCCACCAGATCCTAAATGATGTTTACAAATACATAAATGGGATCTTGTGCCAGTTTGAATTTTACATTAAGAATTAATTAACTATATATTAACTATATAACCTTTTGCTTCAAAAAAAGAAGAAAGAAAGCTTATATAATCAACAAACTTGAATTTGTTTTGCAGCAAGCAAAAATATGTCATTTTGAACTTTTGCAAGACCGGCAAAATTTTAAGTTTAATCTGTTCACTTTATTGTAACCTGACTGTTGTGATTGTAGAATAATTGACCAGAACCCAATTCAAATGAAAAAAAAAAAAAGGGGGTTGAGAAAACCCACATCTCACATTATGTAAGGGAGCTGTGTTAAATGTTAGAAATGGTGAAAATATTTTGTATAAATGACAGCAAGACTAGACGTGGGAGAAACGAATCTGTTTAACAATGCCACATTGCTATAAAATCCTTACAACGAGGCAAAAGCAATTGTCAATGGATGAGTCACTTGTTAACATCATACAAAAAGTAAAAGATTATTGGGAGCGCTTACTTGTTATGCATTGTAATTAATAGTTTATTTGATATTACATTAAAAAATATATTTATACATTGTTCAATGATAATTTATAGTTTTTGGAATGAATCATCGGTTGCCATCATTTCTATTGAGAAAATCTGATTTGCTAAACTTATAATTCCGAGCATTTTTTAAAAATGACTTAGCTCCTAATCCAAGTTAGAGTAACATGGTCTAATATTCTTAAGAGTTTCATTTGTTGGGTACATATTTTTTTCCTGAAGAGATGAGATGTAGATCCTATAAACCACATAATTAGATGGTTTCGTAGAGCCCTTCTTTCATTCCCACCATAGCTTTAGGACATTAGCCCTTATGTACACATATGAAGATAGGATAATATAAATGCATCAACAAAAAAAAACTTCAACAAAATGATAACAATCAACACAGAAATACTCAACAAATCAACACAGATATACTCAACCACAGAATAAGGCACAGAAGTTTTTTTTTTTAAAAGCTGCTCACCATCATCTGGGTCACACTGTGTTTTAGAATTGCATTCTACACAACCACCTGGGTACATTTTCTTGAGAGCATTATACAAATCACAATACTCTTGTGCCACTGGGAATTTAAATAATTATACCAGAAAAGATTAAAATAATGGTTGATGCTTTATGAAGAGATAAATCAAACCTTATGGATAACAAATACATGTATTAATAATACATGTAGTTGTATAATAGTTCAGATTTTATGAATTATTTTTTTTATATATAAGTAATGTATAATTGAAAAAATAAACACCTTCATAACAGGTTATGCTTAATCATAATATTTTTGTTAATTATACTTTTGCCAAAACAATGTTTTGTTTTTTTTTACCTGGTTTGCCATCCATAGTTAAGTTTAAAATGGGAACCGACAAGTTACCAATCAAAAACTGTCCGGCAGACTGAAGGTTATGCACAAATTCCGCAACATCATAAAATGGATTAGATGAGTAGCTGAGATCTATCCGCAGAGATATCTCAGCAACAAGCGATCCTCTTCTGTAGGAATAAAATGTATTTCTTGTTAAATTTTCTTATTAATCTATTTATATTCTATCATGAAATTTTCTTATTAATCTATTTATATTCTATCATGAAATTTTCTTATTAATCTATTTATATTCTATCATGAAATTTTTTTTTAGCAAACTTTTGATGCAAATCAAAACTGGTTAATAAAAGTAAAAAATTAAATTATTTGTCATTCATTCGCTCCATAGAGCTGGAGCCTATTTTTATTTCATTCAATAAAACCTCTGACTCTTAAAAAGCCAAAACTCAACTAGATGTCCAAACACAAATTTAAAGCCAAGTTGGATCAAAATCTGGCTACTGTTTTGGTTAAAGTGATTCAGTTATATCAATGTTATACAATATATTTTTAAAAAAAAAAGACAGTTTGAGGAACAGATGCATTTTTCTGATGGAATTACAACTGCAAATGTAATTTGTCAATATAAATACAAGCTGAATGGAATTGTTAGACATTAAGCTACATTATGTTTGAGATTCTAAGTTTGGAATGCATATGAAATCCAACAGAAGGCATTAAAAAGTTGTAAGACATTTTTACTTACGAAAATCCTATGACCTTAGGTGGAAGGAATGCATTAACGCTGCCATTACTGAACTGAAGTAGCTGTAGAAAAAATAGGAAAACATGTTGCAAAACTTTGGTAGAAATATATTCTCCAACTGAAAACTACCAAAAAATAGACCATTGAATAACCAAGGGTATATGGGGGGGGGGGGGGTTCATTTTATTATAATGTGTTCTCTACACTCACCTGTTTCTCTATGTCGTTGGCTAAAGCAAAGAAATCTTTCTTGGTATTGTCAAAAACATCAGCACTCAGCAAGCTGTCATTGTAGTTCAGCGTTAGCGACAGGGAAAAACTTCTGAAATTTACTAGCAACACCAAATGAGATTTAAAAAAGGATACTTATATTTTTTGGTCCATTCATCTGATGCATGCTTCATCTACTCCAAAAATTATTACATTAGATCTTACATATTAGTTAAACCTCTGATTTTTAAACTTAGTCCATTTCTGGAACCCTTCTGTGTTCCAAGATAATATTTACTTTTTTTAAACAATAGGAACTGGATTATTATGTGAGATTGATTCTTGAAAAAGATGTTACAATAAATGCACTTGTTTTAAAATAAAACAAAAAAATGTTAATATTTAGTTTCAGAAGTTAAAAATGATGAAACTTGTGGATGCTGCAGGTTATGGAGGAAACATCTGGGTCTTGCATGTGGTTGTTTCAGATTGAGGTGTGTGTAGAAATGATGAATGCTGACTAATGTAGAAATGATGAATGCTGACTAATGTAGAAATGATGAATGCTGACTAATGAAACCCCAAAAATGGAATCCATTACTCCAATCAACGCATGGTTAAAAGTACAGCATTAAATACATATGATATATTCAAAAGGACATAGATTGATCCTGCTTTTGTCTTGAAGAATATATGGATTATGACATTCAATGTGATACTAATCTGCACAAAAACAGGACTCACAACCAAGAGGAATACCCAACTAGAGATCTTTTTTAAACTATTTACCTGTACAGTTCTTGTTGACTTCCTTGTATCCTGCTTTACATTCACAAAAATATGAGCCTTCAGTGTTTTGACAGTTTTGGGAGACGTTGTTGCAGTTGTTCAGCCCAGGGACAAAACATTCATCAACATCTTAGAACAAGAAAAGAAATACTTAAAAGGCATCTTGAAGAATTTTATTTCATTTTTTTCTAAATTAAATATTTCAAACAAAAATAAGTTTTTATTTTGAAGCTTTCTAAGCTGTTCAATAAATGAATGGGTCCTTCCAGTCAACAATAACAAAAAGTTATTACAAAAAAAATTAAGCAAACTGGAAACTTGACTTTGTATTATAATGTTTTGTGTATTTCTATGAAAAGATCACTGACCTGTACAAAGTGTTTCATTAAACTTTCTTGCATACCCAGATATGCACCGGCAGTCAGCAGAGCCATTGAGATTGTAGCACTGTTCATGCCTTCCTGGACAATAGCTGCTGCTGACAGCACATTCATTGATGTCCTGGTCACACCTCGTGCCATTCCACCCAGACTTACAGGTGCATCCACCTGTCACATCATCGCAGTCCCTGGTGTTCTCAGCATTGCACTCACATTGGTTGTTACAGCTCTGTCCATATTGCCAAGTGTCACACGCTTATATGGAATTAACACACACACAAACAAAATGTAAAATTCTGATAATGAAGTAAGATGACTTGGATGAGAAGACAGTGAAACCACATTTCACACACACACAAAACTCTGACCATGAAAAAGTTTAGTTCGTGATCAATAAGTTTGAATGTTTTCAAGTCTCTCTGGTGACAACCAGTGATTTGGTTGTGTTAAACAAAGCCACTTGGCAATGTATTCTACGCCCTCACTTAGCAGCAAACATCCTTACTGAATCTGTCAGCACTATACACGTATTTGTTTTATGAACTATAACAAGTTTTGTAGATTTACACATTCATGGTTTTTATAGGCCAAATATAATTTATAAAAAGTTAAGTTCCCTTAACCCTATAGAGGCCATCAGGGCAGGTGAAGTGTAGAATTCATCTGCTTCTGTAACCGCTGCATATGAAGGGATTGTGTGGTTAGCGCACCGCCCAGTCGCCTTTACTCCCCCAACTTAAGGTCAGGTAGCCATTTAAAGCTGGTTGGACTTGTGGGACATTAACAAACTTTCACTAGGACATGGACAAATCTCCTTGTTTCTCACAGAGGATCGAACCCAGGACTCTCAGGTCAACAGTGGAGCATCTACACCACTCTGCCATCTGCCCCACTGTGCTATATAGCCTATAAATAATTTTTTGTGTAGTCTTTTTCTACTATTTATTTCAATTTACTGAGCAATAAGAGTGTAATGAATGTTTTTGACAATGTTAAACACAGTATTTAGAAAGGTTGGAAATCGGTTTCCTGTGTTTTAACTAATAAATTGGAACCTTTTGAATGAAGGAGCGTCAGTTTTAGTTACCTTGTTATCATTAGCTTATTGTGATGTATGATGTCATGACATTCATGCACAGCAGCAAGTGAGAGAGTAAGATGAAATAAGTTCAGACTTAAAAGAGTCACAAAAAAAAAAGCTCCAATTTACTCACGATTACAGGAGAAATCCCCAGTGCTGTAAAAACCAACATTGCAGTCACAGATGTAGTAGCCCGGAAAGTTAACGCAGGTTGACCCAATTGAGCAGCTGTTGGTTCCATTGCATTCATTCACATCCTGTGTGCAGTTGGGCCCAGACCAGCCAGAGGAACACTGGCACGTCCCATTCAGGGGATCACAGCCAACAGTGTTGTCCCTGTGACATGCACACACACCGCTACAGTTGGCCCCGTAGGTCCATGAATCACAGGCTTTTAGGATGAAAATCATCAGAGCTTTCAATCTATGCCATTGAAGGTGTTAGCTATGAATAACTAAGCTGCCTACTGTTTTGTGTCTAACTAAGTTTCATTTGCCACAATTCATAATTTACATCTCATACGAATAACCCATAAGAAAGATAATTAAAGTCCCTGTTAGGATAAGGTGTTTTAGCTCTCAATCCTACGAAGCACTAGTGGGATGGTTTATATAGTGCCCCTTGTTCATACCCACCAGAGCCAAGTGTGCCATAGCTACGGAGGCACAACGGGTTACTCACAAGGGTTTGAACCCATAACCTACAGCTCGTAGGCTCACAGCTAAAGCAGTATCTGATCACTTAAGAACAGATGCAGCCAAACTTAAGGTCAATGAGAGTTGGATTCTGTTATTTCTAAAAAGGAGATAAAAATAACTTATAGAGCAGCACCGCAGTAAATTTTTCAAGATTTAGTGAACAAAAGTTATTAAACTAAAAAAAAAAAAACCAGTACATTGGGAGCTGCAAAAAAAACTATAATTCAAGAGACATTTGGCCACCGTTGCCGTGTAACAAAGACAGGTTAAACTACCTTCTATTTAAAAAGTTATTATTATCTAGCAGGCTATGAGCGCATGACATTTTCAAACAACCTCACTCTGATGTCTAAAAAAAACAACAAAATTACAACAAGAATAAATAAATAAAACCAGATACTAACTTTTACATACTAATCCATTAGGAAGAAGTTTAGAGCCATTTCGGCACGAGCAAGCAAAAGATCCGTTTCTATTAACACAGCTCCCATTGACACATGAACTGTTTACACATTCATCAATATCTGAAAATAATCACAAATATATCATTTATTAAGACACTGATCAAAGCCATAATTTTATTGTAAATTACAACCTGGCCATCATAACAAGTACATGTATTTAGTTTTGTTGTTAATACACATCATATTTTTGGCCTTTCTTTTGTCAACCAGCTAAATTCTTTGCTTAAATTTATACATTTTTATTTACATTACAATTACAAATTTTGTTTGCATCTTCTACCACTTAACAAAACTATTGTAAACTGGTTATATCAAAGTGTCTTATAGTTATCCATAAATTTATTTTTCTCAACAGCCATTTTAAAATAAAGTTCATTTTCATTCTATTAAGTTAAAGTTTTTTCAGCAAAGCAAATTTATGTTACAAATGTATTCCCTCATAATGGAGACAGAAGTTTTTTTCTGTTCTAGTGTTAACATCAATCTTAATACTTTACCATGAATACATAACAACACAGATTTTGGTTTAATTATGGACTTACCTTTACATGTGCTGTTATCTTCTCCCAGTGTGTATCCCGGTTTACACTGACATATATCATGGTTATTCTCTCGAAAAGACAAAAATGTTCGCAGGAGCTCTGGTTGCTGCAGGAATTTCTCATGCTATCCACTTTGATTTTTTTTTTTAAAATCACACAAAAAAAAAAAAGAATAATCAAATATCAATTACATTTACTCAAAGTTAACAAAATGAGCATAGATACACAAAGGAAATTAAAATGATAAATTAAGTAAGAAGTTATAATGAAGCTTTATGAGTGAGTGATTTTACAATGTCCTATCCTTGTCTTTACAGTAGCTAAAGACTGCTATGTGTCAGGAGGTGCAAGAGAGATGGAAGTGATTGATTTTACAATGTCCTATCCATGTCTTTACAGTAGCTAAAGACTGCTCTGTGTCAGGAGGTGCAAGAGAGATGGAAAGATGACAATAGGGTTCACAGGTCACAAAGATTCAAACCCCACAGCATGCACTGTACAATAATATATGACAAACAAATTCACCGCCCACATAGCTGGCTGGATGAGATGGGAACATAACTCACACAGTGTCCTTGCCAATAAGAGCAAAACACACTTCACATGGGAAAAGTCTGCAGCTGTTAAGTGTTCCATGTAACACTGAAGGACAATTAAATACCATGGGAAAGTAAAAAGTGGGTAGCTGATAACAGTTCCTTGTATCAATGAAGCACATGAAATAGTTTACATCTTACTGACAGGCCCTGACAAAAACCTTGTTAGTGGGAAGAAACTGAAATAAGCTGAATAATATAAAACAAATGAAGGCAGTTAGGTGATTGATAAGCAAGCCTCTTAAAAGTTTATGCGCCCCATGCGATAATACAAAGATGTGCAGAATAAAGGCATTCTTAAGACTTAAAGACTATGTATAAATGTTTGGTATCAGTATTTTTTTTATTTACAGAAGAAAAAAAATATCTATATTATAAACAATGTGATCCAATGTGATGTAATTTATGCTTTATATCATTTGATATTTGAGCAGTTGGTGATTTGACAGCTATATTTTTGGCAGATATCAACATTTTTATTTACTTTTAAGCATTCTTTCTATTAATTATTAAATTAATTAGAATAGACTAACTTCTTTTATTATTTCGTTTTAAATGGGTGATTTTATAATGTACTTACAGTAGCAACTATTCCTTGTCGTTGTATACAATAAATATCCATTTTATAATGTACTTACAGTAGCAACTATTCCTTGTCGTTGTATTCAATAAAAACCCATTTTATAATGTACTTACAGTAGCAACTATTCCTTGTCGTTGTATACAATAAATACCCATTTTATAATGTACTTACAGTAGCAACTATTCCTTGTCGTTGTATACAATAAATATCCATTTAATAATGTATTTACAGTAGCAACTATTCCTTGTCGTTGTATTCAATAAATACCCATTTTATAATGTACTTACAGTAGCAACTATTCCTTGTCGTTGTATACAATAAATACCCATTTTATAATGTACTTACAGTAGCAACTATTCCTTGTTGTTGTATTCAATAAAAACCCATCAAAACATTCACAAGAAAACCCTCCCTGGGTATTTCTGCAACTCTGATCACAGTTATTTAGTTCAGTGACACTACACTCATTTGTGTCTAAAATAAAAAAAAAAAATGAATATAACAAGGTGGTTTAGCTACAAGAATTGCATAAAGAAAAATAAAATAAATCTGAATTCGCAAATTACACGTATGCTGGCAAGTTGGGGTGGGGTGGGGGGGGGGGGGGAATTATCATAAAACAACAAAAAAAATAATTAATAAACGCCACTCTTTTTTGATAGAAATCACACCAGGCACCACTTTAGAAACTTATGTGACTGGTTGGGTGCCGAGCTTCTCTTCTGAGAACCATTGCAACTTTCTTCTGCCCCAGATTATGCAATCAGCCTTTTTAAAATTGCAGCAAGTTTCATTCATTTTATTTAATCTTTACAAGAATCAGATTAAAAAAAATGTACCATCAAGTTTTTAACAAATTTTGACCAGTTTCAAGATATTTTTCCCATTAACTTGAACCATTTCCTATTTGAGTTATCTCTTCAGTGATGTAAATTTGTACCCTACAGGATCCTAAGTGCATTTGAAACAAACAACTTTACCATTACAGTGGTCTCCATCTGCATAGAAGCCTTTAGTACAGGAGCATGTGTAGCCGCCATATGTGTTTGTGCACTCTTGATCACACGGCTTTGTTGTGACGCATTCATCAATGTCTGGATCACATGATACATTTGAAAAAAAAATGCTAAGTGTTGGGTGGCATAGTTAAACATTTTTAAAATAATCGCCGGATTGGTCAAACAGAAGGAGATATTATAATATTAATAAATGTTTTATTTTAATTAAATGTTAATAATACTAACTGATTCGAATTTAACAAGATATGAAAAAATAGAGGTATGTTTATCTGTGGGGGAAAAAATCAAATTCATGATAATCAAAATGCAGTTTTTTAAAAGAATTTTAAAAATAGGTAGAATTACCAATGCAGGTTTCGTTGGAAAGGAGATATCCGGGTTTACATCGACAAAAATATGACCCCACCGTATTTATACAATTTGAGTATTCTGGGCACAGAAGGGAGGTTGTGTTAGAGGAACATTCATTTTTATCTTCATCACAGTACTCTCCTGCCCATCCTGCTTTGCACACACATCCTGTGATGGGGTCACACGAGTTTGACCCTCTAGGGAAACAGTCACAGGCATTTGAACATTCTGGTCCCCAGTGGTATTCATCACATGCTAAAAAAATAGAAGAAAAAAAATTACACGGTGAAAGATTTTTTTTTTTAGTGAATCTTACCATGGTGCTTAAATAATACTTACTAGGTAAATTTACTTCTAGGCGTGTCGCTGATAATAAGTTAAGTTCCCTTAGCCCACACGGGCCATCTGGGAAGAGGAAGTGTAGAATTCATCTGTTTCTATAACCTCGGCATATGAAGGGGTTGTGTGGTTAGCACAACGCCCAGCCGCCTTTACTTCCCCAACTTGAGTCAGGTACCCCTTTAAAGCTGGGTGGACTTGTGGGACAACTTTGAAACAATTTTCACCTGGAAAAATTCCCATGGTTCTCATAAGGGGTCGCACCCAGGACTCTCAGGTCAACAGTCAAGTACCTACATCACTCGGCCATCCGTCCCACTCCATTCCATTGTTAACTTATGTTGACTTAAATTTTATGACTCACTATAGCCTGAATAGTGTTTGATTATAATATGCCTGACACATCAAGTGCACACAGAAAAATGTTCTTGACACATCAAGTGCACACAGAAAAATGTTCTTGACACATCAAGTGCACACAGAAAAATGTTCTTGACACATCAAGTGCACACAGAAAAATGTTCTTGACACATCAAGTGCACACAGAAAAATGTTATCTGAATAATTGGAATTACAATTTGTTGGATTTACGTATGACACTGTGATAAAGCAATCAGCTGCCGATGCCAAGTTCCTGGTTTGTAACCCCAATTGAGTGTCGGGACTATTCTCTGGTTATTGAACTTAATTCCTTATAGTTGATTTTTTTTTTAATCTCACACATACACATTAAAGTGGCACACATGAATAAAAATTATAACTTGAGTGGTCCGTGGGAATAAATTCATGAATTTAGTGGTCCGTGGGAATAAATTCATGAATGTAGTGGTCTGTGGGAATAAATTCATGAATGTAGTGGTCTGTGGGAATAAATTCATGAATTTAGTGGTCTGCATGAATGAAATTTATAAATTTAGAGGCCAGCGGTAAAGAAAGAATACAAAGAGATCCATGAGAATAAAACTCACAAATTTAGTGGTCAATGATGTCCAGAGTGTTGCTGACTAACGCCTTAAGTAATCCATAAGGGAATATTTACTGCTTATGTGTTGCTACTTTGCATCTCATCCCTTGAAACAAAAGTCTCTTACAAAGTTTACATTATTATCCACCATTGAGAAATGTATGTTCATTTTAACAAAAACCACTTCCATATCATTCCGATTAATTTTTTTCATAATGCTGTTCCATTGATTGAGTTACATCACTATCATTAGCTTTGACATTTTTGTCCACACTTAGTTAACATTGTAATTGTTCAAAACCATCCTTTGTACCAAAATATAATGACATTTTCAAATATATAATCAATGAGTGTGACTTGAAAAAAAAAAAACACAACTTACGCAGACAGCTTCTCTGGTCATTCTGAAGTTTGTAGCCAACTTGGCAGAAACAAGTGTATTTGCCAGGTAGATTGTTGCAACTTTCTTTATTGAAACACAGGGGTGAATCTGATTCACATTCATTGATGTCTAAAGCAGAAAAGTTCAAAACAGTTCAAGTCGATGGATACTAGTAACAATTTTAAAACAGATAAAATGACATTTGAAGTTGCAAATAAGCGATACTAGTAATAATTTTAAAACAAATAAAATGACATTTGTACGTTAAAAATTACTTTAGTGATCACTCTCGACTAAAATATTTTTCAACATTGACAAACAGGATTTTTTTTTTTCATTTCCCATCAAGTTTAACATTTAAACAAACAAGGAGACATATACAGGAATTATACCTATGCAGTCAAGGTTATTAGTGGCAAGTTCGTAGCCATTCTCACAGAAACACACAGCTGTTTTATTCACCAAACTGCATCCGTAGCTACAGTTGATATTGGTACTCAAACACAAATCTAGGTCTGTTGATAATAGAGCATATGTAGCATATATTTAATCTACATATATTTAGCAAACGCTTTTTTTTTTCATAAAACCATACCAAAAAATTATTTCTTTCTAACTATGAGGAAAAATATAATCAGATTAATAATATCTCATGGTTGGGAAAATACAAATATCTATTATGTTGTTGTTTTTTAAACCTTACTTGGAAAAGCTAACGTTATAATAATAAAATTGTGTTTAAATATTATTTTGTTGCTATTAATAAGTTCAGGAGACAATTGAAAGGATTGCTGTAAAATCTGGGTAGGCCAGAAATATTCAAATAGTGCTCTGCTACAAATATCATTAAAATCACCGTATTTTATTCCACAACCTCATTCTGATACATAAGACCATTATTTTACTTGAATTGAACAGTAGAGAGTCTGTGTAGTTAGGAACAAGATGATCCTGCCATCAATACTATTTAAAACCAAGAGGACGAAAATAATATAAAAAGTTCTTTATAGCATGTATCATTGACAAATTCAAACCTCTAAAGCATTTCCGCCTGTCGTCTTGCAATGTGTACCCATCATAGCAGCCACAGCTGTAGCTGCCTTTGTTGTTGATGCAGAGCTGCTCACACGCGGATAGTCCTAATTTACACTCATCCACATCTATTGGTCGTTTTTTTTTTTTTTTTTTTTTTTTTTTTTTTTTTTGAAAAACAATGACAAAATAATTTTCATAGATCATCAAAAGGAACTTTAAAAAAAAATGCATTAAATTTAAAATGTTGCTGAAAAATAAAATTGTTTTATACAATGAGTCGAAAATGAGTATGTATGTTCTAAGTATTATTGTATATTGAAGCATTTGTGCTGAACTAATACTGCTATGTGAGCCTGATCTGCATGATGTGGCTCAATCTAAATGCTGTAGGTTAAAAGTTCAACTCCCTTCGTGCCCGGTCACACACCTGTCTCCCCTGGTGCCCCTATGGCCACTGCACCATCAGCTGTGGTGGGAGGGGGGGGGTGAAACAAGGGCACAACAAAAACCATCCCCTTAGTGGTTTATAGGGTCTTAAAGATAAACATTTCATCCTTACAGGAACTAAACAAATGGGCTGAGTACCAAATATCTTTTCTGTGATCACTTATAATAAGATGGGATGACCGGCGGACCGACGTTCCACATTTAAAAAATTTTAAACATGACAATGTTTAGATGACATCGCAATCATTTGGAAATATAGCATTTACGACACATGGTGATCACATTTTTTTTATTTCTGTTCTTTTATTTTATGTGTAAACTAACTTAACATAAGTATATCTTTACACGCAGTGCTGCCATGTAAACTAACTTAACATAAGTATACCTTTACACTCAGTGCTGCCATTCTTTGTGTAACCATCTTCACAGCTACAAACATATGAACCATTGGTGTCCCCGCATTTTTGCTCACATGAGTTCAAAGTAGCATTTTCACATTCATTAATATCTGAAATGTTTAATAGGGCATTTTAAAATTCAACAGTGTCTTTATAATCACTCAGAATCTAGCATTTTAACATAACTGTAAGGTAAACCTTTATATTCATTTTAATCACTAACATTTGTATTAAAGTTTATTAAAAAAAAATGGGTATAAACAAAACTAATGAGAAACTTACTAGTACAGGTGCCATTAGCTTCTTCATAGCCATTTACACAGATGCAAGAGTAACTTCCCTCTGAGTTCACACAGATTTGATCTTTGCGACAGATTGTAGGGTTTTCAATGCATTCATTAACATCCTCATCACAATTCTCCCCTTTCCAGTTACTCCGACAAATGCAACCCTTCACCTTGTCACAGCGTAGAGCTCTTCCTTTACAATTGCATGTCTTCAAGCAATTCATGCCGTAAGTTATTCCTGCACATTCTGTTAATTTCAGAATAACAGAAGCAAAAAAAGATTAAGAGGGGATGAAAATCCAAATCGGTAATTTTTATATGGATTTGTGAGCAAATGTGACCAAAGACGGGTAAAGAGAATTAAGAGATGCATATTTTGCAAAAACTATTAAGATATTAACTACAATATTCTGGAATTGATATCATTTGACAGTAGAATGCAGTCATTCTGCAGTCGAAATCTCAAAGCAATGACAGTTTAAACTGGTTTAAATTTTACAGAGGAAAGTGTTTCTTGTGAAAAGGCAGCAAGAGCTATTTTCAACCAATTGTAATTAGCAGCATGTGTTCCTTTTTTTTTTTCTTATTTATTAACACTATCAAATATGTAACTGTTGTTTACTAATATTAACACTTTTTAAAATTTATTTAGTAAGTTACTTAGTGACCTCACTGCTGGCTGTGTATTTTATTACTGCCATATACTAAAGCAGTAAAATCTAAGCATAGTGTATAAGAGAATTAACAAGCCCAAAGTTAGTCGATAGTTTAACAGCCTAAACATACTCCTTATACTTTTTTTAGCCTATATACATGTATTTCAAATTTTAAAGCGGTCAGTATTACTGCACCAGGTGGTTGTTGCTAAGGGGGTACAGCAGGTGATGTAGTCAACACTTCATCATCATGAGAAGGATATTAAAAGATACATTTGCAGTGTTTGAGATCAGTCAACAGACAACAACTTAAAAGAAAAAGTTGAAGAGATAATATAGATAATTTGACAGATCTAACAAGTATAGTGGGTGGCTCAGTGGCAAGTTGGTTGTGAGCCAGATCTTCAGGCTGGAGGTTGGGGGATCAGAACCAAGCAAGTCCAATCACATTGATTAAGAGTCAAAGGGGACTTGAATAATTATAAGGTATAGGGAAAACATTTACAGTAGATATTTTAATGTATGATAAAGTAATGTACTGTAAAGGAGAATTAATGTTTTCTATTTTAAAATAAAAAATAGTAGGGTCTGTCAAGAACCAAAAAGGTCATTCATACATTTCTAATAAAAAATATTCAACATAATGTTATTGGGAATGGCTAAAAAAACTATTCTCAAATATTTTCGTGCGTGCATAGAGCATTTTACTTTCTCGCTCACTGGTAGAAGTAAAATTGTAAATATTTTTCCTCACTCAGTGATAAGACCAGTATAAATATAAATATTACTTCCTCACTCGCTGAAATGACCAGTATAAATATAAATGTTACTTCCTAACTCGCCGATATGACCAGTATAATTATAAATATTACTTCCTCACTCGCTGAAATGACCAGTATAAATATAAATGTTACTTCCTAACTCGCCGATATGACCAGTATAATTATAAATATTACTTCCTCACTCACTTAAATGACCAGTATAAATATAAATATCACTTCCTCACTCACTGAAATGACCAGTATAAATATAAATGTTACTTCCTCACTCGCCGAAATGACCAGTATAAATACAAATATTACTTCCTCACTCGCCGAAATGACCAGTATAAATATAAATGTTACTTCCTCACTCACTGAAATGACCAGTATAAATATAAATGTTACTTCCTCACTCGCTGAAATGACCAGTATAAATATAAATATTACTTCCTCACTCACTGAAATGACCAGTATAAATATAAATGTTACTTCCTCACTCGCCGAAATGACCAGTATAAATATAAATATTACTTCCTCACTCACCGAAATGACCAGTATAAATATAAATGTTACTTCCTCACTCACTGAAATGACCAGTATAAATATAAATGTTACTTCCTCACTCGCTGAAATGACCAGTATAAATATAAATATTACTTCCTCACTCACTGAAATGACCAGTATAAATATAAATATTACTTCCTCACTCACTGAAATGACCAGTATAAATATAAATGTTACTTCCTAACTCGCCGATATGACCAGTATAAATATAAATATTACTTCCTCACTCACTGAAATGACCAGTATAAATATAAATGTTACTTCCTAACTCACTGAAATGACCAGTATAAATATAAATGTTACTTCCTAACTCGCTGATATGACCAGTATAAATATAAATGTTACTTCCTCACTCACTGAAACGACCAGTATAAATATAAATGTTACTTTCTAACTCGCCGATATGACCAGTATAATTATAAATATTACTTCCTCACTCGCCGATAGGACCAGTATAAATATAAATATTACTTCCTCACCTTCACACACCTGACGACCAATCAGACGATAGCCCGGGTAGCAGGAGCAGGTGTAGTTTCCAACCAAGTTGCTACAGTTCTGGGAGCAGAGTTTTTCCTCACACTCATCAATATCTGAACAAAGAAAGGATAACTCATGCATTCCAGTTTTTGTCTTAACATTGTTTGATCAATATAAATTTGACAATAAAAGAAAACCAAAAATAAGGAAAAAATTTAATGGAGCAAGTTGTTAAAGTAAATTGAAATGAAAAGTAAAAAAATGAGTACATAAAAGCTATAAAAAATGAAATTCTAACTGGGAGCGAATAAAAAAGCAAAAAAAAAAAAATTGTAATCAAATTTTTCTATGATTGGATGGTTTCTGAATAACTAAGTTTCCGACCTTCACAGTTCATGCCATCATTTTTCAGACGATATCCACTTCTACAAAAACATTCAGACTTGATTTGCCCATCCTCTAGTATACTGCGACAATTGTGTTGACATGTAATGTTCTTTGAACTCAGGAGGTCACAAGGGTCTATGAAAGAAAAAAAAAACATGGCATAAAAAAAATAATTTGATGGCTCCTCATGGAAAGCAACAACAACAACAGCAACAACAACAGCAACAGCAACAACAACAACAACAGCAACAGCAGCAACAACAACAACAGCAACAACAACAACAACAGCAACAACAACAGCAACAGCAGCAACAATAACAACAACAGCAACAACAACAACAACAAGAACAGCAACAACAGCATTTTCATGGTAAAAAGAGAAATCATTAACTGGATACAACAATTCCACTTGTGTTATAAAAAAACATTTTTTGATATTTATTCTGAAAGATCACTCCCAGTGTGTTGAGTGTGTTGGTATCAGTACCGATCCAAGGGATTTGGGGGCCCAGGGGGGGCTTGGCCTCTTTGGGGGCCTCTGCATTCTGACATTCGACATGATGATATGAGAAATTGTACTTAATATTTAATGTAAAAAAATAAAGTCTTTGGGGGCCCCCCCTCGAGCAGGGGCCCCGGGGAGGCTTTCGAATTCGGACCCCCCCTACCCTAGGTACAACTCTGGTTGGTATCAAATATAAACTGCAAGCAGTGACTGTGTTTCCCTAAGACCATCATAGTGAAGTGAAGCTAAACATTTAAAGATTCAAACATTTTTTTAACAAAACAGCCAAAGGTTTTAACAGATTCTTAAAGTTTAATCAGAAGATGCTACTCTGACTAGTGGGAGGAACATTTGAAACAGAACTTACTTATAGTTGTGTCAACTTCACAACGATTTCGGTCTAATGGATTTGGCTGGTAACCCAGTTCACACTGACAGTAGAACGACCCTACTGTGTTGACACATTTCTGGGCACAGCTGTGGGTATTCTCAGAGCATTCATTTATATCTAATAAAAAAAAAATTAACTGGTAGCCTAAGAAATCAATAATTTAACTTTTACCTGAACAATAATTTCTAAGTTCCTGATGCTAAATATATTTAGTATAAATAAAAGCTAAGCTATAAACTACTTGAAAATTATACAAGTATTTACTAAATTACTTCAGAAATATTTCCAATTTTAATTCCATATTTTGTCAAACAGAGCATGGATGAAGATGTAATTAGTTACATTTAGAAAAACATAATAAAACTTTGTG
Organism: Bulinus truncatus; assembly: GCA_021962125.1. Taxonomy (NCBI): domain Eukaryota; kingdom Metazoa; phylum Mollusca; class Gastropoda; family Planorbidae; genus Bulinus; species Bulinus truncatus. Next base: position 55,330 of record JAGDYQ010000435.1, on the reverse strand, counting down.
TGATATATTTGGAAAATGTAAAAACAATGAAGGTCATACCAATGCATAGGTTTTGGTTTCTTGTACTTAATCGAAAACCTGGCAAACAGCTGCAGAAATAGCTGCCAATGGTGTTGATGCATTGTGAGTTTGAACCACATGGATTTCTTTCACATTCATTCATATCTGTGTCAAGTAATATCGCAGAATAAAAAAGTGCATTAGGGATGTGACGAAGTTCGAATTTGAATCTGACAACATTCGATCTTCGACGTTTTTTGAGCAAATTCAAAATCCGACGGATTTTTTAAAAATGTTTCATCGGATTCGAGTTTGAAAAATTACCGTTTTAAGATCAAACACGGCCGTAGAAATCATAACCAAAATTAAAAAACCTAGAGACTTTCAAAAACCCGAAATAAAGAAAACAGATAAAACTAAACTCCTGGACCCTTACTCAGCTGTCCATAGATTAGACATCGTATTTGGTCATGAACATATATTGTTTTCATCCAAGCTTTCTAAACCATGGAATTGATATGCGGATTGGAATGGCAGAGTGGATGATTTGGTTATAAGTGACCAATTGGAATGACATTTGGAATGATTCAGAATAATTTGGAATGAGTTGGAGGAATGACATTTGGAATGAGTTAGAATGACATTTGAAATGATTCGGAATGAGTTGGAATGACATTTGGAATGATTTGGAATTTCATTCTGAATGATTTGGAATGGTTTGGTATGAATTGGAATGACAATTGGAACCATTAGGAATGAGTTGGAATGACGTTTGAAATGATTTGGAAAGATTTGGAATTATATATAGAATTAGGTATATTATACAATACATGTATATATATATATGATAGCGTTTTAGTTTGTGTTTACATGAAAATATATTTATATATTAATGGTTAATAACATGTACATTAGGGTTATGACTTTTTTGTAACCTCATATTTACATGGCAAGAAAAGGTGACTTTTAATGAGTGTATTATGACACAAATAACCTTTTCTGAAAATATTTGAAAAACCTTCCCCACCAAACCATAAAACGAATATTATATATTAATATATATAACACAACACTGTAATGGAACGTTACATAAGAACAACAAGTGCAATGCATGTAAGCATGAGTATAGAGATGTCCAAAATATGAAATGATAATAAAGGACAGCATAGGAGACATAAATTAAGTTTTATGCTTCATCATTAGTGAGAATAAAACAGTTAATAGTGTCTTTGAAGTCTCACAAAGTGGAACAATATCTTGCATTATTTGTATAGCTCTTTCTGCATAGCAGTTACTTCGTTCTATACCAGGTATTGCATCAAGAAGCATCTTTCTGCTTCAGTGTATCTATGCAAAGCAGGTGCTAAAATCTCTTTTCCTATTTTCCAGTCCCTTTGATCTGAAAACCATACTTCAGACCATGCATGTCCTCGCTATGAAAGTACACACAAGTTAAAATTTCTCGTTTCTATTTTCCGGAATGCCAGAAGTGCTAGTATTGCACTTGAATTCCAACGAGCATTATTTAAAGCCGTCAGTCTCTGGAAGTGAATTACTGGAAAGGTTTTATTTCATTCGTAATAGTGAAATACTTGCGTCAAATGATGTAAGAACTTCATGTCGTCTTTCCATCCTTTGTTTTCTCACATGATTTCTGAACTACTATCTTGAGAATCAAGTGACTCTTTAAGTGACTCGTATTTGGCGCTAATTTCAGCAACAAATGGATAAGAAATGTTTGGATTAGACGTTTCCCTGCCGAAAACAGAATCCATAGCATGCTTGAGTACTAGGCCTAAAACATGAAGCTGGCAGCCTATGTACTGAGGGATTTGTCCACTGTTCTGTTGACAGTAATTTTGCAGCTTGCGTACCACACCATTTTTGCTGCCAGAATTTGCATTCCTTGTATCACAAATAATTACTCGAATACATAAATAGAGTTCGTATTCAGCTAGAAAAGCCCTATTCGCTGTAAATATTGTCTCTGCTTTTCCATTTGTCAGAGACAATATGGCTAATCGAATTTCTTTTTCAACGTTTTTCAGTAAAACAACTTGTTTTTCTCCTTCTATTCTTTTTATGTCAAAATGTAAGCACCATTCAAAATTTTGTAAGCTGTTTTTATACTGCAACTTCAACAATTCTGCTTCTTTATGGGTTGCCTTATACACTCCTGACTGCGAAGGAGCTTCAATATTGGTAGAGTGTTCGCTTAATATTTTTAATACTTTACAAGCTTTATTTGTTGACAAATTTGCTTTCCTACAAAATTAATTACAAGCAGACGATTACAGTTGAATAAAATTGAAATAGAAGAATACTATATTCCCAAATCAACCAAGCAGACTTTCCAAATTCCAAGCAGACCTTTCGTGACAATTACCAAACAAAGGTTCATAAAATTTGACCATTTTTGGTAAAGTTGCAGTAGATGCATAATACATTAAAACAGTGCACTTTAAATTTAAAATAAACTTTTTTTTTATTTATTTTGTTTCAGACATGGAGGTAAAAAAAATACCCTATAAAGTTCCTGGATGTAATTAATGTAATCAAATATTTATTATTGCGCAATCCATCAAAGAAGTAATTTTATTGAAAAACGCTTCTTATATGTAAACACAAGATGGCGTTGGTGAGGAAGGTTTTTTGGAGTGAAAAATAAATTAATAATATTTTCATATTTTGTTCTCAATTGTTCATTAAAAAATGCCATGTAAAATAAGATTCTGAAAAAAAATGTAAAAAGTACTAACCCAAATGTACATAATACACCCGTAAGTGTAAACAGACACCAGTACAACTTATTCTAACATTAAAAACTCCATTCCGCCATTCCAATCTGCATTCTCATTCCGAGGTTTAGGGTGTCTCGTTTTCTTCCGGTATTCCGCTGTAAACAAGTAAAAATGGCGGTTGAAAGTAAGAAATCGAATATCCTTTGGGATTTCTTTGAATTAAAATTTCTTGATGATAGTCAAGCAGTTTGTAAGTTGTGTAACAGCACAATTATGCATGGCAGTGCACAAAAGAGCACAGATACTCAACATCTTCTTTGTTCACACACGTGCGCTCACACCATGGTCCCGAGTTAGCGCGAGCTGAACGTGAGAGAGAGGTGAGATTAAAATCTGAGTCAAAGGTAGATCAGTCATGGCCGACAGGAAAAGTAAATACAGCCTCCACTTCAAGAGCTAGACCTGCAGAGACAACATTGGAGGGGATATTTTCTAAACGCCAGACATGGGATGCTGACCATCCGTCCGCAGTTCGAGCTACCAGGGCTTCATACAGTACTCTAAACAACCTTGAACCCAGATATAAGCTACCTTCTCGTCGACGTCCGGCCGAGCGTGTTATTCCAGACATGTACATGAAGGTTAAAGACACTGCAAAAATCTGTCAATTCTGCCACTAAAATATATCTTTCACAACCGACCACCTGGACCGAAAGTACCACAACAAAAGCCATCATAGGTGTCTCAGCACATTGGATAGACAGTGAATGGCAGAGAACGTTTGCTGTCTTGAACTGTGAGGAGTTTAGTGGTAAGTTTGCTGTCTTGAACTGTGAGGAGTTTAGTGGTAAGTTTGCTGTCTTGAACTGTGAGGAGTTTAGTGGTAAGTTTGCTGTCTTGAACTGTGAGGAGTTTAGTGGTAAGTTTGCTGTCTTGAACTGTGAGGAGTTTAGTGGTAAGTTTGCTGTCTTGAACTGTGAGGAGTTTAGTGGTAAGTTTGCTGTCTTGAACTGTGAGGAGTTTAGTGGTAAGTTTGCTGTCTTGAACTGTGAGGAGTTTAGTGGTAAGTCTGCTGTCTTGAACTGTGAGGAGTTTAGTGGTAAGCATACTGGTGACATGATTGCTGTTAAATCTGATAGGGTGTTGGCTGAATGGAATGTACTTAAAGAGTCTTGTGTGGTTGTATTGCGTGATAATGCAGCTAACATGGTCAAAGCATTTGATCGTGCAGACATTCCCAGTATTGGTTGTTCACCGCACACCTTTCAACTTGCAATTCACGACTGCATATTTGACCAGAGGGTTGTCTCTGATGCACTGGCAGTCTGCCGTCGATTGGTAGGTCACTTTAAACATTCATCACTGGCATCACAGCGTCTGACTGACATTCAGCGAGAGCTTCAGTCCAGTCCAGTCCATGATGTAGCCACCCGTTGGAATAGTACATGATCGAGCGTCTGCTTAAGATAAAATGTTCAGTGTGTGTATTGTGTTCTGAAACTGATGGCATGCAAGACAAGACACTGACTCCCAACATGTGGTCAATTATCGAGAACGTGAAGCACATGCTGGAACCACTGGAAAAATTGACAGGTGAACTCAGTGCCTACAAAGCATCTTTATCTGCTGTTATTCCTGCTGTGCTTGGCTAGAAACTAACACTGGAAGCTGACTACTGTGACTCAGGCTGGACTGATAGCTGCCATCACAGAAAGGTTCGAGCCCCTGTTGGCTAATGAGGTTGCCACCTGTGCAACTGCACTTGATCCCAGATTTAAGTTGGCATTTCTGAAAACAGATGCAGCACGTGACACCGTCAGAAGTAAAGTGCTGAACAGTGCAATCACTTTGACACGCCATGCACCCCAGTCACAGTCAGGACGGTCAGTTGGCGTTACTGCAGGCACAACTGCATCAGAACAACCTTCATGTTCTTCATTGACTTCAGTTTCTTCCACATCCACCGCTGACAGCGACACGGGCGGTGAAGGGGGACATTTGTGCGGCATTGTACAGAATTTCAGAAGGAGGAATGACACCTGTTGTTGTAGCACAGTTGCTGTTACAACAGAGGTATCCACTTACTTGAGTGAACCACTGATCCCATTCAAAGAAGACCCACTGGTAGAAAGGCAATCAGTACAGATATCCATTTCTTGCACAGCTTGCTCGAGTCTACCTGAGCCCACCACCCAGCAGTGTCCAAAGTGAACGCATTTTTCAGCACAGCTGGACAGGTGTAGGATGACCGTCGCAGCAGACTTCTGCCAGACAATGCAGAGAAACTGGTGTTCTTGAAGCTTAATCTGCCATTAATTAATTTCAAGTACTGAGGCCTCATGTGAGTGTGACAATAAACAGTATGACAGTTAAATAACTGACACTGGGGTTATAGTAGACAGTACAGAAAGAACAGAAACAACACACATTTCCAGACAATGTTTTGTTTAGTAGTGTAAGGTTACAGGTTTCAATTTTGTTGTGATGCCATGAAATGAGACTCAGTAGCCTGCTGATTGTGCTTTTAGCCAAGTGTTGACCAAATCCGCATTTGAATCCAACGGATTTATATTTGCCAAATCAGAATCTGACATGCAGATTTTCATCAGCTCCGTCACATCCCTAAAGTGCATAATGATTAATTGCTCATAATCTATAAAATAATGCTACACTTTTTTTTAATGGAAATCATCTCAAACCTTCACATTTAGTATTGTTTTGACTTAGAGAGTATGTTAAAATGGAAATCATCTCAAACCTTCACATTTGGTATTGTTTTGACTTAGAGAGTATGTTAAAATGGAAATCATCTCAAACCTTCACATTTGGTATTGTTTTGACTTAGAGAGTATGTTAAAATGGAAATCATCTCAAACCTTCACATTTGGTATTGTTTTGACTTAGAGAGTATCCTGTCAGACAACTACTGCAAGTATAGGCCAGCCCTGTGACAGATTCAGTCTTTGCTGGGACATCAGTGCAGTTGGTGTGACAAGGCTTAGAGGCACAACCATCTTTGTCTTTTTCACAATTCAAACCTAAGTGTATAATGAAAAAGCAAATACATATAACCTTTTTTTTTTAAAAAAAGTATACCTGTCATAAATGATGTTGCCACCACTGTCATGAAGGATGTTACTACTGTCATGAAGGATGTTACTACTGTCATGAATGATGTTATTACTGTCATGAATGATGTCACTACTGTCATGAAGGATGTCACTACTGTCATAAAGGATGTCACTACTGTCATGAATGATGTCACTACTGTCATGAATGATGTCACTACTGTCATGAATGATGTTACTACTGTCATGAAGGATGTCACTACTGTCATGAATGATGTCACTACTGTCATAAAGGATGTCACTACTGTCATGAAGGATGTCACTACTGTCATGAAGGATGTCACTACTGTCATGAAGGATGTCACTACTGTCATGAAGGATGTCACTACTGTCATGAAGGATGTCACTACTATCATGAAGGATGTCACTACTGTCATAAAGGATGTCACTACTGTCATGAAGGATGTCACTACTGTCATGAAGGATGTCACTACTGTCATGAAGGATGTCACTACTGTCATGAAGGATGTCACTACTGTCATAAAGGATGTCACTACTGTCATGAAGGATGTCACTACTGTCATGAAGGATGTCACTACTGTCATGAAGGATGTCACTACTTTCATGAAGGATGTCACTACTTTCATGAATGATGTCACTACTGTCATAAAGGATGTCACTACTGTCATGAAGGATGTCACTACTGTCATGAAGGATGTCACTACTGTCATGAATGATGTCACTACTGTCATGAAGGATGTCACTACTGTCATGAATGATGTCACTACTGTCATAAAGGATGTCACTACTGTCATGAAGGATGTCACTACTGTCATGAAGGATGTCACTACTGTCATGAAGGATGTCACTACTTTCATGTTAATGTAAAATGAATAGCACTACCATAAAATGCTGTTGTGTTATACAATATGGTAATTAAATTGACTATAAATCATACCGGCACTTATCACATCACACAAATAATATACCAGTCCCAAGCAAGGTTCGTCATTACAGTTATTAAAGAGATAACGTATTATATAAAATTCTTTGAAATAGATCAAAATATAAAGCTATCACAAGAATTTCTTTCGATCACCAAAAACATTCTTATACATACATATATATATATATGTATGTGAACCTGGGTCAGAGAATGCAGATCACAACTAAAGTGCCACCAACTCATCCAGGCCTTCCAATGTCAAATGCTACAATCCTCTGTTTCAGTACAATAAAATTTTTATAGATATATATTCCAGAATTTCTCAATCAAATTTTCTGAAGTAAGGTACTGGTTTTATGATCAGAAATCAAATAAGGTTAAATCCACTGACCTACATAACCAAGGGTACAATTACAGGAAGCCAAACGGTTGCAAGTGCCTTCTATCTTTCGTGTATTACTATAATCACAGACACCTTCATTCTGACAGCTGCAGATTGTGAGGCAAACAGTTACAACTCTGGATTCAATGCCAGTTGAAGCTACTGTAGAAATCCTTAAAAAAAAAAAAAAGACCTTGAAGAAGCTGGTGACAAGTTTTAAAATTGTTTCTTATTAAAAAAACAAGCCATGAAGTAGAAAAGTAAACATTCCCTTAATCCTAGAGAGCCATCACAGTGGCTAGAACCAGGGGCTCCGAGAGCCAACAAGGGCCCCAGGGCAGGACATCATTGTGAGTACCGAGAGCCAACAAGGGCCCCAGGGCAGGACATCATTGCGGGTACCGAGAGCCAACAAGGGCCCCAGGGCAGGACATCATTGCGGGTACCAAGAGCCAACATGGGCCCCAGGGCAGGACATTATTGCGGATACCGAGAGCCAACACGGGCCCCAGGGCAAGACATTATTGCAGGTACCGCGAGCAAACAAGGGCCCCAGGGCAGGTCATTATTGCAGATACCGAGAGCCAACACGGGCCCCAGGGCAGGACATCATTGCGGGTACCGAGAGCCAACATGGGCCCCAGGGCAGGACATTATTGCGGGTACCGAGAGCCAACAAGGGCCCCAGGGCAGGACATTATTGCGGGTACCGAAAGCCAACAAGGCCCCAGGGCAGGACATTATTGCGGATACCGAGAGCCAACACGGGCCCCAGGGCAAGACATTATTGCAGGTACCGAGAGCCAACAAGGGCCCCAGGGCAGGTCATTATTGCGGATACCGAGAGCCAACACGGGCCCCAGGGCAGGACATCATTGCAGGTACCTTAATAAACAATGAGTCGTGAAAAAATTTACATGGTCGGGGCGGGCCACCGAGCAATGACCCCCCCCCCATGACACCCCCCTCTCCGCGTACCTGACTTGAACCCACAACCTGCACCAGGCCAGTCTGTCCTATGTATCTCTGCCACTTCTCAGCACACCTACCACTGGTTAATTTTCTGATCATGCACTGTTAGAAATTCTAACTATACTTTATTTCTTATTTTGCTCAGTTTCTTCCTAGGTCGATTCAAGAATGTGATGGCATTTTGAAATTAACAGGTGTTATGCCTAGTTAACACCCCCTACCAATGGCTAATAGCCCGAAATTTCTACCGACTGCCCTCCCTTTAAAATCTTCTTAAAACCTCCCTGGTCGGTTCCCCCCCCCCAACCCAGAGCACAGCAGTCCCCAGTTTGATGATTGTACACCTGGAGCAATCAAATACTACTTTGCATTGAACAATTAGTAAATTAAGGTTAATTTATCAAAAGCTACAAACAAGCTAACATTTTTTTTTGTCTACAAATTGAGCTGGTACAATAAACCTAACCCTAACCCTGATCAATGTTCACTATTGCTCCCTACATTATGACACATTCTAAGGTTCCATAAATTACAAGCTAAGTCAAGTAAAGTTCCCTTAACCCCAAGCTCAAGTAAAAAAAAAAACATTTAAAACTGGGTGGATTTGAAAGACATTAACCAATTTTCATCGGGAGCTGGAAAAATTCCCTTGGTTATCAAGGAGGTTAGAACCCATGACTCTAAGGTCGGCAGTCTAGTGCCCTACACCTCTAGGCCACCTGTCCCTCTAAAATACAAGACATCAAAGCCTTAAATTATGTAAGTTCAAGCTTTAAAATAGTTCAGTGATTAGTTGATTCTTTTCCGATAAATACCTCTCTATACTTACGCTATCACTTCCTGTCGACGGCTGTTGGCAGTACCTTCTAAAACACAAGATTGATTTACTGTACGCAATGTGTAAAAACTTCCACTGACGTTCTTGCAGTTTGCACTCTGCCCACTAGAACTGTTACCACGGACAGTAATTGAGAAATTTCCTCCTTCTTTAACATTAGTTTCATTAATTCCTTGTACATCGTATAACAAAGGCGGCAGTATTTCTTTGAAAAAAGTATTTAAAAAAAAACAATATTAACTGGTCAAAAATGTATTTTATTAGTTAGAAATACTAAAAGATGCTTTTCTTTTATTCAATAGCACTTTGCATTTATCATTATTATCATAATAATGGAATAACATTGCCTGTGAAACATTTTTATTATTCATTTGATACTTATGTACGTTACAGAGATTAACACTTGAAATCAGGCAGACCACATTTATGAACTAAAATTTATTATTGTATTGAGGGGCTTCTTTCTAAAAGGTTGATAGGTAAAACAAAAAATTTAAAAGATGCTATAATTGATTTTCAATTTGCCAACAGGGGGGTCATACACTTTAATACCCTAAACACAATTTTAGTTCATCCCTATGTATGTGTTATATATCAATTAGTTGGAAATCGATAAACACAATTTTAGTTCATCCCTATGTATGTGTTATATATCAATTAGTTGGAAATTGATAAACGCAATTTTAGTTCATCCCTATGTATGTGTTATATATCAATTAGTTGGAAATTGATAAACGCAATTTTAGTTCATCCCTATGTATGTGTTATATATCAATTAGTTGGAAATTGATAAACACAATTTTAGTTCATCCCTATGTATGTGTTATATATCAATTAGTTGGAAATTGATAAACACAATTTTAGTTCATCCCTATGTATGTGTTATATATCAATTAGTTGGAAATTGATAAACACAATTTTAGTTCATCCCTATGTATGTGTTATATATCAATTAGTTGGAAATTGATAAACACAATTTTAGTTCATCCCTATGTATGTGTTATATATCAATTAGTTGGAAATTGATAAACACAATTTTAGTTCATCCCTATGTATGTGTTATATATCAATTAGTTGGAAATTGATAAACACAATTTTAGTTCATCCCTATGTATGTGTTATATATCAATTAGTTGGAAATTGATAAACACAATTTTAGTTCATCCCTATGTATGTGTTATATATCAATTAGTTGGAAATTGATAAACACAATTTTAGTTCATCCCTATGTATGTGTTATATATCAATTTGTTGTTTATCAATTTCCAACTAATTGATATATAACACATACATAGGGATGAACTAAAATTGTGTTTATCAATTTCCAACTAATTGATATATAACACATACATAGGGATGAACTAAAATTGTGTTTATCATTTTCCAACTAATTGATATATAACATACATAGGGGATGAACTAAAATTGTGTTTATCGATTTCCAACTAATTGATATATAACACATACATAGGGATGAACTAAAATTGTGTTTATCGATTTCCAACTAATTGATATATAACACATACATAAGGATGAACTAAAATTGTGTTTATCAATTTCCAACTAATTTGATATAACTAATTGATATATAACACATACATAGGGATGAACTAAAATTGTGTTTATTTAATTATTATATATATCACATACATAAGAGTTGATTTCGATTTCCAACTAATTGATATATAACTACATACATAGAGAACTTTAAAATTGTGTTTATGAACCCCCCTGATTTGGCAAATTGAAAATCAATTATAGCATCTTTTAAATTTTTGTTTTACCTATCAACCTTTTAGAAAGAAGCCCCTCAACCACAATAATTGTTCATAAATGTGGTCTGCCTGATTTCAAGTGTTAATCTCTGTAACGTACATAAGTATCAAATGAATAATAAAAATGTTTCACAGGCATGTTATTCCATTATTATGATATTGATAAAAGTGCTATTGAATCCCGAAAAGCATCTTTTAGTATTTCTAACTAATAAAATACATTTTTGACCAGTTAATATTGTTTTTTTTAAATACTTTTTTCAAAGAAAATACTGCCCGCCTTTGTTATACGATGTACAAGGAATTAATGAAACTAATGTTGAGAAGGAGGAAATTTCTCAATTACTGTCGGTGTGCTGATTCTGGCAGAGTGCAAACTGCAAACGTCAGTGGAAGTTTTTACATTAGCGTACAGTAAATCAATCTTGTGTTTTAAAAATTACTGCCAGCCGTCGGCAAGGAAAATGATAAGCGTAGAAAGTATAAGGTATTTATCGGAAAAAAATCAACTGAAATCACTGAACTATTTTAAGAGCAACTTACATAATTTAAAAGGCTTTGATGTCTTGTATTTTTAAGGTTGGTGGCCTAGAGGTGTAGGGCACTGACTGCCCGATTTTAGGGAGTCGTGGGTTCTAACACTCATTGATATCCGGAGGAATTTCCGGCTCCCGATCGCAAGGTGGTTAAGCTTTAATCCACCCACGTTTTAAATGTTTTTTTGCTTGAGCTTGGGTTAAAGAACTTAACCCGACTTAGCTTGTAATTTACCTAGCAACCTTATAGAGTGTGTCTTAATATAGGGAGCAACTAGTGGACATTGATCAGGGTTAGGGTTAAGCTGTGTACCAGCTCATTTGTGGCCCTAAAAAATGTTACTTGTTTGTAGCTTTTTGATAAATTAACCTTAATTTACTAATTGTTCGATGCAAAAGTAGTATGTGTTGCTCTAGAATTATTACAATCATCAACTGGGACTTCCTGTGCTTTCTGGGTTGAGATAAAACCGGCCAGGAAATTTTACGAAAAATTACAAGGGAGAACATCGGTAGAAACCTAGGACTATTAGCCATTGGTAGAAATTGTTAGCAAGAGCATAACACCTGTTATTTCAAAATGCCATCGCATTCTTTGAATCGACCTAGGAGAAACTGAGCAAAAATAAAAATAAATATAGTTAAAATTTCTAACAGTACATGATCGAAAATTAGCCAGTGGTACAAGTGAGTAACAAAGAAAAACGAGGATTTGGCTACGAGTATACATGTTGTGGGTTCAAGTCGGAATATGCGAAAGAGAATTTTTTGAAATTGATGGTTCGTAGCATCAAATTTTTTCACGATATTAAGGTACCTGCAATGGTGTGGCTACTTACGATTTTTGTTAACTCTCGGTATCAGCAATAATGACCTGCCCTGAATCCTTGATCAACTCTCATTTTCTTTAATAATCCCTTGCCCATCCCCCAATCCCCCCCCCCCCCACCCCAAAATATCATATGCTGGGGCCTTGTTCCCCCAGTACCATAACCCTGGGGTACTGTTCGGTACCGCAATTTTGCCACAAGGAGCTTATGTTGGCTCTCGGTACCGCAATGATGTCCTGCCCTGGGGCCCGTGTTATTACCGGTATCTGCAATAATGACCTGCCCTGGGGCCACTTGCCCGCCAGCGGCACCCTGCAATAATGCTTGCCCTGGGGCCCGTGGTTGGCTTCTCGGTATCAGCAATAATGTCCTGCCCTGGGGCCCATGTTGGCTCTTGGTACCCGCAATGATGTCCTGCCCTGGGGCCCTGTTGGCTCTCGGTACTCAATGATGTCCTGCCCTGGGGCCCTTGTTGGCTCTCGGTACTCAATGATGTCCTTGCCCTAGTCTCTCTTGTTGGGTCTCGGATCTCTGGTTCTAGCCACTGTGATGGCCTCTAGGATTAAGGGAATGTTTACTTTCTACTTCATGGCTTGTTTTTTTAATAAGAACAATTTTAAAACTTGTCACCAGCTCTTCAAGGTCTTTTTTTACATGACTTCTACAGAGCTTCAACTGGCAACGAATCCAGAGTTGTAACTGTTTGCCTCTGTCTGCAGCTTCAGAATGAAGGTGTGATATAGTAATACATAATAGATTAAATCACTTACAACCATTTGTTTCCTATGAGCCCAATTTACCCGCCCCCTATTGGACTGGTCCTTATTTATTTCTGTCATATCCCCCCTTACTTCAGAAAATTTTTGATTTTTTTTTGAAGATATATCTATAAAAAAATTTTATTGTACGAAACAGAGGATTGTAGCATTTGACATTGGAAGGCCTATTTTTTTTTTACCGTGATCTGCATTCCTCTGACAAATTCACATACATATATATATATATGTATGTATAAGAATGTTTTTTGGTGTCGAAAGAAAATTCTTGTGATAGCTTATATTACGATCTTCATTGAATTTGTTCTCTTTAATAACTGTAATGACGGGCCTTATAGGACTGTATATTATTTGTGTGATAATAATAAGTGCCCCCCCCCCTATAGTCAGGCCGGTACATATTGTATAACACAACGAATTATTCATTTTACATTAATGAATTAGTAAAATTCCCTTTTTTTTTTTTGACATCCTTCATGACGTAAGTGACATCCTTCATGACAGTAGTGACATCCTTCAGACAGTGTGGCATTGCCGACAATTGAAACATCATTCATGACAATGTGTCATCCTTCCATGACTATTTGAATGACATCATTCATGACAGTAGTGGTTATCACTTCATGACGTAGTTATTTCTTCATGACAACAATTGACATCATCTGTTTTAGTAGTGACATCAACCCCCCCCTTCATGATAGTAGTGACATCCTTCATGAAATAGTGACCCTTCATGACAATATTGACATCACTTCATGTGATAGTAGTGGCGCTCCTTCATTGTCAGAAACGACATCCTTATATTTCAATGTGGTCCTTCATGACATCATAATTGACGCTCCTTCCTTGGTAATGTCTCACTCCCACTGACACAATAGTAACAATCCTTCATGATGAATGAGTACATCCTTCATGATTTGTGTGTGACACATCGCTTCATGTTTGTGTGACATATGTGATTTTAGTATTGATCATCCTCTTCCTTGACATTATCAAAATCACTTCATGACTGTTGTTTTATCGCTTATGACGTGTGAGTGACATCATTCATTGACAATTGTGACATCCTCCTTGATGCCGTAACAACATCATTCTGTGGCAGTAGTGACATCATTCATGTTGAAGTAATTGATCATTCATGATTTTATTGTTTTTTTCCTGTTACAATTTTGACATCCTTCATGACAATAGTGACATCATTCATGACGTATATGTTATCATTCATTATTTATTAATAACTATCACTCATGACAGTAATAACATCCTTGCTGTGTGTGTATCATTATGACAGACACTTTTTTTGAAAAAAAAAGGTTATATGTATTTGCTTTTTCATTATACACTTGGGTTTGAATTGTGAAAAAAAAGGTGACCTCCCAAACCTTGTCACGCAATACACTGATGCTTCTCCCAGCAAAAGATGAATCTGTCACAGGTGAACCTGTCCCTACGCAGTGAGTTGTCTGACAGAATATATCTAAGTCAAAACAACTACCAAATGTGAGGTTTGGTGTTTCCATTTTAACATACTCTCTAAAGTCAAAACAACACCAAATGTGAAAGGTTTGAGATGTTTCAAAAAGTCCAATGTAAAACAACAAATGTGAAGGTTTATTTCCATTTTAACATACTCTCCTAAAGGTTAAAACAATACTAAATGTGAAGGTTTG
>JAGDYQ010000435.1:0-40296 GCA_021962125.1 Bulinus truncatus | reverse complement strand
TAGACCGTGTACTCTAACTTGGGATTTGGAGGCTAAATCATTTTAAAGTAATAGAGATTATAAGTTGTAAAAATCTGATTTTCTCAATTGAAATAATTATAACGCCGATGATTATTCCAAAAACTATGAATTATCATTGAACAGGTATCAAATATATTTTTTAATATAGCTGTCAAATAAAATAACATCATTCTAATTGTGCCAACAAATACATATCCCCAATAATCTTTTACTTTTTGTATGATGTTTAACAAGTGGCTCAATCATTGACAATTGCTTTTGCCTCTAGTTGTAGGGATTACATATGTCTTTGGCATTGTTAAACAGATTCATTTCCCACAGTTCTCAAATCTTTGCTGTGCATTGCCACAAAATATTTTTACCATTTCTAACATTTAGCATGGCTTCCTTACATAATGTGAGATCGTTGGTTTCCTCAACACTTTTTTTTTTTCTAGTTGCGTTGGGTTCAGTTCAATTATTGCAATCTACAACGGTCGATTTTTAACATCTAAAGTAGACAGATAAAACTTGAAATTTTGCCGGATCTTGCAAAAGTTCAAAAATAATATCATTTTTGCGTACTCAAAACAAATTCAAGGTTGTTGAATTATATGAGCTTCATTCTTCTTTTTTGGAAGCAAAAGGTTATATAGTTAATACTCAATTAATTAGTATCTCCAAGGTAAGGATGAGCTGTGGCACCAGTTACCATTTATGTATTTGTCAACTATCATTTAGGATCTGGTGGGTATCGTTTAAATAATTCTTGGACTGACTCTTGGGGAATACCGTTGGGTGTTGGTCTGATTATTTCTGGTGGGTATTATGATTGCCGAATCATCAGGAGGAAGCTCAAGAGACACAGAGGAAGATGATACTCATGTTTATGGAAGGTGATGATAATTAAAAGTTAAAAAAATCTTTGGTACCAATGTAAGATGTATGTTAGATTGTTATCTGAATTGTAAAATGGCTATTTTAAGCATTTTATTTGGAATATTTTCAATATGAATTTTTATTTGATAGTTATTTTATAAAGACCTATTTTGAGTTATTTCTTCTTTCATCAAACTTATTTATTTATCTCTGGCAGCTCTATCTTTTCTAAGGTGATTCAAGAAACTCAACTTGGTGTGGTCACAAAGAGGCCGGGCTCAT
Organism: Bulinus truncatus; assembly: GCA_021962125.1. Lineage (NCBI taxonomy): Eukaryota > Metazoa > Mollusca > Gastropoda > Planorbidae > Bulinus > Bulinus truncatus. Next base: position 39,135 of record JAGDYQ010000435.1, on the reverse strand, counting down.
CCTCCACTTTTATTCACCCTGTTTTCATCTTTTGAGTCATGAGCCGAGCTGGCTACTACGATTAAAGTATTCCAAGAAAATAACAGTCCAGAAATGTGGCAGGCTGGTAGCTCAACAGATCATAATGGTTATGGCGGTGCCCAGTCAAAAATGGTGATTCAGTTTTGGCTGAAGTTCTTAAGCTGATTTACATTTGATGCTTCTGAATATAAGGTTTGCATTTGATACCCTCTGAATATAAGTCCAGACTATCAAATGGGCAACCAGCATTCTGCCGAGAAGTTGGGGGACACGGTGGCAGTGGTACAAGAGAGCTTGATCTGCTAACGAGGAGGCCTCTTGGGTCCCTGGGATTTTTTCTAGAGTCCTAACAATGTCCACTAATTCTACCCAGCTTACAAATGTGTACTCAGCATTTATTTAGGGAGATTAAGAGGACTGGAGCAGTGTACTAAACCTCCACTAGCCATGTAACCATGGCTGCTGTACTTACAAGATCGAGCTCTACTTCATCTAAAACTGATGGTCTGTATAGGGGAACTTTGATGGTCTGTATAGGGGAACTTTGATGGTCTGTATAGAGGAACTTTGATGGTCTATATATGCGCTTACAAGAGAAACTTTTCTTTGATTTGATATTGGATAGAGCAATAAAATGCATTTTCTTCAACAGCCAGATAGGTATCTTTAGGGGTTTAAGGTGGGGTGAAATTCATTGGTTTTAAAAAAAGGTTCTAACAGCGAAAAGAAAAAAAAAATGTTTCTAAATGGAGATGGAGACATGACCAGTCTGATGAATCAATTTGAACATCTTTCAGATTGTGTCAACTTGTTAATAATAAATGGAGATGGACACATGACCAGCCTGATGAATCAATTTGAACATCTTTCAGAATGTGTGTCAACTTGTTAATAATAAATGGAGATGGACACATGACTCAGCTTGATGAATCAATTTGAACATCTTTCAGATTGGGTCAACTTGTTAATAATAAATGAGATGGACACATGACCAGCCTGATGAATCAATTTGAACATCTTTCAGAATGTGTCAACTTGTTAATAATAAATGGAGATGGACACATGACCAGCTTGATGAATCAATTTGAACACTTTCGGATTGTGTCAACTTGTTAATAATAAATGGAGATGGACACATGACCAGCCTGATGAATCAATTTGAACATCTTTCAGATTGTGTGTCCAAGTTGTTAATAATAAATGGAGATGTAGAATTATCTTTTTTTATATCATGATCATTTTTGTTATGTCTGCAGTAACTACAAGACTAAGAAAAACCATTAAACCTCCATCCCCCCCATTCAAATCTTTATGTCAGTTTTGGTTCTTCACTGATTTGTTTATAGTAAATTCATCTTCAGTGCAGGGTCATAGTGCAGTTTGATGTGGCCCTTTTATTGCTGAGTCATTGTCCACGCCCTTATCTGCACACATGACCATCTATGTGATAACATTTATAATAAAAAATTTTTTTTTTTAGAATTTCTCTCTAAATTTCAAATGATTTATTTCTGTTCAATCCTCAGACTATGTCAACTACGTTGAACCATCTTTTGCTTGGGATAAACTCGAGACACATTTAAATAACGTCAGAGATGTAAGTGTTGAAGGAGTTTTTTATGTAAATCAACTAGTAAAAAATACTTAGCCCTGGTTAATGCCTTTTAAATGTAAACATGTTTATTTATATAGGCCTAATTTTATTTATAGTTTCAGATACACAGACATAAAGTGCACAATAGCTAGCAGGGATGAAATGTTTTTTAGATGTAAATGTTTCAAGGCAATCTACCATGCAATCAAATCAAAATTTCATTTGTATATTTTAAACCCTTGACATTCTGTGTTTGTCGGGTTAAACTTAGGCACACTGCCACTGAATAGTAACTCCATTCCACTTCACCCAACTAGTTTTAGAATAAAGAAAATATGTTTTTGACAGACAGGGCATTTAGCACATTTGTCTAATCCCTCAGTATCCGAAAAATAAAATAGAGATTTTACTTTTTAGCATAGTCACCCATTCTGTTGTAATTACATTTTTGCTATATCCACTCATTTGTCTTCACGATTCTCTTTTTAATAAGTATGTTTAAGGACAGCAGTGGTTTAGCAAACTGGGATAAATTTACCCAAATGGTGGAGAAGAATAAAAGACTTGTGGATAATTATAACTCAATTGACCTGAATGAAATGGGATAGCAAAAAAATAAAGGGGGATAATAACTGTGAAGAAAATTTAAATTATTTGGGTCCAGTGAGTAAAAAACATGTCTCTCTATCCATTGGAAAAAAGTTTTCAGTACACAGGTGTAAGGTATGCTGTATGGTGATAAATAAATATTGGAGTTATTTGAAAAGTGTAGGTCCTCAGTAATTTGTCACAACTGGAATTTACTTAAACTATGTGTGGTCTCTTGATGTTTTTATATTTTTACTATGGGAATTTTGTTTTATTTTTATCTTTCCAGGGATATGCCATTATAGAAATATATAGCTATGTTGTTTCAATTTTTTATTGGTATTGAACAATAACGCGTGCGATTTCTTTTCTACATAGGTTTTTATATATATTTATTGGATGAGATTTTGTATAAAATACTATACGAAAAAATGTTGTTGCTGTGAATGTATTTAGGATTAAACTGAAAATTTCTAAACACGATTGTAATAGCTTTACAAGTCTATTTGATCACTTGTCTTATTACATTTCTTATTCTAATGAAGAATAACAATATTTCAGTGAGTATATTTAAAAAAATTAAACAATACATGTATATTTATAGTTTCAATTTGTTGTGGTTCTTGTCCAAATATTTGACAGATTATATATTATTATCTTTCTTTTTAAGCTAATGAAATATAAAAAAAAAAAATGTTTTGGGTTTCTAACTTAACCAAATGAATTACATGAACCATGAATTAGGAAATGGAAATTTGTTTATTTATAAGTCTGAAAGGAAGCAAATTCATACTAAGCCAAAATAGAAGTGGTAAAGGGAGTAAAGAGAATTTAACTTAGTTATTTAATTTCTGAATTGTTATTAGTCTCAAAATATGAAAGAAGTTTCAAGGTTGAATGCATTGTGTATTGAACAATTTTTTAGATATAGTGAGGCTTTGAGGTCAAGTAGTTAGAGATTTTAAAAAAAGATGTAACTCAAGATATAATAGAAACCACTGTAATATGAAATAATATCTATCAATATGCAAGCTTTTGAAAAGTATAATAAAAGAAAAAACTTGATTCTTTACATCAAAACAAAGACTATAAATAAACACAATTTGATCATTTATGAAACTTAAAAAGAAAACAAATAAATAATTTTGAAATTGTTTATTCATCATTTTTATTTCAATAACTCTAATTTAATTAAAAATGGTTTTGTTTGTTTTTAAAGCTTTAACATTTGCACAAATATTCGTCTTTATTTTGAAGTAAATTAAAATGTAACTGAAAAGAATTGGAGTAAAAAAAGAGGACTTAAAATATAGGCTTAGGTATCTAGCAAGAATTTTACTTGACATATTTTGTTAGGATATACAGGTTTTGGATATTTCATTTTGATGCACACTATTTACAATGACAACAGTGATGATCAAAGCTGCAAACGCCTATGCCAACACCAACACCAAGATACATGTCATTTCTGTCATCAGTAATCAGTACTGAAAAAAATATATCAATATAAAATACTAGTTCATCTATCAAATACCTTTAGGTGAATAAAATACTAGTTCATCTATCAAATACTTAGGTGAATAAAATACTAATTCATCTATCAAATACTTTTAGTTGAATAAAATATTAGTTCATCTATCAAATACTCTTAGGTGAATAAAATATTAGTTCATCTATCAAATACTGCTCTGAATAAAATATTAGTTTATATACTGTTATGGAAATAAACGTTGCCATCATTAAAAAAATTGAAAATTGTATAAACCTGAATGTATGTTCTATCAAGAACACTTACCTTTGGCAGACAGATGATGTTATCCTTATTCACATTACACAACTATTGGGTGGACATGTTTCAAAACGTTTCTTTCAACATACCCCACTGGATCTACCGAAAAAGGTCAAGTATCTTGGACAAATATAAACGTGACCCCATTTACCAAATTAAATTTAAATTTGTATGCATTTTCATGGTCAACTTTTAAGTGTTTTTAAAGTCTATTAGGTGTAAGTAAATTATGCGTCCTAAATCTACTCAGTGAAGCCTCTGGGATAAAATGAAAATGACATTCTTAATTTGGTCACATCAATTGTAACAGGTCGGTCTAATTTAATGAGGTTAACCCTTTTGTCAACAATGGCGAACCGTGTTGCCATCAGATGCTTGAAACGGCTCAACACTTTAACTATATGCAGTTAAACTGCCTTTCCTAAAAAAACAGCGACAAAAACACCCATCATCCTTTAATGTGGATGTAATTTTTCTCTATCTTACTTCTAAGTCCAAACAAGGATGAACTTACTTTTAGACTGTGAAGCTATGGAAGGTCTTAAAACCTTTCAGGAGTTTTTGGAGATGATTTTTTAGTCTGGAATGGCAATAAAATGTGATTCCAATTTCAAGTGTGATTGAAAGTAAAATCAAATCAAATGGTTTAGTTCAGCCGAAATAAATTCGGTGATACGGAGACAGGGTTAAATTATTTTAGCAGGAGCTGATGTTTTTAGTTACTAGTATTGGGTAAAATTACATCAGCTGCATTGGGTATTTTTATTTATAATAGATTTTAAATGAAAATATGAGCGGGTGATAGATATGAAGACTACCCAGATGACTAAATGATATAACTTTATAGGTTTATCAATGGATGGACTTTATAAAAATCAATTTTGCAAAAAAACAAAATGAATTAATAACAATGGAAAACCATTGTTGTCTTACTGGTTTCGACCAGGACAGGACAAGACTGCTATACGAAAGTTTAAGATTTAAGTAGTCTTCTGTAAAATCAATGACTTTAAAAGAAACTCTGACAGTACAGCTTAACGGTTTGTAAATCATTAAAGCATGAAGGTTTTGACTAGTTTTTGTTTATCTGTTACTTGGGGGAAGAGGTGGATTAGTTGATATTATTAGTTATATTAAGAAGACTTAAATATAACTAGCTAAGAAGTAAAATGAATAGATTGAGATGCGATGAGACACATTGAATCAAGATAAGCAACAACAGAAGTCCAAAGGCAATATATAAGACAACACCTTATTTGGAAAGGTCTAAGGGCAGACCCAAAGCAGATGGTTGGAAGAAGTGGAGTAAGACTAACAAAGCCATAGGAGTGAGAAAACGGATCGGGTAAAATGGAGAAAAGTAGTATGGCAAGGTAAGATCTCTAAATTGAATGAAGGCCAGGAAGGAAAGAAGAAATGTAAAATTGTCCAGCGATGTTATCAAACTTTTGTGGCGATGGTCCAAACAGATAGTAGTAGTTTTTTTCCTGCCATAGGAAACTTTTGAATGCTTATTCGATCCTAGTTTCCAGGAATAGGTTGTTTCTTAGCTTTTATTTTTTCCTAAGCATCAGGCTGACCTGCTTTTAAATAATTTTAATGTTGGGAATAAATGTAAATCAACTAGTGAACACAGTGCTCCACCCCTATTAGTCAGGGAGCAAATCAAAAATGAAGTATTATTTTACATTAAATGAAAAAGCTAATTTATTTATCCTTTAACTAAAAGTACTTTGAGTTATCTCCCCGGCTGCTCTATAGTTCAAATAAGATGCATCATATTCCCCTGAACATGTAATTCAAAATTAAGTCAGAATTCAAATTTGGAAACTTAAGATTTTAAGAGATCTGCCTGTAAACACTGTAGAAAAAGAGAATTTTACAAAAGTTAGAAAATGTAAAATGAGATTGACACTACATACTGATATCACCCATAAAAAATGTCTTTACGAAACAATCTTGAATATGGCCCTAAATTTTTAGTGACATTTACAAAAACCGTTATAAATTGAAAAAAAAATATTTCAAACAATGTTAAATATGACACCTGAATTTTTTGGCGACATTTACAAAAGCCGTTATAAATTGAAAAAGAAAAATCAAAGCAAATCAGAAAAAAAAATTTAGTACTAATAGAATATAAGTAAACTCCTTTGACATTAAAACTACGGTTAATCAATAAAGGCAAAACACACTAATTATCATATCATTTATTAACTAAATACCGGTATCAACAGGTTGACATGGAATACGAACATCTTTATCAAACAAATGAAAAAGGTTAACTAGCAGAAAAAAATACATTTAAAATAATTAAGAACACTGTAGTATGAATCTGTAAAGATTAAAAACTGAACTCACGTATAAAAAATCAAATAATAGCTAATGAACAGTATTCAGAATGTAACCTTTAAGACATTCATTTATATCAAGTCACAGGTTGGAACATAATGTCAAGATGTTACGAATTTACATACTTGATTGACTTTGTTTACAAGACAGGAATTTACCAATGACAACATCAACACTTAGCGAATCTGGTTATTCAAGTATTGATTGCTGTGCATTCACAGTCCGAGAAATGCAAGATTAAATTATTTTAACAACAAACTGGTACATATAAACATTAAAATTAAAAATGAAGACTTCCAAAACATATTTCTACCCATGATTAGAAGAATTTTTAATAAATATTTAATAATGTTTCTTCTTCATCTGCAAGGGTGCCAGATTCTTGTGCAGACCGATATTTTCATTATTTTAAAAGTGTATCTAAATGTTGTATTGGTTCATCTAATGATTATACTGTTCAGGAAATAAATGAAAACCTTACCTTCACAAATTAAATTTATTGGTTTTGTATTCAAGGGGACAAACACACTGATATAAAACCATAGGTGTTGACAGAGTCCTCACGAAGATAATTTTCTACCACACAAAGATTTTTTAACTGAAAGTAAATTAAAAAAAAAATAAATTTACTGTATTTTTGTCTAAGGTGCCTTTAATAAAAATACTAAACAAGAAAATATGTCTTAAAAAAAAAGCGTAAAACAGTTTTTTGGCATTCGGCAGTATCAATTATTTTAGGTTAGACCTTTAAATTAAGAATGTGCGAAGCTACACATACACAAAATGACTTTGTTGTGAGGTAAAGTTCTGTAGGTTTTTTGCAAGAACTATTTAACATTTACCCATCTAAAACCATAAAGAAATTTTCAAAATTAAAAAAGAAAATGTAAACATTAAAGTTAATAATTAAACATTAATAGCTATTAAAGTAATAAGAGTGATTTTGCAGATGAAAAAAAGGAAATAGAATTTTAATCAATTAAATTGATTTATTATATGGAGATAAATTCGTTTGAAAACGCATTAGCTAGAAAACATTTATTATATAGGATAATGACCACATGATGTATGACCAAACATTGACATGAACTGTTCCACCCTTAGAGCACTGAATTATACACATAATGATTAAAAACTTGAAATTATAATTACACATTCTAGTGTTCTTTTTTTTTTTTCATTTCCCGAATATTTAAAAACATCTGAATTCTAGAAACAGTAATTAAATTACCTTACATGAAAATGAACTGCAATTTTTCATGAAGTATTAACCAATTGATGGCAAAAATAAGATTCAGGAATTAATTAACACAAAGACTTCAAGGGTGAGTGCAGACTGATGGCAGTTTGTCTGGTCTTACATTTGCTAAAAATATTGCAGGATATATTTATCCAGCGCTTTGAAAATAAGAGCAGGTTCATATATCATAGAAAGTAAAACCTGGCGGTAATGTTAATAATTTTCTAGCCCTTGTTATAGATTTATTTATTTATTTGTTACATTTATTATTTAGAAAACTGAACTGTTGAAGCAAAATGATAATCTAAATTTATTATTCCACAAAGACTGTTTGAAGGTCACTTTTATCTTTCCGAAAAGTACGATAATTAATAGTTAATACTTTTTACTTGTTGGTCTGAGTGAGATAACTTAACAGTGACCTCTGAATCAAGAAAATTTATAATTAACTAAAAAAGGTTTAGATTGAAATAGATTGGATTTCCTGCAGGTTTGGATGCATTTTCCTAATTACTTGGTCTTAGAGACACATTTTCATATATACCTCTTATTGAAATATAAATGTCTAAAGATAAACTCCTATTTCCATAAAATAAGCATATATTTGATCAAAATACAACAGCTCTCTTTCTCCCCATGATTTAGATATCAACAGATCTAAAAAGGATCATCTCAAAATGGAAGTGCTACAAGGCTGTTGGCACAGTTTTTATTTAAATTATAAATGTTTTATGGCAATTTTTGAAAAACTAATTAATATAATAACATTAAAGATGCAGCTAAAAATTTTTTTGTGACTCCTGGATTAGCTTAATACAGATTTCTATAGCCCCCTTCCCCCCCCCCCCCCGACAACATAATATCATTTTTATAACAAATTAAAACTATTGGGCACCAGTCTAGACTCTCCCCGTGAAAGATGCCGTAGGGATTCAACATTTCACGTTAGGGGCCCCGGCTGTGCTAGCCTTAACTATCCACTACTAATGACCAGTACCCATTTATAAGCGGGATGGTTTTCCAGTAGGGGCATCATTCAGATCTGAGAAACACCAGATCTTAGATCTTGACTCCAAGCTGAGAAACACCGGATCTTAAAATCTTCGCTCCAAGCGACAGTTATTCCACTCACAACCATTTCATTCCCCACATTAAAAAAGAATTGGGTAATTTTTTCATTTTATCAAGTATTATTTCAGATCATGACACTTTTATTTCAGCATTTGGACGAGGGCATGGACAAAAATATTGTTCACAGTCCCAGTAAAAACAATGGTGAACTGTTTGATCAGACTTTTTCTTGCGATACTAAAGATTCTTTATTCTTTGATACCTACAATTACAGTATATATACCCATATTAAACACTCCTTCCATCTGCCCATGTAAGCGCTCCTTCCATCTGCTCCTTTATACTTGCTCCTTCCACCTGCTCATGTAAACGCTCAACTTCCATCTGCCCATACTAAACGCTCCTTCCATCCTGCTCAGTAAACATGCTTCCATCTCTTTGCTCATGTTCACGAGGCTTGCTCCTTCAAGATTTAAGAAAGTTTACCCATCCCATGTGCTGATGTTATGCATTTGTTTAAAAAACCTACTGGAAGACATTTACAAGATCCATTTTTAGCAAGACAACTCTTTGTGATGAAGCATCTGCGGAGGTACAAGTTTCATAACAATGCAGACAAACTTTCCTTCAGGTACATTTCTGGCAGAATTCCATTCGAAACTCCAAAACAAGATACATTGTTATTTTACCAGTTGCATACCAAAAATTAAAATGTTATCTAACATATTATCATGCTGCTATAATCAAACACTGAAATATATCAAAAGAAAACATTCCTAACCTTGACAAGATACTTTATGGAGAATTTGGTCAGTTTATAGCCTGAATTACAACTACAAATAAAATCTGTGCCATCACATTTTCATTACACTCATGTTCACAGGGATTTGAAGTAACACAGATCTAGGTCTACAGTTGATTAAAAAAAGAGGTATCCCTTGTTATTTTATTGAAAAATACAAAAGCATGATTACACCTGGCGTGACTATAGAGAGCATGATTACACCTAGCGTGACTATAGAGAGCATGATAACAAATAGTGTGATAATAGAAAAAAACAGAGCATGATTTAATATACAACACATTATATTATTGTATAGCAGCAGTGGCTTAGGGAAGGGCAGCCAAGGGCTTGAGGGGCAAGAAAATAGTAATCTTGAAAAAAAAAAAAAATCAGCCTTAAATAGTACCATCAATTAATTTCTCATGTATGGGCATGCTGGGATTTCAGTTAACATAATTGTCAATGATCGATTAAGCCAGCAAGTGACTGCAAAGTAAGGACATATCTAATAGCTTTACAGCTTTGATGCATGGAAGTTTGTGAGCAACAAGATTACGCAAAATACTAGAATGTACAGTCAATGCAAAAAGTTGAATGTTTAAGACCAATTCTTTGAGAAGAGAAAAAGACAGTAGGAGGACACTACCATCAGAACATGCAGAAGTGGAAGGAGTAATTGATATAATATCAATTTGATCTTGAAATGTGGGGGTTAAAAAATGGTTCATTCTTTACATTTTCACACATTTCAATATGTAAGGGCACCTAAATGTAACTAGCACTGTAACTGGCAACGGCTCTGTTTAGGAGTTGTTTATGCTTTGGTTCTTGTTCAGTCATTTAACTTGCCTTCACAAAGTAATGGTTTTCTACTGCTTATGTTTTGACCCCTTGGACAACTGCAGGTTTCTAAACCTTTGACTGTTGCACATCTTGAAGCACACTGCTTATACTTGCAAGGAATATCAGCTGAAAAAAAAAAAAAGAATTTTAAAACTGATATTAAGTTAAAAAATTATGTGCAATTTTAAAATGTAACCACACTGTACAACTCATGTTTATCACAGTAATCTTCTGCCAAAATTTTGTTTCACAAAATAAACCAACCACGACACAAGACACATCATCTGAATCCAGGTGATATCCAGCAAAGCAGTTACAATGATAACTGCCCAAGGTGTTGATACATTCCTGATTACATGACGAGGTTCCTTTTACCACATTCATCAACGTCTGGAAGATAAAGTGAAGGACAAACACAAAATTTAATGGAACAAAAATTACAGGCTATTGATGAATCAATTACATTAAGTCATAAGAATGTTTTCAAAGTTAAAAAATGTGATTCTTTACCCTGGCATATATTTTTTGTTGCATTATAAATGAATCCAACATGGCAGGAGCACTGAAAACCACCATCGTAATTTATACACTTTTGATCACAATTGTTTAAAGATTTACTTTGACACTCATTAACATCTGAAAAGAAAAAAAAGTTTTATTAAATTTAACAATTTCATTACATTAAAATTATTTATCAATATTTCAAGGAATTACTATTACATTATGCAACAATAAGAAATATTATATCTTTTAAATTGTATAAAACATAATATTTGTTTAAAAAGTTATTGAATACATTCTACTGCTAGCAATAGACAAGACATCTTGCCTGGGCACAAGCCTGACCTGAGCTCGCAGATGGCCTGATGGATACAAACAGCCGTAAGAACCTGGACTGTTAACACAATATTCAAACAGTTGACACGGAGGGGAATCTGATTCACACTCATTTACATCAAACTCGCAGAATGTGCCTGTCAATGAGAAATAGAAAAAACCGAACTAAATCATATTTTGGTTTGTTTAACCTTTATAACTATTATCATTAAAAATATCTGTTGTGCATGACCAAATATAGATTATGGGTTATCCTAAGAAAATTAAGTGGTGCTACTCGTAAACTTCTATAGGTTTTCTGTTGGCAATTTTGGTTATCATGACCTTTAAATCCTGTCTTACACACACACAGCCAGCTACTGGATCACATGTGGCAGCACCAGCAGTACAAGAGCAACTGTTGACACAGCTTAACCCCAGGTTTGATCATTGCAGGCTGCGTTACAGAGGAAACAATACCAGATCATAAAGAATAATATACTGATGAAATACAATTTTATATATATATATATATATATATATATATATATATACATATGGGCTAATGCTTTCTAAAAGTTAATGGGATTTAAATAATATAAACACATCTTCACAATATGAAGGCTGCATATTGAAAGTAAAATAATTATACATCTAAGAGTTAATGTTTATTTGCTGGCCCATCAAATACGGTTTCTTTTGAATACAATGTTAATGTTATAGCAATAATAAAGTCATCAATGGAAATCGTGTGCACAACCTGAACAAGTTCCGAAGGTCATTCTCAAGAAAATATCCAGGCTGACATAAACACATGTAACTGCCGACAGTGTTGATGCAGCTTTCTTTGAAGTAGCAGCCATTAAGCTCAGGGGACTAATGCATTCATTCATGTCTGGGTATACATCATATTTAAGAAAAAAAAATCATTTCTCAATCTTAAAACATAAGAAATCAAAACTTTCTTTTAATATATACAACCTACACAATTTCTTTGATCCAAAAATTGTAAATTAACCTACCTAAACAAGTTGTTTTGTCATCACTCCAATGAGTATTCGGCCAAGCAGTAACAAAATGGTGCTTTGGTCTTCAAATCGACGGTACATCCATGGGAACAGTTCAGTCCAATGTCATTTTTACACACATTATCACCTGAAATAAAACATTAGTTTTCATAAATTACACTCATGTCTCTGGAGGATGTTAGCGAATGACTTGTGAAGAAAGTGACTACCAATTACCTAACAAACCTCATATCAAAAGTACAGGATGCTGCCACTGAGTGCACCGCTTTATGGGAAAGATGCTAATAATTTTCACGGGCCTAATAAAAAAAATTTTTGCTCCTCAAGATTATTATTTTTTTTTTTAAATCGACAATTTTTTTTTAACCCTCCTTCAAAGGCAGGCCACCAACATTTTTCAGAGTAGCCAACAATCATTATGATCTACCTTGGTTTCATCACGGCAGATAAGTCCAGGACCAGTTAGCATGTTTAACAATGTGTGTGTGGCTGTAAGAGACCTTCATTCATTACAACCAGTCACTAGAATCATTCTATCGTCACACACAAAAATACTGAGCAAACTTTGTCAGATATACAAAAGTATAGGAACTTGAAAGGACTTAAGGACTAGAGAATCATGTGTATTAATAACACATTGATCCATGATAATTATGAGCCCAACAAAGTATTCAGAGTTTTTAACAATAACAACATAATTAATAATTAGATTTTAACAACAAATGAGGGTGATCAAGACCTGCCTCATATAGACTGATTAAATACAAGTTTCATAATACATGTTTCATAATACAAGTTTCATAATACATGTGCATGACAATATTAAGTACTACTCAGTCTTTTTAAAAATTTCTCCTTCACCTAATGATGAGCTCTTTGGTCCCCGTTTGGCTTCTATTTTAAATATCACTTTCAACCAGCTCCAGTCACTCTTCTACCACTGTGAGTTATGATTTTTTGTCCATTTATGCTGAATACCTAATGTGTTTTGCATTTTGGACCGAAATTTAACAAAAATAAGGGCCATTAGATTGGCAGATCACTTACTAACAACTGGCAGATCACTTGCTAACAACTGGCGGATCACTTACTAACAACTGGCGGATCACTTACTAACAACTGGCGGATCACTTACTAACAACTGGCGGATCACTTACTAACAACTGGCGGATCACTTACTAACAACTGGCGGATCACTTACTAACAACTGGCGGATCACTTACTAACAACACACTTGGTCCTGTCAAAGTCATCAAGTCTTAATCCGTAATGGCAGGCGCACGTGTAGTGTCCCAAAGTGTTTATACACAGCTGTTGACAACTGTGAGAATGCAAGGAGCACTCATCGATATCTGTAAAGTTAACACAGCAAAGTTTAAACCTTCTCCTGTACATCAAAAACTCAAAAAAAAAGTGACTTTGAAAAAAAAAAAAGGATAATGCTCAGAAACTGTGAATGATTTTAAGTTATTTTAACTCGGTGTGATAGTAGGGAGTTTCTCCAGGTTAAGTTTGGTGTCAGGTCCCCCCCTCCCCCCAGCCTAAATGGGTACATGGTATTAGTTAGGGAAGTAATGCCGGTGGGGCGCTGGACTAATGACAAAATCTCTTCTATTGCGTGGTTAACAGAAACAGATGAATTGTACACTACATCAGCACCGATGGCCTATTAGGTTAAGGGAACTTGACTTTTATTATTACCATACAGGTAAAAAATATCAACTGTGTCAGTCAGTTATAGTCGCTCACTGGGGAGTAAAGGGGAAACAACAACATTCTCCAATTTCTTTGGTGGTCTTTTCATCACTTTATCTTGGGGGTCTAACTCTAGGACCTGTCTCATGTCATATCCTCCTTGACGTGTAACTCATTCATCTTCTACTTTTTGCGTTATAATTTGCACCAGCGCATAAAATTATTGTTCACCCCATTTAAAAAAAATTAGTTTGGTTATTCTCATGAGCCAAATATATTTGCATAAAATCATGTAAAAAACAATTTACATTTATGTTCAATGTTAACAGTAGATTTCAGACAAGTGGTCTAATTGGGAAACTGTTTTGATGAACAGGTGAAAACAATGACTCGAGGGATATGGTGGAGTGAGTCTAACTATAGACTAGACATTTTTATAAAAAATGACGGGACATAACTGACTTAAATGAAAATAGCATTCAGGGGAAGAAAATAACACATGCTTGAGAGGCTGTTTATGCTTTTTATTTTATTTTACTGTAATTTGCTGTGATTTGAAAAAGCTTATAAAATGATATCATGCCTGCCTTCCCTATTTGAACTTTTTTCTTTTGCTAAGTGCAAGGAGAGGACAACTGTTGGTAACAATTATAATATAAACATGAGAATTGTTAAAATGACGGCATCAAACTAAAAAACATATTTACCTGTGCATTGCCCGCTAGAGCTCTTGGTGTACCCAGGGAGACAATCACAAACAAAGCTGCCAATGGTGTTGTGACATTCCTGGTTCTTGAATAACTCACATGTATGCAGGAAAATGTCTCCACACTCATCAACATCTAAAAAATAAAGCATGAAAACAATCAAATATAGTGAAACAGTTTTATATACATGGCAGGTTTAGAAAAAAGAAACAAAATCTATGAACTCATACTTTGATATTTTGGATAGTGATTGGAACTATATTATCAGTAATTTCTTTGTTCTTCTTTTATCTTACTACTTGAATAAAGGAGTTTTTTTTAAAATAAATACTGAGTGAGCTTATGTTATGGACAGCTTACCAACACATCCTCCGTCAGTTTGTGTGAAACCATCTCTGCACCTGCACTCATAGGACCCAAGCAGGTCGTGACATACTTCATTGTAGCTGCAGATGTTCTCCTGTGTGACACACTCATTGATGTTTACATCACACCTAGCCCCAGTCCAACCCTTGTGACAGATGCACCCAGTGACAGGATGACAAAAATTAGCATGAGCACACAGACAGTTTTCAGAGCAGTTGGTCCCATAGCTGGAGCCTTCACACGCTGAATTGAAGAAAAATGTTTCCACAAATGTCAGCTACAACCTATCAAGGAATTCCCTTACATAAATAATTTTTTTTTTGCATAGAGATAGACTGTAGGTTCAACCTTGAGGTTTTCATCCATTGGTTGAATTGCTTCCCCTAGTTTGAGAAGAAGCCAGGTTTTGTTTGGTTTCAGACAAAGCCAATATTGTCATGAGTTTACAATTTGAAAATGCAACATGTAATAATATTTAAAAAACAACAACAAACATTTGAACGGAATAATTTAATATTTTAGACTTTTACATCTCACTTTTAAAACTGTAGAATTTTAAAAAAACATGTATCAAATCGAGACAAGAAGCCATTAATATTTTAAAAGGAAACAGTATTCTTATTTTAAATCTAAAGCAGGCAGACTTGAGATGGATTATAATGACTTTTAAAAAATTGAAAACATTATATTGCTTACAACTTCTCAGTTAAAATTTATAACTTTAACATTACCACTGAATAGTCATGAAAGTACATCTTTTATAACTTTCACTGCAAGACTTACAAATTAAATGAGCATCAAATTTAAAGTTGTAATTTTTATATTTAATTAATGATCAAACTAAAAAAATTCTTTTATTTCTAAACCATCATACTATTAACAATCTACATTTTTTAACTGTACAGTTTTATAGTTTCAGGCACAATAACTGCAGCAGTAAATATTTAATGATGTGGTACTTAATTTAAAAAAAGAATAAAATGAATAAAGTTGACAAGAAACTGCTACAAAAATTGGCATACAAATATTTCACATATTATCAACAGATTGTTATTCCTTGACTACTGCTATTGAGTAAATGGAGTACACTGTAAATGTAATATTTACCAATGCAAGTTGTCAAATCTTGACTCAGTTTGTAACCAGCATAACATAGAGCATTCAAATCCTCCATCAGTGTTGGTACACACCTGGCTACATGGAGGATTTCTAAAAAACATTCGTTCACATCTGAAATAATATTTTGTTCAAATCTGGTGAAAATGTACTTAAAAATATATTCAGCCTTTGTGTGCCATTAAATATATTTTAAAACAAAGTAAAATTATCCAGACACAAATTTTCAGCTTACCAATACAATTAGTGGAATTCTGAGGATCAATTTGATAGAAAGATTTGCAGCTACAGCGAGGTTTATTGTCAGAATCAACAACACAGATCTGACTGCAAGCAAATGTGGAACAAATTGAGGAATCTAGAGCTGCAAAACAAAAAAAATAAGTAAAACCTCACAAAAGTTAAATATTAACAAAAGATATAATCCAAGTAAAAAAAGCGGAAGATAACATCTAAGTGAACATTTCTGTGATAGCATGGACTAATTTCCCATTATTGAATAAATATAATTGTATTCTTACATGGTTTACATGAATGGGAATCTGGCTGAAGACTGTATCCTGGGAGACAACTGCAGTTGTAAGTTCCAGGGCTGTTGGTACAGACATGTTCACAGCTATGTGTTCTCTCAGTGCACTCGTTGATGTCTTGAAAGATATTAGGAGTTTTTTTAGATAAGTAAGTAAACACACATGTTGACAGTATTTTCAAAGTAGTCAATGTTTGCCTTGGCTTTCTTGTATACATAAATAATACATACATGATCTCAAAGTGAAATCTTGTATTAATGAACATTAAAATACTATATTATAGAAAATTAAAATTTTTTTTAAAGGAGAAATTTTATATGGTTTGTTTAAATTTTGTCTATTCATTAAATTTTTTTTTGTAAAAAAAAAATTCTTGAGTTCATAAATAAACTTTGAGGGCATTATAGATTCATATTTTCTTTTTACTTCATAATAAGGGTTTAAAAATAATATCCAAGTTAGGTAGTATATAGTGCTAGCAATTATAAATAGCAGTAAATGGCAATTGAATATTAAGAGAGAAACAATGCACCTTCAACATTTCCTTTCCACATATGAGATTATGTTTTGAGGTGATAAAATACTTCTATATACTGGTTTAGAATGCATTTACATACATATAAGCAAAATATCAAGATTCTTGACTAGTTAATTAAGGACGTAAAAATGACATCATCTACTTTCTTGTTGTTTTCATGTACCTTGGCATGTTTTACCATCAACAGGATTCAGCCTGTATCCACCGCTACAGGAACAGAAATACGACCCCTGAACATTTGTACACAGTTGGCTGCAGGGACTGCTCTGACATTCATCTCTATCTGGGGAAATTCATCACATTTGTTGTGTATCACATGAACACATCTATTAATAGTGAAGTTGTATGACACATGATTGCATCTATTACTAGTGCAGTTGATCAAAGGAACGTAAGTTGATGAAAATATTCCTACAACAAATTACAATCTAAAAGTTACCGTCTTTAAATTAAATTACATTTTTTTTTTGAATAAACTTACAAACCTAATAAGAAGAAATACTTCGAATTTGACAAACCTGTACATGATTTATTGACTTTCTGTGTGCCAGATGGACATGGCCCACATGTATGGCTGCTGGAGTTGTCAGCATCATGAATGGCAGCTGGTGTGTCGGTGCATGTCTGGCCTAGACTGCATGGATTTTCAGAGCAAGCATCCCAGTCTTCTTCACAATCATCTCCTAACAAAACATGTCAACAGTTCAATCAATGTTCATCTCCTAACAAAACATGTCAACAGTTCAATCAATGTTCTAAAAAAACATGTCAACAGTTCAATCAATGTTCATCTCCTAACAAAACATGTCAACAGTTCAATCAATGTTCATCTCCTAACAAAACATGTCAACAGTTCAATCAATGTTCATCTCCTAACAAAACATGTCAACAGTTCAATCAATGTTCATCTCCTAACAAAACATGTCAACAGTTCAATCAATGTTCATCTCCTAACAAAACATGTCAACAGTTCAATCAATGTTCATCTCCTAACAAAACATGTCAACAGTTCAATCAATGTTCAGCTCCTAACAAAACATGTCAACAGTTCAATCAATGTTCATCTCCTAACAAAACATGTCAACAGTTCAATCAATGTTCATCTCCTAACAAAACATGTCAACAGTTCAATCAATGTTCATCTCCTAACAAAACATGTCAACAGTTCAATCAATGTTCAGCTCCTAACAAAACATGTCAACAGTTCAATCAATGTTCTAACAAAACATGTCAACAGTTCAATCAATGTTCAAACAAAACATGTCACAGTTCAATCAATGTTCTAACAAAACATGTCACAGTTCAATCAATGTTCTAACAAAACATGTCAACAGTTCAATCAATGTTCTAACAAAACATGTCAACAGTTCAATCAATGTTCTAACAAAACATGTCAACAGTTCAATCAATGTTCTAACAAAACATGTCACAGTTCAATCAATGTTCTAACAAAAAATGTCACAGTTCAATCAATGTTCTAACAAAACATGCCACAGTTCAATCAATGTTCTAACAAAACATGCCACAGTTCAATCAATGTTCTAACAAAACATGTCACAGTTCAATCAATGTTCTAACAAAACATGTCAACAGTTCAATCAATGTTCTAACAAAACATGTCACAGTTCAATCAATGTTCTAACAAAACATGTCACAGTTCAATCAATGTTCTAACAAAACATGTCAACAGTTCAATCAATGTTCTAACAAAACATGTCAACAGTTCAATCAATGTTCTAACAAAACATGTCAACAGTTCAATCAATGTTCTAACAAAAACATGTCAACAGTTCAATCAATGTTCTAACAAAACATGTCAACAGTTCAATCAATGTTCTAACAAAACATGTCAACAGTTCAATCAATGTTCTAACAAAACATGTCAACAGTTCAATCAATGTTCTAACAAAACATGTCAACAGTTCAATCAATGTTCTAACAAAACATGTCAACAGTTCAATCAATGTTCTAACAAAACATGTCAACAGTTCAATCAATGTTCTAACAAAACATGTCAACAGTTCAATCAATGTTCTAACAAAACATGTCAACAGTTCAATCAATGTTCTAACAAAACATGTCAACAGTTCAATCAATGTTCTAACAAAACATGTCAACAGTTCAATCAATGTTCTAACAAAACATGTCAACAGTTCAATCAATGTTCTAACAAAACATGTCACAGTTCAATCAATGTTCTAACAAAACATGCTTCAATCAATGTTCTAACAAAACATGTCACAGTTCAATCAATGTTCTAACAAAACATGTCACAGTTCAATCAATGTTCTAACAAAACATGTCAACAGTTCAATCAATGTTCTAACAAAACATGTCAACAGTTCAATCAATGTTCTAACAAAACATGTCAACAGTTCAATCAATGTTCTAACAAAACATGTCAACAGTTCAATCAATGTTCTAACAAAACATGTCAACAGTTCAATCAATGTTCTAACAAAACATGTCAACAGTTCAATCAATGTTCTAACAAAACATGTCAACAGTTCAATCAATGTTCTAACAAAACATGTCAACAGTTCAATCAATGTTCTAACAAAACATGTCAACAGTTCAATCAATGTTCTAACAAAACATGTCAACAGTTCAATCAATGTTCTAACAAAACATGTCAACAGTTCAATCAATGTTTCACAACAAGAGCATGTCACGTTCAATCAATGTTCCACCAAAACGTATCAGCAATTTCAATGATCAATTTATTTTGTGTCACAGTTCGATAAATGTTCACAACAAACACCTTCAAACATTCAAATCATTGTTCTCAAACATATCAACATTAATCCGTGTTTCTAATCTCTACTTGGTTCGATCAATGTACAATCTAACAAAACATGTCAACAGTTCAATCAATGTTCTAACAAAACATGTCAACAGTTCAATCAATGTTCTAACAAACATGTCATTCAATCAATGTTCTAACAAAACATGTCAACAGTTCAATCAATGTTCTAACAAAACATGTCAACAGTTCAATCAATGTTCTAACAAAACATGTCACAGTTCAATCAATGTTCTAACAAAACATGTCACAGTTCAATCAATGTTCTAACAAAACATGTCACAGTTCAATCAATGTTCTAACAAAACATGTCAACAGTTCAATCAATGTTCTAACAAAACATGTCAACAGTTCAATCAATGTTCTAACAAAACATGTCAACAGTTCAATCAATGTTCTAACAAAACATGTCAACAGTTCAATCAATGTTCTAACAAACATGTCAACAGTTCAATCAATGTTCTAACAAAACATGTCAACAGTTCAATCAATGTTCTAACAAAACATGTCAACAGTTCAATCAATGTTCTAACAAAACATGTCAACAGTTCAATCAATGTTCTAACAAAACATGTCACAGTTCAATCAATGTTCTAACAAAACATGTCAACAGTTCAATCAATGTTCTAACAAAACATGTCAACAGTTCAATCAATGTTCTAACAAAACATGTCAACAGTTCAATCAATGTTCTAACAAAACATGTCAACAGTTCAATCAATGTTCTAACAAAACATGTCAACAGTTCAATCAATGTTCTAACAAAACATGTCAACAGTTCAATCAATGTTCTAACAAAACATGTCAACAGTTCAATCAATGTTCTAACAAAACATGTCACAGTTCAATCAATGTTCTAACAAAACATGTCAACAGTTCAATCAATGTTCTAACAAAACATGTCAACAGTTCAATCAATGTTCTAACAAAACATGTCAACAGTTCAATCAACAAAACATGTCACAGTTCTAATCAATGTTCAAAACATGTCAACAGTTCAATCAATGTTCTAACAAAACATGTCAACAGTTCAATCAATGTTCTAACAAAACATGTCAACAGTTCAATCAATGTTCTAACAAAACATGTCAACAGTTCAATCAATGTTCTAACAAAACATGTCAACAGTTCAAATGTTCTAACATCAATGTTCTAATGTTCTAAAACATGTCAACAGTTCAATCAATGTTCTAACAAAACATGTCAACAGTTCAATCAATGTTCTAACAAAACATGTCAACAGTTCAATCAATGTTCTAACAAAACATGTCAACAGTTCAATCAATGTTCTAACAAAACATGTCAACAGTTCAATCAATGTTCTAACAAAACATGTCACAGTTCAATCAATGTTCTAACAAAACATGTCAACAGTTCAATCAATGTTCTAACAAAACATGTCAACAGTTCAATCAATGTTCTAACAAAACATGTCAACAGTTCAATCAATGTTCTAACAAAACATGTCAACAGTTCAATCAATGTTCTAACAAAACATGTCACAGTTCAATCAATGTTCTAACAAAACATGTCACAGTTCAATCAATGTTCTAACAAAACATGTCAACAGTTCAATCAATGTTCTAACAAAACATGTCAACAGTTCAATCAATGTTCTAACAAAACATGTCAACAGTTCAATCAATGTTCTAACAAAACATGTCAACAGTTCAATCAATGTTCTAACAAAACATGTCAACAGTTCAATCAATGTTCTAACATGTCAACAGTTCAATCAATGTTCTAACAAAACATGTCAACAGTTCAATCAATGTTCTAACAAAACATGTCAACAGTTCAATCAATGTTCTAACAAAACATGTCAACAGTTCAATCAATGTTCTAACAAAACATGTCAACAGTTCAATCAATGTTCTAACAAAACATGTCAACAGTTCAATCAATGTTCTAACAAAACATGTCAACAGTTCAATCAATGTTCTAACAAAACATGTCAACAGTTCAATCAATGTTCTAACAAAACATGTCAACAACAAAACAAAACATGTCAACAGTTCAATCAATGTTCTAACAAAACATGTCAACAGTTCAATCAATGTTCTAACAAAACATGTCAACAGTTCAATCAATGTTCTAACAAAACATGTCAACAGTTCAATCAATGTTCTAACAAAACATGTCAACAGTTCAATCAATGTTCTAACAAAACATGTCAACAGTTCAATCAATGTTCTAACAAAAACATGTCAACAGTTCAATCAATGTTCTAACAAACATGTCAACAGTTCAATCAATGTTCTAACAAAACATGTCAACAGTTCAATCAATGTTCTAACAAAACATGTCAACAGTTCAATCAATGTTCTAACAAAACATGTCAACAGTTCAATCAATGTTCTAACAAAACATGTCAACAGTTCAATCAATGTTCTAACAAAACATGTCAACAGTTCAATCAATGTTCTAACAAAACATGTCAACAGTTCAATCAATGTTCTAACAAAACATGTCAACAGTTCAATCAATGTTCTAACAAAACATGTCAACAGTTCAATCAATGTTCTAACAAAACATGTCAACAGTTCAATCAATGTTCTAACAAAGTCAACAGTTCATGTCAACAAAACATGTTTTAAAAAAACATGTTCAATCAATGTTCTAACAAAACATGTCAACAGTTCAATCAATGTTCTAACAAAACATGTCAACAGTTCAATCAATGTTCTAACAAAACATTCAACATCCATCAATTTCCAACAAAAACATTCGCTTAAAATTTTTCAAAACATGTCAACAGTTCAATCAATGTTCTAACAAAACATGTCAACAGTTCAATCAATGTTCTAACAAAACATGTCAACAGTTCAATCAATGTTCTAACAAAACATGTCAACAGTTCAATCAATGTTCTAACAAAACATGTCAACAGTTCAATCAATGTTCTAACAAAACATGTCAACAGTTCAATCAATGTTCTAACAAAACATGTCAACAGTTCAATCAATGTTCTAACAAAACATTCATGTCAACAGTTCAATCAATGTTCTAACAAAACATGTCAACAGTTCAATCAATGTTCTAACAAAACATGTCAACAGTTCAATCAATGTTCTAACAAAACATGTCAACAGTTCAATCAATGTTCTAACAAAACATGTCAACAGTTCAATCAATGTTCTAACAAAACATGTCAACAGTTCAATCAATGTTCTAACAAAACATGTCAACAGTTCAATCAATGTTCTAACAAAACATGTTTCAATCAATGTTCTAACAAAACATGTCAACAGTTCAATCAATGTTCTAACAAAACATGTCAACAGTTCAATCAATGTTCTAACAAAACATGTCAACAGTTCAATCAATGTTCTAACAAAACATGTCAACAGTTCAATCAATGTTCTAACAAAACATGTCAACAGTTCAATCAATGTTCTAACAAAACATGTCAACAGTTCAATCAATGTTCTAACAAAACATGTCAACAGTTCAATCAATGTTCTAACAAAACATGTCAACAGTTCAATCAATGTTCTAACAAAACATGTCACAGTTCAATCAATGTTCTAACAAAACATGTCAACAGTTCAATCAATGTTCTAACAAAACATGTCAACAGTTCAATCAATGTTCTAACAAAACATGTCAACAGTTCAATCAATGTTCTAACAAAACATGTCAACAGTTCAATCAATGTTCTAACACAAACATGTCAACAGTTCAATCAATGTTCTAACAAAACATGTCAACAGTTCAATCAATGTTCTAACAAAACATGTCAACAGTTCAATCAATGTTCTAACATAACATGTCAACAGTTCAATCAATGTTCTTGTGGAAAGTAACATTTCAGAATAAAATAAAAAAATTGTGCATTTAAAGATTGTTTAGGGAAGTGAAATGGTAAGTATTATTCCACAAATTTACCAAGTCTTTGCTTTTACAAGACTGTAATACATCAATATGCATACAATATTTATGATGGTTGGACATAATCCTTTTCAACCATAGATGCACCAAAGTGAACTTATCATTAACTCATAAAGAGTCAAATTAAAAGATTTGCTAGATGCATATCATCAACAACAATTTCAAAAGTGGATTTTTTTGTTTATCACAAAACATATAAAAAGAGAATACATTAAATTACATCAAATAAAAAAATAATAATTCGTTAATTAACCTGTATACGCTGGTCTACACTGACAAACATATTTCTGAAAACGTCCACCTAACAACATCACTGAAGATCTAACATGGGACTTGTCACAGTGGCCGTGCCCATTACACAAAGTACACATTACTAATGGAATATTCAATAAGGAGGATCTTCCACCAAGTTGATCTACTGCCACAACACTGGGGGGAAAAAAATATATTTTTTTTGTAAATAATATAATGGAATCTATCAGAGCTGTTACTTCTGTAATGTGTGTTACATTAAATTCTTCATTTAGTTGACTTAATGTTTTATAGATACCTAATAGAAACAGGATTACTAGCACTGGGTGTAAAGGTAATAACACCAGATTGGTTCAACACAACACCTTTTGGTCTGTCAATCAGTTCGTATCTATCAAAGTTGCCATCCGGGTCTAAAGCGCTAACTGACATTAAAGCTACCTGCCCTTCTGTTACCTCTACTAAACCTAAACTGGTTTTGCTTGTGACCAAGACAAGAGAGGGCAGACTGTTCACTAATGAATAGAAAAAAAAATTTAGTTTTGTCTGATAATCCTACAGAAAAATCATAAATTTACTTGCATTAAACTAGCTTTAATTCTAACAAAAAAATATGAAACTGTTGTTGTAACTCACATTGAATAATTCTTGCCTGGTCATTACTTTCATCTAATTTTTTGGTGTTGATGGCAAAAATAGGATCTGATGTGGCAGCATAGTCAAACAAACAGGCAACATTTTCATGACCACAAATTTCTTGAGCAGATTTCATGACTGTGGCATTCAGATCACTGAAGAATAAAGGAGCGAACTCTGGATGTTGAAATGTAGCAGAAGATTGTCCAGCTGGGTAGATAAACACTGTGTTTTCAGCAGTTACTGACCCTGGAGAAAAACAACAAATGTTTATACTAGGGGTGGTCGTGGTTGAGGTGGATCAAAAGCTGCATTACACAAAGCTGCATTACGGTATTTTTACAATGTAAATAAAAAGACTACAGAGCTGCACCATAGTAGATGTATCAAGATTTAATGAACAAATGAAATTAAATAATTGAAAAAAAAGTACATTCAGAGCTTAACATTCATTAAAGAAAAGTTTGTGGCTGTAAGAGCCACATTTGGCCAAAAATGCTTAATATTATTTTTTCATACAAAAATTTGCAAAGTTAAAAAAAAATCTTATGACTTATATAATATATCTGACTTACAAAGTGAAGCGAACTGATAATAGATTTCCTTTTCTGTTAGATTGGCACTGAGTATATTTCCATTTGGAAGCTGGAATTCATCATTCAGTTTGGAATTGAAATTGCCCAAAAGACCTGAAGTCAGACCTCTGAGTGATGTTGGCATGGTCACTTCGAAGTCTCGACTATGAACTCCCTGTGCAACTGCTATTTCAATACCTAATAATTACATGAAAATTATAACTCTGAATTCTGCACATTGGATTTTTTAAAATTACTTCTTCCATTTTCACAACTCACTTAGAATTTAAAATAAAAGTTTATACATTTTGACAGCTAAAAGCATTTATTGTACTGAAGAGGAAAAATAAATTCACAGAATTTGTTATAGAAATACTAGAAACATCTAAATCTTTTAAAAAATATCAATACTTATATTGTAAATAGCTTTCCTAATTATTTAACAAAAAATATAAGACAGATATTTTTTAAGCATCTAGTTAAAAAGGTGGAAAATAAATAATTGGATCACCTGATGAAAATGTAATGTGCAATGTTGCCAAATCTTCCTCATCCTTTCTTTCTAAAAAGATGCTGGATTCTATCATCTTTGAAAACATAGGATCAGCATAAAATGCAGCTGTATAATCCTGCCCATTACAGTATATAGTTAAACCTGCAAATAAAACCTGCGGTTCAAATTGTTTCTTTATTTAAATTAAATACTAACTTAAGCAAGGGAAGTTATTTTAAAAAAAAAAAAAAAAAAGAAAGTTACAAATGAACATTTCTATCACATTGGTCAATGTTTCATTAGTAAGTTTGTCTTATATTAAATAACATAATGTAGTTATCACTCACGGTCTTTGCTAGATGAAAGCTCTACTTGGAATGATGAGTTTTTTTCTTTGGCTGCCAAGGCTGAATAAACTGTACCATTCGTTGCCTCTGAACCAACACTGTTTGTGGCTCTTTGTTGTGCGAGCCTTGAAAAAAAAAATTTTAGTTGGAGCATAATGTCTTTTTTTTTTTTAATTTTACCATTCAACTCAGAAAGTAAGATCTAATGTCAGTAAAAAAAAAAAAAAAAGATTATCTCAAGAGATATTTCTGTTAAAGATTCAGTGTCTCAGCTGAAATTTTGCATTTCACTAAACTGATAATTTAATTCATTATAATTAATTTCAAGCACGAGCCAAATATCTGGCAAAATTATTATCCTAACAGATGACTATTATGTACTAATTCAGGTAAGTATTAAATGAAAAGTAACAGAGGACTCGATTAACACTTTTATTTTCCTTTCGAATATGGGTTGCAAAGCTTTTGAGAACGACCATACTTAAATAGTAATTGATGGCGAACCCTTAGTCTAAGTTATTTCTCCTAATAAATGATATAATTGCAAATAGTTTCCCAATAAATGAAGCATGTAGCCTGCACCCATCTGATTGGGCACACAGATTCAATTAGCTCTTAAAAAAAATGAACATAAACCAAAAGAAAATTATTATTTAAGATGAGCATGTATTAAGTTCTGCTCTTCAACTTAAATTTACAAGTGTAAATGAAATCTTATTGGCTTTTAACAGTCACCTGCAGAGTAAAATTTTTTTGTAGGAATCCAGGCCATGATATATTCACCCCAGCCATTGAATGTGTATTTCAGACCATCCAGCGTGGTAATGTGGGGGTCACCGAATGCCCATCCGGATATGAGAAAAGTAGTGTTTTTACATTGGGTGGGTGGTCTCACAGTATAAAACAACTGGCACAGTCTGGTGGAGTTGGCATCTTTACAGCACCAGCGGTGAGGATGTAACTGGCGTCATTCAGGTTTGATTCTCTGTAAGTGGCACTCCATGGGTTTGGGTCATAAAATGTGAAAAATCCTGCGTCGGGTGGAGTTGAAATGAAGGTCATTGGATATTGTTTAATTATGCTGGGTGTGAAATGATAGCAGCAGAGCTGAAGGACAAATAAAAAATTGTTTGTAAAATTAATTTTAACAAAAAAAGCTTCAAATGATTAAATGAGCATATTTATTTGGCTTGAAATGCCAAACTGAAGTTTGTGTACAACTAGTTATTTTTATGTTTAGGTGTAGAAAAAAAGGCATATTTGAAATCACAATCTATATCACACACATAGCAGAATAAGAGAGAAATAAGATCTTGGTTTTAAAAGATATTCCTTTCATTTTTTCCTTTCAAAGGACTTAGCTTGTAATTTTAATTATTTTAACAGATCTTTAGGTTTCGATGAAGCCAAGAATCTGAGGTAAATAAAAATTGATCCTTAAAGTGAATAATTTGCAAAATATCTTAAGATTTCACTCTCTTATAATATTCATATATATATATATATATATATATATATATATATATATATATATATATATAATATATATATATAATATATATATATATATAAATATATATACACATGCATACATATGTCAATATAATTTCAAGAAATTCATTTGTTACAGGATGTTACAGGATGATCTTATCACTCAAAACAACATATTTAAATATGTCACATCCACTTTTTTTTCTTGTTTTTTTTACAAGTAATGATGTCAGTGATGATGTTACATAAAGTCAGTGATGATGTTACATAAAGTCAGTGATGATGATACATAAAGTCAGTGATGATGATACAGAAAGTCAGTGATGATGATACAGAAAGTCAGTGATGATGATACAGAAAGTCAGTGATGATGTTACAGAAAGTCAGTGATGATGATACATAAAGTCAGTGATGATGTTACATAAAGTCAGTGATGATGTTACATAAAGTCAGTGATGATGTTACATAAAGTCAGTGATGATGATACATAAAGTCAGTGATGATGATACAGAAAGTCAGTGATGATGATACAGAAAGTCAGTGATGATGATACAGAAAGTCAGTGATGATGATACATAAAGTCAGTGATGATGATACAGAAAGTCAGTGATGATGATACAGAAAGTCAGTGATGATATAGAAATATGTATTTTAACTATTTGTTTGGTTACTTTTTTTTTAATAATGAACCAATAATAAAATTCCTTAAGATCAGTTAACATTTTCCCAAGAATGAGTAAGTGTCATTTACCCGTTTACAAGATATATAAAGTGCACATATTTTGGTGGGAACTACTGATGCTGTGAAGAATATTTTATTGAACTGTTGGGGTACACACTAATCTCCAGATCATAGTCAAACCAAAAAAAAAAAAAACACATTTAGCAAAAATTTGTGATACAATTAACAGAAAAAGAACATTTTGAATAGTGATGAGGATAAAAGAGATACATGTATTTGAGTTTGAACTGATAATTGAAAACTGATTCTTGCAAACAACTAAAGGTAAATAATGTTATCATGCTCCTCCTGTCTATTTTTGTAACATATTAAACAGAGATATTAGAAAAAGTGAAATAATACATACTTTACTGTGAGGATGATCAAAAAGTCGTGTAGCAAGGCTATTTAGTGCGAAACATCTAGTCGTATTATCAACATACTGCAAACTCCAGAGCCCCCCCATCCATCTCACACTGCAGGGGCAACCAATCATGCTTATAACGTCTGAATGAGCATGCAGTGTAAATTAAAAAAAAAAAAAAATACAATAAATGAAAATTAAAAGTGATTACATATTTTAAAAATAAAATATTCTATTTTAAATACATTAAAAATAATCATATGCATCTTTGAAATTCGAATAATCTACATCACCAGAAACGGCTTAAAAGATTATTTCTATTATTGTATCTGATTATTAAATTAAAATACAGTGATTTAAGTAACAGTTATATCTACCAGTAATATGGGTTTGGAAAGTCGCATCAGATATGATTTGCTGATTATCAATGATGAAATTTTCACACAGCTGTTCAACATTAACTATTTCACCAATCTGAGCAAGCCATGTTCCATATTTTCCTGTTAGGAAAAGAATTCAAGTGGCATTCCTTTATTTTCTGTATCTTAAATGATTTCAGAATAAAACTTAATCAATTGTACAAAATGGATATTTTAAACAATAATCATTAAATAACTAAATATAATGTATTTAACAAATGTTTTCATTTTGAGATAAGCAAGTCCCACCTGTATTTCCAATTACACGATCAAAAGAAGGTATTGAAAAACTGTCCGATTTGGCGCAAAGTGTACATATTCGGAATCACTGACATACCCGATAAATGCTCTCGTGAAAAAGGGCCATTCAAATTTTCCATATTTGTACATGAATTTTAAATATGAAGTCAGCCCATCAGTCACAATGATGGCTTGAAATGTGGCCTGTTTTCATTTTTTGTAGGACAAAAAGAGATCAAATTTAAATAAAGTTTTTTTTTATAGACTAGATAAACTTCTGTGACTTTAAGATTGAGGGCACAACTGAAAGACTTACACGATGGCTTTCCAGTGAGCCTCTGGAGTAATATATGGGTGCTGTCTGAAGCTGCTGGTCACATTGACCCATGTAACAACTAGGACATAGTAGGGGTCAAAGCCAGAAACATTAAAAGCTTTCTGTGACATCAACAGCAGCTTGACTGAGCACCCCAGGATTGACATTGGAAGCAGGTGGTGGTTGAGCAGGGTCATTGCTTTTCTTGTACAGCTGATATAGAACTTCTGAGCCTGAGCCTAATACATAATATATTTACAAAATTATAGGACATTAAAACTTCAAAATTTCCTTAAGGAGTTGTAAATAAAAGTGTGCCTATATAGGAAGTAAAAGTAATTTAATTGTAGGTCCTTATTTATATTAAAAAAATGTAAAAAAAAAAAAAGTTTTACAAAATTATAAGCAAGTGTACAAAAAGATATTTACATTAATTAAAAATCTAATATAATAATAGCGGTCCTGGGTTCAGCGTTAAATCGAAAGTGGAAAACAATAATTCAAAATGGCGTCTCAATTTGATAAATGTTTTTAAATATCTACAGTTTTGAAGAAAGTTTCTGCGGTTTTTAAAAAAACATGAAACCCAAAGGCCAAAATGTTAGAAATAATTCCATTTAAATATTTGTTTGCTTGTTTTTTTGTATTTCATCTTTAAAAAGTAATAATATCATGAAAAAATCGGATCTGCCCGAAACAGAAAAAAATAACCTAGCCCAGTGATCAAACCTAAGGGAATATAACTCTGTGCAAAAGTTTTGCAAGGGTACAGCTACTGTAAACATGTTACTTAGGTTCAATAAGCTACTGAAAATAATTCATTGCTACAAATTGTACAAGTCACATACCAATATCAAAATTGATGTCAGTCAAAAAAGGGCAGATAACTCGACCACCATTTGTATATCTTAATAGTCCATAAGGGATCAACCCAATACCAGAACCACATTTTTTCACCCACACTAATCATTCCATTTTTTGAGACCTGTAAAAAAAAAAAAAAAAAGAATTTTGCTACATCATATTAATAACATAGCTAATAAATTGTATATATAAGGGAAAAATGTATAAAATTGAGAGTGTGGAACCAGATTCTTTCAATGCCCCATTTAATGCATCTACAGCTTAAGAAATCTGACAAATAAACAAAAAAACAACAAACTTTTAAGTTTGTTGAGAGATAAAGAATACTTCCAATTGGTCAAGGTGATTTTCTGGCAATCATATCAAAAGATTGATGGATGTATATATATATATTTATTTAGCTCCTAAGACTTATGACAACAAAATTAGTCATGAATGTATCTTAGTACATCTATTTAAGCTTTGTTGTTTATTGACTTTTCCACAGAACCTAAAGAATGCCTGTGAAGACTTTAAAGCAGATTAAGTAAAGCTCTAGGCTTTTGTAGCTAGAATAATGCCCAGAGCCTTGGAGAACTCACACTGACCTGAGGGAAATCCCATGCACTCACAATGTTTGAATCGACAGCAATTCACTTTACTGCATGCATGGAATTTTTTTTTTATAAAGTCCATGTAATTGGATGATATGAAAGCCCTTTATCTCTTAGATCCTATTAAACACAAAATGGGATGGCTTTTGCAGTGCTTTTCTTTCATTCCCACCACAAACGGGCCAAATGAAGTGTAGGATTCATCTGTTTCTATACCCTCAATATATTTAGGGATTGTGTGTGGTTAGCACAACGCCCCAGCTGCCTTTACTTCCAACTTAAGTCAGGTACCCATTTAAAGCTGGGTGGACTTGTGGGACAACTTTGAAACTGAAATCTCACCTGGAAAAAATTCCCATGGTTCTCACAGAGGATTGAACCCAGACTCTCAAGTCAGCAGTCGAGTATCTACACCACTCTGCCACCAGCGCCCCGATACATCTAGGGTGGACCTTTTTTTTTCAAAACATAAAAAAGCATTAGCTGAACTATTCCCACCATCATTGTCTAGTCTAGTGAAGATTTTTTCTATTGTATTGATGACTTTCTTCATTCATAACTGAATTTATCGGCTCAAAAAAATAATTAAAAAAAAAAAAATCTTTGATTAAAAGACGTAATCGATGATACTGAGCTTGGCACGGCTTCATGTTGAAAAAAAATACTCACATAAACATCATAGTGTTTCTCAGTACCAAATGGTAAACCATTATCAAAAGTTATTAATCCATCACGAAAATAATAATTATAACTTTTTTCTAAATGAAGTCTTGTATCACCAACACTGACACCATATAAGGGTACATGCTATCTTGTGTACGATTGAAATCTAATAATGAAATAATGAATAAATAAATATATACCATAAGACTTATAAATGTTATCTTTTTTTTTTTGTATTGATTTTGTACTAAAACATGCACTTTCTACCCAGCTCTCTTTATTCAACCAAAGTAGGTTCAATGCATATCTAAGTTGTCCTAATTAGTTATAGAGTGGAAGTAACCTAACATATACATCAATGTGAAATAACAGCCAATAGCTTTACTCTGTAAGCATGTTCAGCAGACCAAAATGGTCTTGACCTTTACTTAAAAAATACAATTCCGTTGTTATGTTTCATTCAATTGTGAAAAGCTTAATTTTTAGGCTTGGATCAGGCCCATTCAACTGCGTCTAGCAGAGGATTTAAGAAACTGTAGATAAATTAGTTCATGCATACCAGTGCATGAATCTTTAATGGTGTTGCTCTGGTGTACCCTTCTATACAGTCACATTGATATCCACGTCAGTTATAGTTGACACATTGCTCATGGTTATCATGACATGCATTGCTTTGAGGTGACACTCATTTATATCTGTAAATTGAAAAAAACAAAATAAAATAAAAGGTCTCCACTGTATTGACTTCATATTAATGGAAAGTAGCTGTGTTAGAAAAGGGCACTACGGTGGAACATTTCGTTTCAAACCAAGTCTGAAGTTTATGCACTAAAGTGTACATGAGCTGGATAATGACATTAAAATATGTACTACTGTTGCTTAGTGATCCAACAAGCCCTTTCACACTGTAATTTCATATTGCAATTCAAAACATCCCATCATGACCCCAGGATGTAGTACATTCCTAGGTGTTTGTTGATTGAAGTAACACTGTCGTTACATTTCCTGAATTCCATTCATTCATTCCAGTCTTTTAAATAATGCCAACGCTATGTGTCCATCAACTCACCAGAGCAAAGAGGAACTGGTGTTAAGATGTTCATATCCATCAATGCAGTTACAGCTAAAACTGCCCATATCACCCACAGAGTTGATGCATTCCTCATTATTGCTGCATACAGGATGTTGAATAAGGCACTCATCGATATCTATATATTTTAGAAAGATTTCATAAAAATATATATCAATAGATCAAGATTATGAGTAACTAATTCTTCATAAAATGGTTTACTTTAATTTTGGTTGAAAGAAACATATTTAAAAACAAAAACTGTGTTGACTTTTTTTTTTTTTTTTACCAATATGATTGATGTTAAATTTTGAATTATTTAATGATGCAAAAATATTCATTGTTTTTTTATAATGGAAAGCTGGCCAGCAGAAGTAAAAGTTAAAGGTCGCCTGTAAATATTTTCATATATCTCAGTGCCAAGCTGGTTGTAGAAGACATTTGTAACATTGGTCGCTGATATGAGGGGAAGCTAAAACAATAATTCTGAAAAAAAAAAAAAGTAACAAAACAATACATTTTTAAATAAAAAAATTTTTTTCTATAATAATATGATTAGAGTGAATTTGAAATTTTTTTTAAGCTATTAAATGCAAATGTAAATTTTAGAGTGGAATTAAGTACTCAATTTCATTAAATCAACTTGCATTTTTTTAGATATATTTACTTTTTAAAAAAAAAATTGTAAATAAAGTTTGAAATGTAATCAGCACAGTAAATAGGGTAAAAATGAATATGTTTAAAAGCATACAATTTCTAGCAAATATTCTGATTTAATATATCAAATAAACGTTATGATAAGAGGATGATAAACTTACCCATCAGCACTAGATGTTCCAAGGCTGTAAAATAATGTAGAAAAACATGCATACTGTAATATTTATCAAATGTGTTCAAATTTGAAAATTTATAAAAATATCCACAAATAAAAAACAACAACAGCAGCAGCACAGCTTTATTCTATGTGTACTCACGTAATATTATGAAATAAGATTCCAACATAACTTGCTAAATGAGAAAAAAGATACAGTCAACTGAAAAAGACAAAGTTTGTGTGGTTATATGTATGCATTTGTATGTAACTAATATACAAATAAATAATAAAAGAGAGATTTGTGAATTATTTGAAATATTGTAGTCTATAACCTAAAATACTTACAGCATTTTTTAAGGCAAGTTTAAAATGATAGTCAGTAAAATTTGTTGGGATGGATACAATTCCTATTCTTAAATATACCCTGTTCTCATGAGGAATATCTGAAGGAAATTAAATACATTACATATATCAATGCAATATAAATATTACATATATCAATGTGATATAAATCTGATGAGAGTGATCAGTAAAGATTACTTAGATATGCCTGCAATAAATTAAAGTGTCAATACAAAATTATAGAATGAAATAACATTAAAGGATACATAAATAATCTTACCAATACACTGTGAGGCAAATGCTGCTCCTTTCTGTAAGGTGTAAAGATCTTCTGGACATGGTGTACATTCTGTTTGTTGAATTGCAGACTGGTAAGTTCCATAAGGACAAGGAAAACAAATGCTACCAGTGGTCATATAATACCCCGGATGACATCCTTTCAGAAAGTTATACTTTAAAACTTACATAGCATAAAAGAAAAAAAAGTTCCCCGTAGCCCTTACGGGCCATTGGGGCAGATGAAAGGGTAGGATTCATCTGTTTCTATAACCTTGGCATATGAGGGGATTGACATATGTTGGGAAATTAAAGCGGCTGGGCGTTGTACTAACCACACAAAACAGATGAATTCTACATTTTATCTGCCCCAACATTCCTTAGGGCATAAAGGGAACTTTACTTTATATGATTGAAAGAATTAATAGAAATATTTTAGTTAATGATTTATCGTATTTAAAAAAAAAAACAACCTAAAATTTTTAATTTTTTAAGTTCTTAACCTTAAAATGTAATTTATAGCTATTCCAATAGCCACATTCACATTGTTTTCTTTCCCAGCTTTGATACATGATGCAAAAGTGATGATACGCCTTCAGAAAATCACTCTTACCAACTTCTAGAATAACAGCATCACTTCTGTCTGACAATCCACTTGAGTTCTCCACAGTACAAGTGTAACTGCCAGAATTTGAAACGTCAGTTGAATTTATTGAAAATGTGAAAGCAATGTTTCCAACATCATCCAATGCACCATTGGTGGAGTTATAAACTATTACACTGTTCTGGTAAAACACAGATTTCTGTGATGTTGTGCTGGAGGAAACACAGAATATTTGTAGTGCAGTGCCAGCTTGGACAACGGTTTCCTCAGTTGTGAAAATGATTGGTTTTGAAGCTTTTGAACCTACTTTAGTAAAAAAAAAAAAAGATAATACACAAAAAAAACGGTGTTAACACAATTTTTCAAAATACAGTACTTAAAACAAATAGAAGCTGAAACTTTTAATTAATTAAAAATTACTAAATGTTTGTATAATGAAATACAAATAAGATTATCTTAACCATTTGCTTAAGCTCCAATTTCTTGACGGAAAAAGGAAATTTACTTACATGACAGAAAAAAATCACTGGATATCACAATCCCGCTACCAATTTCCTGAATGCATGAATATCTCCCTTCATCTTGCAAAGACAAGAGAGAAAAGTGGAGCATTGGAGATGTTTCCTTTAAAGTTAAGTCACTTTTTTCCAAGTTATAATAGCATTGGAATTTTCTGTATTACAAGTCAGAGTTAAACTGCGTCCAATATTTAGGAACATGTTTGAAGAGCTAATTGTAGCTTTTGCTGAGGAAAAATATTGAACACAAATTTTTTTATTGCATAATTTTAATAAGCTGATTTAATTATTTAGCAAAAAATCTAGGGGTAATAAAATTAAGCTACACGTGAACTAATATTAATCAAAATAATCATACATGTATGTAATAACACTAAGTGGAAAACTCATGACAGAGTCCTTTGAGACCGTTGTTAACTTTACATGTGAGGAAGAGATGTTCACCGACAGGCAAGCCAGAAAATGTAAAATTGCCTGCATCATTGCTCATGTTTACAAGCTGTCCATTTTTATAAATAGCGAAACTATATTTGGAGTTGACATTTTTCTTTAATCCCAAAACGTTGCCAATGCTTCTGTGGGCAGCAAAGCACCTGCAGGTTTCAAAATTTGTTGCATTACTAGAATAGTTTTAAATATGAAATATCAATTATAAAAAAAACAAAACATGAGAAATAGAATTCTGCAATAAAATTGTTTTACTAACTTCAATTTAACAGCACAACCAGCGCCAAATTTTAATTGTACTGGTCCAACCCCATTGGAATTGACAGCATAGTCAGGGTCAAAGTTAAGATTGGATCAACTGGTTCAGGCCCAAAAGAATTATTAACAGCATTAAGGTAGTCAGGGTCAAAAGTTAAAGTTGGCTGTAAAGGTTCTAGCACTGTAAATGTATATTTAATTTAAATAAGTCACTGAACATATTTTGCTGTAATACAGATACATGTATAATAGTAAGTGATATCCATTTTTAAATGTATATATCAACTGGTATCAGAATTACATTGTACATGTATTAGTTGATGAAATTAGTCATTTTCAGGTCTGAGGAAAAAACTCGCTTCATTAAAAAAATAATTTGAAATCAAAAATTTGTTATAGCTTGTATTTATACCGAAGCATTAAATAATTCAATAAGTAAGAGTCTTTTTAAATCTAGTTTCATTAGCAGTAAGTTATTCAATAAAACTGTTGAACTTACATGCAAGTAAAAATGGTTCAGATTTCCCCAAGAGGCAATGGCACAAATAAATTCCATCATCAACACTTGTAAGTGAAGCTAAAAGCAAAGTTCTACCATTCCTATTTAACTGTGAATAATCCTTCTGCCAGATAATCTCATGGTCACCAATAAAGTCTGGAACATCGCAGTTTAAAATTACAGACTTCCCAACTGCAGGGAAAGAGTCATTAGATGACAGAGATATGTTTAATCCTGTAAAACAAAAAAAAAAAATTTAATAGTTCTTTGTAAACTGTAAAAGATTTTTTTTTAATACAGATTTTCACATGGCAACTTGAGTTTTACAGTGTGAGTGGGTCAAGCTAATCTATAATTGTTTTTATTTTACCAATTATGACTGTTTCACTAGGAGCAGATTCACTTCCATTGAATTTACCGCGGTACATGAATAACGCCCTACATTAGATGAGACAGCTATGTTGATAAGGAGTAGCATTGCTGATACTTTAATGTAGATTCAGTGAAGGTCTCCTCTTCAGGTGTAATTTTTTAAAAAAGCACCATCTTTATAAACCCTGTGAAAAGTGAATAATGTATAAATACTTACAATTTATTCAGGGCTTTACTGATTCAGAACAGATTTTATATAGTCGGAATTTTGGAAATTGATTACAAAATAATTGTGTTCATAGCTGTTTATGTTGCTTAATGATTTCCATTTACATCTAATTCCAGTGTTTCCGAACCAGGGCAAACATTTATAAATTTCAGTTTTCCATAACATGTAAAAAATATTTTTTACTATCTAATAGTGTGCCCAAACTTTCCTTGTGAGTAACTAATAAAGTTTACTCAATTCTAAAACCTTTTTTTCCTATCTTCCTATCTAAAACATATCATTTATAATTCATCCAGGGAATATTTAATTCTTTTTTGAAACTTTGATTCACTTCCCGTAACTTTTGAAAAAATGTTTAAGTCTAGACTATATATTTATCATCATACGAACTTCATTTGACCTCACTCCCAAGTAATTTAACAACACGTCTTAAAGAAACAAAAATATAAACCATTTTCAGAATCATTGATTCAAATGAAATAAATTTATTCTATTGAATAATGCACGAGATTTAATTTGATAAACTAATTTGTTCTCATTTTCATTTCTTTTTCCCTTTTACATTTTGTTGGGGACATTGCAGCTGACAAGACTCCCCACTACTCTCTCATGTGAGGGTCGAGTATATTTGGATTTTTTGTTTTCCGTCAAGGTTCCCTGTAAGCTAGCTTTGCAGAGGTTTTTATGAAATGAGACACATGGCCTAAACAAGTCAGCTTTGGCTTTAGACTAGAATGATTCATGGGGGACCAACTAGATAGCTTATATCAATCATTAGAAAGTTTGTTGTTTTATTCTCCTTGTATAAAATTTGAAACAGTTTTCTCAAGGACTTGATCTCATACACCCTGGATCCTTATTTCTGCCTTAGCCATCAGTGTCTATTTGGTTATAAATCTAAATTAGTATATTTTAAGATTCATTTGAATATCAACAAGTTGATTAGTTACTACACCTTTGCTTCTATTTTCATTTTATTCAAAGGAAAGAGTAATTTGATGAAAAAATGTGCGTTTAAATATTCTTGTTCACAGAGCGGTCTCTTTTTAGCACTATGATTTATGCAGCTCTGGATAAATTAGAAAAATTGGTAGGTCACCGAAATGAATTGAGAGAGTGTCAATTCATAGTTAAAATGCTAAGAATATCTTAATATCAATAGTTCAAAATAAAAAAAATTAGCAACAAGCTTGTAAAATAGTCATAATTGAATGGTATGCCTAGTTTGGTAGCCTTCTATCCAATGATGTGGATATCTAAAATGCATAAACATACATACATATATTCATTTATATATATATATAAATAGTATATGGGTTAGTTATGTACTGTACTTCTAGTGCACTAAATACATTTTTTTTTTTTTACTTTTTAAAAATATAAGATTCAGTTAACATATTTGATGTGATATAAAGAAAATGAAATTTAATGTTGTAAAAGCTCGACAGATTTTAAACATTTTATGTAGAATCAATACTGTTCTTGAAAATGTTTAATGATTTGTCATCTATTTCTTAGAATCTAAAAAAAATATTTAAAAAAAAAAAAATTACCTGAATGACTTCTTCACATCAGTGATGAGAGGGTTAATGCTTTCACAGCAGAAAGTGACCAAATTTTGTTCTAACATAGCAGTCGAATTTAAAGCTATGTCAGGAGAAGGGGCACTTCAGCTGAAATATTTAAAAAAAAAATGGTGAATGAAAAATAATAATGCAACTGATGCCTATCTATTTTAGAAATCAAAGGTTAATCTAAAATTAATACCCAATGATGCCTGGCACATGACTTGTTTACAGTGGGTGTGTTTTCTGGTTTATTATCAGAGGTACTATGACAAACTCGGATGACACAATCATAATTAGGGGGATGGATGAAATTGGTCAAAAATTTTTTTTACATAATACTTAAATTTCTTGTCTGACAATAATGAGTCAAAAATAGCTCAATCAGTTTTGATC
>JAGDYQ010000423.1:198216-370244 GCA_021962125.1 Bulinus truncatus | reverse complement strand
ATGTCATAAAGTTGTTACAATAAAACTGAACTAAATTTCCTGAAAGTTTATTACATTAAAGTATAATAACTAAACAAACAACAAATGTACCCCAAACCTAACCTCTAACAGCAGAAAGTAACTAATTTGCAACTTGCTTGCTTTTTCCAGATTGTTCTAAATATTCCAGTGGTTTAACAATTTATATCACATTTTCAGCGAAAATCCGCAACCTTTCACATAGCAAAGGAACATTTGGAATTAGTTTTCGTCGCTGATTAATTACTCAAAAAAAAATATAATTGACTTAATTTTTCCCATTGTGTTTCGTACAGCATTCACATTATTTAAATCGTTCAAGTGAACTGCAATGTACAATAGCTGCTTTTGGGTCTTTTTTTCGAATTATTGCTTGGACTGCTCCTTCTTTACTTGCCATTGTAGAACATCCGTCTTATCCTTGACCAACAATATTTGTCATATCTAATCAGGCCCGTAGCGTGGGGGGGGGGACAAGGGGGCCTGGCCCTCCCTGCGTTTTTGTCTGGCCCCTCTGCTTTTCGCTCTACTTAGTAAAATTTATTTCCTGCCCCCCCCCTGCCATAGCTTGGCCCCTGCTGTAGAATGACTGGCCCCTGCTGTAGAATTTTCACGCTACGGGGCTGTATCTAATCCAAATTCTAATGAATTTGTAATTATTGTGTTCTTTGACAAATCTAACACCAGGTGACATCTGCTCAATGCCTGAAATTATATTGTCTCGTCGGCAAGTATAGAAATTGCAACTGAATTATTTGCTTCACGCACAATGTCTTCACGTAAGAGAGACCCACAAATTTTGATCATAGTGTTTTGTGTAGTTTCCGACAGGCCCACCGACAGAAATTTCGGGGCCCTGGGCAGGGCTGTCACGGGCCTCTCGTGCTGATAATAATATTTTCAAAAGTTGATTGGCCAGCTAAGTCCGGGCCCCTAAAACTCGCCGTGTCCCTGGGCATTTTCCCCCTGCCCCCCCTCTCAGCGGCACTGGTTGCCGAGATATACTTAGCACTACAAGAACCATTTGACAAATGATTACCTAGAGCTTCATCTCCAGATTCAACACGAAACTCTAACAGGTCGTAAAAAATACCAGAATGTGATTATTTTCCACGAAGTGCCAAATCATGCGTGCAGCAAAAAAAAAAAGATTGTAGAAATAGAGGGACCCAGTTTGTTGCAATTTTCTTGAATTTGTCTTCTAAATGATGAGTTCAACTGCTCATCTATAGAAACTGCTTTGGCTACCAATAGTGCAACAAAATTGCTTGCATCCTTAATAAGAGCTTTTGTGCTATGTGCTTTGCATGTGGCTACGTGCATCTTCGTTGAAATCTTTTAATTTTGTGCATGGTTTGATGACAAATGCTCCCTGAACTCCTGGAATTACATTTTGCGAAAACAACACGCAAAATTTGCAAAAGCCATCTTTAAACTTTAGGAAGTATACAACCCACGATGAATAGTTTGATAACCAAGCATATCTAAAGCCTCTGTTTCCACCACTGTCAGCTCTAAAAATCATATTTTTATCAGGGGACGAACAATCAAAGATCAGCAGCGATTTCAATATTCCAATATCCAATTTAGGAAATGAAGAAGTGACAGCGACAATCAAATTAGAAATAGTTTCTTCATTTGTGTCTGGCTGTTGAACTTGTACTGTTGTCCTCAATGCATGTGATAATTCAGATACTGCAAACGCCCTATAATCTTCTAATAACGGCTTTTCGGAATCCCGCGATTGCTCTACTTTTCGTTTTATTGAGCCTGTACATTTATTTTCTGATATCCATCTTTTCATATTAATTTAGGATAAATTTAAAAATTCACTCAGTGGCAGACGATTATAAACTAACAAGGGTTGCCAGATTATAAAAAAAACCTGAATGCCAAAAACATTTTCGAAGGACAAATCAAGCTACAGAAGGCCAAATTAAACAAAAAAAAAAAATTAAAATCGGAACATGCTTGTCCTTGTAGTCAAAATGTTTGAATTTTCAAATACATTTATTTATGTCAAAATAGGTAATTAATGTTATACTTAACTTGAATTTAATTGAGAAATAAACCTGTATGGCATTGTCAGTTAAAATAAAAAACGTGTTTTTTTTTGCCCCCCCCCCCTGGACAAATTCCTAGCGACGCCCATGTGTGTGTGAAGACTTTTTGACGTTAACAATGTCATTCTTTATTTGTTCTTTTATTTGTTTATTTTTTTTTTACGCCGCCACTACGAACATGACAGAGTGTTGTGTGCGTGCCACTGCAGCTTTATTGGTGACACAAATGCGTATCTGCCATGCCTACGGAGAGGCGCGGTGAGTGTGCCCGCAACATCTGCCGGCATGGCAGTTTAAAAATAAAGTGTTTCAGCACTTGCCCAGACTGTCCATACCAGCAGTCTATGTGTACTACTGATCGGCCAGAATAGCAAGGCATTGGTTTTTCCTGCCACTACGTAAAGAGTGGGTGTAGTGTGCCAAACCCCTCTGCCAAATATTCTTTTTACTGTGGATAGACATTATTTAATAAACATTGTTTACTATGGTGGCTAGATAATCGCTAACCGAGTAGTCAATACTGTACAAACAAAGCTCATTGAAGAGTTGCATTCTTTTATTTAGCCTAATATTACCGGATCAGTGTGCTTCAAAAATATGAAGACTTGAGTAATGCAGCGAGCGATGTCAGCATTGTTACCTTTTCCATCGACAAGTGTATGTGAAAGGATTTATCTGCTTTTCAGAACGGTGGGTAGGAGAAGGGTCGCCCTCTAGCGTGAAAATTCTACAGCCAATAGCGGGGGGAGGGGGGCAGGAAATAAATGTTACTAAGTAAAGCAAACAAGCAGAGGGGGGCAGACAAAACGCAGGGGGTCCCCCCGCACGCTACGGGCCTGGAGAAGGGGCGTCAAACATTACTCTCACAAGGTGCAAACGCTACGGCTGTGTGGACGGCAACGCTACGGCTGTGTGGACGGCAATTTATTCTAAAAATTAAATTTTATTATAAAATATACTTCTTTATCATTGCGTTCCAATTTTTTCTTATATAAAACTCTCCTCAATGCCCCCCCCCCCCAAACCGCACAGCCCCCCCCCTCCCAACAAAATCCTGGCTACGGCCTTGTTGGACGGTGTAGGGTACAATTGCGAACTAGATAGATAAACACAATTCATTGAAGAGATACATACTGTTATATAATATTTCAGGGTTGGAGATGGGTTTCAGGTTTTTTTTATTGGTTAATATGTAATTAGAATTCAGTGGTTTTAGTAGGTGGGAGCCCATATAAGGCATATAATAGG
Source organism: Bulinus truncatus (assembly GCA_021962125.1). Classification (NCBI taxonomy): domain Eukaryota; kingdom Metazoa; phylum Mollusca; class Gastropoda; family Planorbidae; genus Bulinus; species Bulinus truncatus. The sequence goes on along the minus strand of JAGDYQ010000423.1, from coordinate 366,915 downwards.
CCTACACAGACCGCCCTGGTGGTGAACTATAAAATTTATTAACTCCATAAAAAGGCGGTAAATATATGAAAATAAGACCTAAATGCTCATCCTTAATTTAATTTATACAGCTTTTTAATAATTAAGTGGTAAAAGTGTGATATTTTTTAACAACTGCCTTTTTCGATGGCGACAAACAAAAGAAAACAGTTGGAACTCTTTTGCCTGACACTCTTGCGGACTGCCTCTGAGTCCGGATAATAGTCATAGCTTTTCTATCTGTTAAATAATATCATTGCGAAAAAAAAAGTAAAAGTGTACACACCAGTGATTTAATCTTGCAGCGATACATTGCCGATCGATACATTGTAATAATTAATACTTGAATAAATATTTTTGATTTAAATTACCACATGTGTACGGAATAGAAGCCATCGTCATTTATCACTCTTCTGTGATGATGCGCGGAACTGTTGTTTTTTTCTATTGAGATTATTTAGATGTTTACGAAGGCTGGAGGGTAAACTGTCACTTAGTATTGATATTTCTCTTATTATACGAACGGCAAATGAGGAACTCTGCTATCAACAGCAAGTATTAAGCGGCTATATTATTGCAAGTAAATTTATTAATAATAAGCATATCGGTTATATTATGTATTTTGTAGACTCTTTTTTTTCCCCTCGTAATAAGGCACAGACTTGTTGACATAAACAAGTTACTGATAGAAACCTTAAAGTACCACATCTGATTTTAATTTTGACTTCTGGGTATATCGTTTCCATTGTTCGTTTAATATTTAACATTACGATAAGATTACTCAATGATAGATTGTATTAAAAAAAAAGTCCCCATTATTCATTAAGACTATTCAATAGTCTATTGTCAATTTCAAGTTGTCAGTATTGAGTATTGAATATATTTGTGCTTTGCTTTTAAGTTTCAATGCCTGAATCAGTGAAAGTCTAGTAATTTTAGGCCTTGTCCATTATTTACATCAACAAATTTTAGCACTTTTTTGACCCCCTTTCCTTTTCAACAAAGTGTCAAACTTTCAGTGCTTGTGCTTGTAAAATTGTCAATTGTTTGTACATCCCCCGCCCAAAAAATACATATAAAAAAATCCCCCTTTTCCAATAACAAACTTCAGTCAAATTTGCTTAATATAACAAAATCAACGAGCCTCATTCCCTATGTAGCAGGTTATAACAAAAACTGAAACCCATCTCACACCCTCAAATATTAAATAACAGTATGCTGGCTCTTTAATGAGTTTTTTTGCTCTTGATTAATCAGTTCTTTTTATTATTTAAAATTTTGATAAAACAAGTTTTGTACAGCCTTTATAGTTTATAAATTTACCCCTGGGACTCTCACCGTCCTCACGTATTGATATTGTCAAATGCAGCTGGCTTTATTGTAGAAACAAACAAAAAACTAGTTATTAACTTGTACAAGAATACAATAAATTTTAAAAATATATCAGTATCCAGAGGCCCAGTCTCTTGACAGGACATGCATAGAGGTTGAGGTGAATTTTACGAACTTTATTTGAGCGCTACAACGAAAAATCCAATAATTAAATATTGTTAAATCTTTTATAGGTAAAAAGGCAATAAAAAAATTATTTTAAGAAATATTTTGTTCAGAGTGATAAAAATAAATTATTTTTTGTTTTTTTAGAGATCATATAAGCTTGATAAGTTCACAATAAGTTGTTGTGACATTGTACATCTTAGAACAAATTGTAACTGTTTAAGAGTATTCTATCAGATATTCCTGTCAGCAGAGCGCTCATTCAGCAGACACACAAGTATTAGACAATTTCAACATTTAAAATTGTAATGGCTAAAAATAGCTCTAAGGGATTTAATTTATATATATATATATATAAACTAGTACACTGTCTACTAATATGTATTTAAAATAAGTATTATTAATATTCTAGACACCACAGATTTTAAGTTAATTTTGTTTGTGAGACGAATTTTAAATTTACACAAAATCCTTCTGTTTTAGATAATTAAAAAAAAAGTTATTCAATTTCGTTTGCTAATAGAATGACATTGTTGATGTCAAAAATCCCTTAACTATCTCAACAACTGTCAAACCTTTTCATTTGTGGTCACCGTTTTAAAGCTGAAAGATTGTTGTACAAAATAATTCAATATTTTTATATTATGAGACAAATGCTAACAACTTGTTAATAGCAAGATCAGAACAAAAAGTTTTTTTTTTCTGTAAGCCCACGAACTTGATGGGCATGGCAACCTTGCTAATTGAAATTATAGTTTCTAATATGAAAGCATATTTACATCTAAATATGTTTTAGTATTCAGAAAATTAGGCTAAACATTGTTTTGAAGCTAAATTTGGGCATTAATTGCTTTAAGTCACAATTTTAATAATAGAAAAAAATATTAATATTTCTGTTTTTTTTTCCAGTAAAGGCTAATTCACTGTTTAGTTATGGAAAAATCCATTTTATAGTTGGCTTTCTTGGATTGTAATTTTTTCTTTCCTTTTTCCTTGGAAACTTAAAAAAAATACTATTAACATATTATGTCTGAATATTGCCTTAGAAAATTAAGTATTTTATTACTAATTAGATAATTTATTGCATTTTTATAGATTAGTTTATTCTTAGTTATTAGTTATACAATACAATAGCTGAAATGCAAGTATACTAATTAGATATTTTTTGCATTTTTTATAGGTTAGTTAATTCTTAGTCATTAGTTTTTTAAAACAATGGCTGACAGTGCAAGTGAACTAGAAAGTGATACAAGTTCTATTGATGGAGGACCAACATTTAGCATTAAATCACCTTCACCAGCCCAGGCAGAACAGCTCAGTAAGCGTATCGAGTCATTACAGCAAGAAAATCGTGTGCTTAGGATGGAATTGGACACTTACAAATTAAAGTGCAAATCTTTACAGGAAGAAAACAGAGAACTTAGAAGGGCTAGTGTATCCATTGTAAGTTAGGATTATTCATTCTAAGATAAAATTAGTTATTAAGGAGTCACATTGCCTAGGCGGATAGTTCTACTGAACTCATTAAAAAAAATCTTTATCATAATAATATAATAAACTAGTAAATCTGTCTGTTCTCGATGAATATGTATAAAATCATTTATTCACTGGTAGGAGATTTAATTATTAAAATTTTAATATTTATAAATTATCTAGATTTCAGTGAAAAAGAAACAATTTACTGTAACTAAGTTGTAAGCCTATAATTTATTTACCAGTTTTAAGAATTTTTTTCATAATTAAAAAAATGTATCATGTAATATATATTATTCAAGTAAATATTTGTTAAAGCTGTTTGGTTTTGGAAATAGTACAGTTCTAAAAAAAAAAAAACAACCTCTTAGTTTGATGTAAGGATTACTTCAATTATGTATAACATTCTTATCATTATTTTTTTAATTCATTCTTAATTTTCTAACAGCTAAATCAAAGACAAGGTTCTAAGCTTACATATTTTATTCTTCGTCTTAATTAAAACGAATGTGGATTGCTTTAATTTATATTTAAGGAGCAAGTATAATTTAAAAAATATTGTTTCTTCATCAGCAAGCTAAAGCAGAGCAAGAAGAAGAGTTTATCAGTAATACCTTATTAAAGAAAATTCAGTCATTAAAAAAGGAAAAAGAAATGCTGGCCATGAACTATGAGCAAGAAGAAGAATATCTCACTAATGATCTTTCACGTAAACTTTATCAGGTAAGACTTGATCAAATTTATACTAACAATCTTAAAATGTGTTCATAAAGCTTGGATGCTATATAGTTTTGTGATTAAATGTGCTAGAGAGAATGTTTCTAGTCTTTAATGTACCTAATGTTGGATAAAGTTATTTATTAATTACTAACTTATAAGTTGAGTTGTATCATTTGCCTGCTCCCCCCCCTTCCCACACACACACACACACTTACTGAGTTGTCTCTTTTTTCATGGTCTCTTACAATCTTGACTCATCTTGATTTTTTTTGGCAATATGTGAAAACAATAATTTATGCTACTAGCTAGTTCACTAGTCATGAAAGGCTAAAAAAAACTAATGTGCTTTCAGGTATTACTGTAAAATCAGTTGGAAAGTTTTTTTTCTTTAGATAACTGTAAAATCACATCAACCAGGTATAAATAATGATGAGGGAAATATGGGAAACTAAAAAAAAAAATAGTAAAAGATTTATGGATTCTCTCTTTCTTATACTTTTACAGTTTAGCTCATCACTAATACAGTTGTACATGTACCTTTTTAATGACAGTGCGCATAGACTTTATAGAAATCTTTATGCAGTTTTTGTTATGGCTTTTGTTAGTATTATTCATAAATTAAGTGCTATATTAATTTATGTTGTACCTTGATAATTTTAATTTTTATTAATCAGTAACTTTTTATTTATTTATCATCACACAGTTACGTCAAGAAAAAATTGAATTAGAAGAGACATTAGAGAAAGAGCAAGAATGCCAGATCAATAAACTTATGAGAAAAATAGAAAAACTAGAGGCTGATACATTTAACAAACAGCAGACTTTAGAACAGGTTTGCTTGTTGATCATCTTTTTATATAATTTTCTGAGCACCAAAAATTTGTTAAAAACAAAATTGATGATTATTTTTTTTTTCAGGTTTTGCTTTTTATTATATAATATATGAATACAATTTATGAGATAGAGAATATTAGATTATCGGTTAGAGAATATTAGATTATCGGTAACTTGTCTAGAAAAAAAAGTTATTTTCCACTAAAATCAAAAGTAAAAGGTAATGATAATAAACTCAAAGCTTTTAATGAATTTTGTATTCATCTGTACACATTTTTTTTTTGTAAGGGTTAAAAAGTACATAATTACTAAATTGTAAACTGTATTGGCATTCCTTTTGTTTGGTTAACTTTGACATGCCTCTCAACGCATTGATCTTGACTGAAGGAATGATAATTTATTTACATAGTTTGTTTATCTTTTAGTGTTAATTTCTCTGTGATAAAAGGTTGTTTTTTTCATGTAAATGCTAAGCTGTATTGATTAATTCATAACTGTATTTATCTAAATATAATTTCATTTTAAAGCTTAGAAGAGAGAAAGTTGAACTTGAGAATTCTTTGGAGCAAGAACAAGAATCACTTGTTAACAGACTTTGGAAAAGAATGGATAAATTAGAAGCTGAAAAAAGGTATTATCAAATTCTTTAGAGATTTTACCAAAGAAAATTTGTTGCTTATATTAGGATATTTGAATATAGGAATACATGTATTTAACTTTTTATACATTACATAACGTTTTATATGCTTTCTTATTTTTCTAGAAGTAGCGATGCTGACAAATATAGTTACTGCTAAAATGTTCAGAGCTAATTTTTGTGTTATTTAAATTTATATAGATCTCTATGATTACATATATTAACTGTCAAACAAATATTTTATTTCTATAAACTTTTTTTAAAGTAACTTAAAGATTTTTATTTTAATATATTGTTTTTCATAGAGCCTTGTTAAGTTATGAGACTATTAATTATGATGAATCTTATGTTATTTTTAGAGCAATAGAATTTTTTTTTTTAAATAATACATATTACGTATGAACTGAGTAACATGAAAAAATTATCAAATGGTGGGATAAAAAAACATTAATAAAATATTCACTTTATTTATAAATAAACATTAAGGCACTTCTGGCAAAGAGAGTGTCAGTGATGGCGATTGAGCTTCTTATTATTTCTTCAACAAAATTGTCAGAAGATGGCGATTGGGCTTTTTATTACTTCTTTCTTCTATTTATTTTTCATTCACAACACACTATGCATCTCACAACTACATCCAATAAATTGTGACAAGTCAGATGAATTGAATATCATAAATCACTATCACTTTATTTATTCTAATTTGTTTACAACAGGTAAATCACCACTACAGATCAACAGCTTCACAAACACATTACAAACTATCAACTCCTGGAAAATAACCACACAATTCTTACTAACTCCTTCGTTTCTTCCCAATTAACTACTTTCCTCAAACTCTAACAAATCTACACAACGCGGTCGATCTACGCTCAACAATTCCCCTCCACAATTCCTCCCGAACTAACTTTACGTTTTCTTATATAGGCTAGCTGGACAAAGCATCCTATCATTCTAAAGTCTCCCATTCACTGCATAATTAAGATTTTGGTGAACCTAGCAGACTAAACGTGACATCGCACTTCTAATGTTAATTGAATTCTTCCCCACTGACACATTGTTTCTTGCCTTGATTTATTTGTAGCACAGCCCTACCCTGAACTCATGAACCTGCCCACGTCTACGCCTCTTCCTGAATTCTACCTTGACACTATTCTTTGTCTAAAATCCCCCTACCTCGTTAAAGTTAATGGGTTCTGTCCCCCTTTCTTTCCAACAGGCTCATATCAAATTACTGTAAATTGTCCCGAAGCTTGAACTTACATTCACCTACACCCTGACCTACTTTCACTGTCCTGACATCACCCTTCCCTCTCGGTAAAAAAATTTCATTTCGTACAAAGTACGCAATTTTTTTCTATTACATAATTAACAATCATGTGCAACAGAAAAAAGGAAGAACAAATTCCACATCAAATGTGAGTGCAAAATATCAAAAGAAATACAAATATTCAAAAATCATTAACACATTTCTTCAATACTTTTCCTCATAATTATCCTTAAAACTAACTGATAGGTTTCAGTCTTAAAATATCTCAGCATAAATCTCATCCACAAATCTCATCTTAAAAGCTCAGTAAAATAAAATTCATTGATTGTATGGTTTAGTAAACATTTGTTTTTTTTTTTCCAAAACCACTGAAGGCATATCTTTTACCACCTACAAAAAGTAGGATCCTTTAGAGGTAGAGAAAACAAAAAGCTTATGTCACATAAAAAATTTATATTGAGGTTTCCTTAATTATATGTATCAAGCCTAAAATGAAGTATGTTTTTACAAAAACAATGAAGGCAGACTTTTTACCAACTACAGTCATATGTAGGCTCCTTCATAGGTAAAGAAAACAATAATTCTAATGCCACATTCAAAATTTACAGTAAAGTGTCCTTAATTGTGTGGATTAAAATTGAAGTTAAATATTTTTCCAAAAACAATAAAGGCAGACTTTTTCCCGCCTACGATTACATGTAGGCTCCTTTATAGTTAGAGAGAAAAAATTAACAACTCAAATTGATGATTTTTTTAAAAACATGATTGGATATTTTTAACATGTAATAATTTAATGCGTTGTATAATACAGGTACTAACCACTTCGCTTTTCAATGTATTCCAAGAAACCAAAATGTATCATTTAATTCTCATGGGAAATACATCATATTTCCATCTTTAAATAACCACGTAAGACACTTTAACACAATTCACAATGACTGTATATTATCAAAATGTACGAGTATCGACTGGGTTCTTCGCTTGTTTTTCTCATTCCTATCTCACAACCTAGAAGTCTGCACAGAATTCTGGTAATACCGGTCACTATAGTGATCGTCAATTAGGTCTTCACATTTATCTCTGAACCACTTTTGTCTAAATGTTTCTGTCTCTGGAGCTGTTTGAAAACGTCTCGTCTCGTCCACCCAATCAAAATATTCATTATTAACAACCTGACCCATATTCCCAACTCTACCACTATTATGTCTATCTTGTCTTTGATGTCCGACCTTAACACTACAACTCTCTACTCCGTGACGCTGTCTGTCATGAAGATTCTGATAACTCTGGGCCCTATGGTAGTCATATCTATCTGGAAAGGTTTTGCGTGGGATATGGAAAGTCTTACTTGTGTTTGAGTGAATACTACTTCTGTCTAGGTGTATCTGTTTTCCATCATGGTACATGCTATTTCTGTCTGGGTATACCTGTTTTCTGGAATTTGATGGACAGTGCCTCGCGACATGACCCCTCAAGTGACAATTAAAACATAAGATGTTGGATAGTCTTTTAGGACAAGTCTTAGACCTGTGACCTAGTCTTCTACACGAATAGCACACGAGGACAAATGGTCTTACACTTACTGTATGTACAGGCTTAGTGTCTTTGACTGGTACAGATTCAATTCTGTCCAAAACAATTGGCGGTTTATTTACCGTCACAGTATGGCTGTCTTTGACTGAGTTAGGTTTAGTTATGTTTATCTTAACTTGCTCTTCTAAGTTATCTACAATTTTGCAAACTTTATTGTTTAACATTTCTATACTACTTCTAATGTTCTCTATATTACTGTCAGTCTTTACTTCTAGCTCCGCCCTATGTGTTGAGTCAGTCAGTAATAGATGTGATCTGATCATAAGTGTTCTGATATCACTTTCTATACTATTTAGTCTTTCAAAAATGGTCCTAAGTTGCTTTTGTGAAATGTTCGCTAAGTGTTTTAATCTATCTTCTTCGTCTTCCTCTACCTCGTCAAAAAGGCGAATTCCCTCAAATAGGTCTTCATTTTCTAAATCGTAATACCCAGCCATATTTATGTTAACAAATACTTAATTCAATGGTTAAAAAAAATTGTTATGTAAAAATGCACAAATACGTTAGTATACTTATAATTCGTTCCTTATATAACAAAAGATATTAGTAAAAAGAAATTAAATTAAAATGCAAATCGATAATAATCTAAAAACAATATAACATAAATACTCTATGTACAGATTTCTTTGTCTTGGCCTTTAACATCTGTGGGGTGGTGTAGATCTGTGTCGTCGTCTCGTGCGGGGTGGGGTCTAAGATGTTGGTTGGTTTGGTCTTAAATCACTTTGTCTGCACTCAGAATGTGGTGCTAGTAAATACGCTTACAATTATGACTGGACTGACGCTGAACGTGTTACGACTGTACTGATGATGACAATGACACTGGACTGACGCTGATTATGACGCTGGATGTGTGACGGTTGTACTGACGCTGACAGACCGTATGCTTTCTACAGGTCACTTTAATAATCACAGGGCGTGACTGGTATGTTTCTGTTGTAGCTGTTACTTGCTTCAACTGGTTACTTGCATGGGTTCACAAGACAATTAATATTTGTCTTAAACTTCTGACACCAAATTGTCAGTGATGGCGATTGAGCTTCTTATTATTTCTTCAACAAAATTGTCAGAAGGTGGCGATTGGGCTTTTTATTACTTCTTTCTTCTATTTATTTTTCATTCACAACACACTATGCATCTCACAACTACATCCAATAAATTGTGACAAGTCAGATGAATTGAATATCATAAATCACTATCACTTTATTTATTCTAATTTGTTTACAACAGGTAAATCACCACTACAGATCAACAGCTTCACAAACACATTACAAACTATCAACTCCTGGAAAATAACCACACAATTCTTACTAACTCCTTCGTTTCTTCCCAATTAACTACTTTCCTCAAACTCTAACAAATCTACACAACGCGGTCGATCTACGCTCAACAATTCCTCTCCACAATTCCTCCCGAACTAACTTTACGTTTTCTTATATAGGCTAGCTGGACAAAGCATCCTATCATTCTAAAGTCTCCCATTCACTGCATAATTAAGATTTTGGTGAACCTAGCAGACTAAACGTGACATCGCACTTCTACTGTTAATTGAATTCTTCCCCACTGACACATTGTTTCTTGCCTTGATTTATTTGTAGCACAGCCCTACCCTGAACTCATGAACCTGCCCACGTCTACGCCTCTTCCTGAATTCTACCTTGACACTATTCTTTGTCTAAAATCCCCCTACCTCGTTAAAGTTAATGGGTTCTGTCCCCCTTTCTTTCCAACAGGCTCATATCAAATTACTGTAAATTGTCCCGAAGCTTGAACTTACATTCACCTACACCCTGACCTACTTTCACTGTCCTGACAGAGAGTTTGTTTTGTTTAATAAGAAAAACAGTTGAAAGAGAAATTCAAGTACATCTATGCTCTGATTTTTTCTGAGAAGATCTGACTTTGAAAAAAGATGAACATGCGCAGATCTATTAAGTATTTTGAAACAAAACAACTATAGTAATACATGTACTTTCATGCTTTTATATGTCCATGTGTTATTTAAAATTACTAAAAGAAAATAAAGGAACATTGAATCAATGAAAAACAAAAAGTGGGAGGATAAATTACATTATAACATAACAGCTTTAAGCAGTGTATACTCCATAGTTTTGCTTATAAACCTAAATTATCAAATTTCAATAAAAAGATTTTTTAAAATGTATCTGCTTTTTAGACTTTTACAAGAAAAGCTAGATCAGCCAGTTTCTGCCCCACCTAGTCCACGAGAAATAAATAATGGAGACACAGCATCCAATTTGGTGCAGCACATTGATAGCCTCAGGTCTGAGGTGGCAAGATTAAAAGATCAGTTAAGAAATGCACAGATTGAACGTGAGTGCTATATTTTTGTCTTGTAATTTTGCAATTAAAGCACTGATGCTTAAGTTTAGTAATTCATTTATTTTTAAATATCTCTTTGTAGATGCAGAAAAAATGGCGCAATATGCACAAGAAGAAAGACACATCAGAGAAGAAAATTTAAGATTGCAACGTAGACTCCAGCTCGAAATGGAAAGAAGGGAAAATCTTTGTAGACATTTATCCGAGTCAGAATCTAGTTTAGAAATGGACGATGAAAGGTATGTCTGGTAGTAATGCTTCATAGATTTTGTTATATATATAAATTTATATATAAATCAATGGGCTTTATTAAATTAATTCTAGACATTTCAATGAGATTGCCAAACATCATGAAGCAACTTCTAGCAGTCACAGTGTGAGACCTCGTACAGTATCCAGTCCTATTCCCTACAACACAAGTGCTCCTAGATCTATTTCACCAAGTTAGTACCCATTGATAATCAGCATATTTTGCAGTCATATTGTATATTTTTAAGTCATCTACTTGTTAATAAAATGCATTTTTCCACCCCCAGGTTTGACCTACGTTGCCGCAAAAAGTCCCCCTAGTCCTATGCGCCGCCCTCAACCTGGTCAACCATTCCATCCACCTGCACAGCCAACAAATATTCCCCATTCTTACCCATATGGTGCAGCACCCCATCTACCAAGTGCCATTGGTGGTCCTGGTACTTCCCCACCAGTATTTGGAGTCAGTACAAACTCAAATATTCAGGTTAGATGAACATTTTTGGTATTACAGATGAAATGGGATTACATTTAACAGTATATGTATATCTGTCAACTACTTAAATAACGATTAAACACTTTAGATTTGTGAAATAGGTCAAAATAAAGTGATCATTGAGTAGCTGTTTGTGTGTTTCTCAAACATTTAGGCTCTGTGACCCACTATGACAACAATTTTGCTTTTTGCAACCCATCATAAATCCCCCACCCCCCGCAACCCTCCTGCAGATAGAAACTATAAAAGAAATAAAGGTGTTTTTAATTGTATACATAGATTTCTTCTTTCACTTAGAAGATTTACAAACTTTAAGTTTTGTCAATTATAGAGAAATAGAGTTGTAATTATAGGTACTTAATCTATAGACTATTACCTTATAATTTTTGCCATGAACCACTGAGCTAAACTAATAAGAAGAATGAAAACATTTTTCTGTTGTTGTTTTTTTTTTTTTATCTATATAGAACTAGAGACAAATGTTAAATTTTAATCACCATTTTAAAGCACATTTGAAAAAAAAAACACAACCAATCGTGTATCACAGTTTGTTTTTTAAACTTCAAATTTATGGTGTATGTATTTATTATTTTACTGTTCTGGACTTCAAGCATGCACCATTGAAGTGTTTATGGCTATATTTTAAACATTAATTGATGCATAATGCCAGAAATCAAAATATTCCATTTTAGTAAAGTACAGTAAATTATATATATTGCCTGAATAATCAAAACCATCATTTATTACATAATTTTTTGTTTACTCTGCCTTCTAAATATGACAGAGGCCAGATGATCATGAGCTAAATAATCAAGAGTTTACTGTATATATATTCTAAAGTGCTTGTATAAATTGTATCTATTAAAAGGTTAAAATTAACAAAATTTATTGCCATATTATTTTTATACTTAATGGTCCTGTGGAGTGTAACTATAAAATGAAATGGGATTGTGAGATAGTTTGGTTGTGGAGGGCTGAATCCCTAAAGATTAATGACACGATTTAGCCAACAGTCTAGTTTTTATCATGTGATCTAGTTTTTTTTGGTACCCGTAATATTATCATGTGAAATAGTACTTGGCTGCCACCTGCAAAAAGGCGCATTACCTATGGTGTATAGGCTGTAATGTAGTATTTGGTGCCCATCTGCAACGAGGCCTTGGTTTTAACATTCAATTTATAGACATACTGTGATGCGCTAACATCTTTACGTCCTCTTGTTTAGTATGACATAATAAGATTCATTGACAAACAAAATTAAGACATGAAATGACATCACTGCACACCATGAAACCTAATAGTACAAGATAGCTTCGTCACATGGCATTAGTAATTTATAGATATGTCTTGCTTTTAGCTAGCTACATCCTCTCTGTGTCTGGTGATCAGCATTACCATTTGTATGCATATCAAATGTGGTTTTTGTTACAGGACATTGTTTTTTGTAAACTTCAAGTTAGACTGGATTTGTTAAATTACATGTATCTACATTTAAGTCTGCATTTGTTATTAGCTACATTTACCTGCAATATTATGCAGTATATAGCCACCGCAGGTCATTTTTTATTTTACGACTATATCTTTTTTAAAATTACTATCATTGCCTCTTAAAAAGATTGCTGTTTTTTTTTATATTGCTAATCATGCTAGTGTAAAATTAACATTATTTCGAATACAAAACTGTGGAGCTAATCACACCTAAATTAGTACTAAAAAAAGAGTAGCTGGGGTTAATATGAATTGTTCCAAATTTTTTGATAATTGTCAGCAATTAAGAATTCATGTATTAGAGCTCTATTGATATATTATTTATAATACATATAAATGTATACAGTACTGTGTAATATGTTTTGAACTCTTAACCCACAACATAATTTCTTTGTTTCAGAAACCAAGGGTCAGTGCTGATAAATTTGCTAAACCATCAAGTGGTTTTCATGCTGACAAGACATGAAATTCATTTTGCTTGTTGATATTTCTGTGATGGATTTTTTTTTTCATTGGAATAAGATGAATATTTCTTTAAAGATGAAGTGTGATTTGATGGGATTCAAACTCATACATTTCCTCAGAAATTGTTTATTTTGCTGTTTGATTAGATAGTCTGTAAAACATTTGCACAGTGCCTAAATGGAATATTGTTAAATGTTTTATTTTCTACATTTTCTTTTCAATAAAAAATCTTTTGAATTGACAGCCAGTATGAATGTTGTGTTATTTTGTTTTCAATTTGTGAAGATGACTGTAAATAATTGTGTTGGATAATTTGAATTATGATTCAGGTTGTTATCAGCAACTACTGTTACTATCAATCAAATTTGAATGAGATAAATCTGAAGTCAGTAATTAACATTTCAGTTTTTTAGTTTATTCAGATCCAGAATATTTCTTTCCTTAAAGCATTGACAATTGAGTAATTAAAAAAAAACAACTTACAGCTACTTAATTTGTGACAAAATGTATTACAACTGTTCCCCAGAATGTTTTTTTTATAAACTTCAGTCAACTGTACCTGAGAATTATTATGTATACATTAGTACTATTGTTGTACATTTTTTTTTGCTTCGGTTAATTTTAACCACTGAATTAGTTTTACCTGAATTATTTATGCTACATACCTATATATATATATTAGCCCATAAGATGAAAAGTGTCACGCTTTTATTTCAGATTTGTGTTAAGTGTATAAATTAACCCGGTTTGGTTAATTGTCTTTTGAACACGTTTCTTTAGTTTCCTTGCCAGGTGTTTCTCGCTGGATATCTTTGTCAGTTTACTGTGAACCTGTTGAAATTTTTTAATCTAAATCATTTTCAAGCTTCAAATTTGTCTTTATAGCTAAATGTATTTTTTTAAAAAGGCAGACTTAGATTAAGACTTCAATTGCATTTATCGATTTGTCACATTTTGTTCTTTTTTTTTCTGCTACAGAATACAATAAATAATTTGAAAAGACACTTAAAGAAAGGTTTCTGACACTTGTATTTTTTAATACGGTAAAAGCAAAATGTAATAAATTTATTATCATTGTATTTATTATTTCAATGTTGGTTTTAGATTTTTTTTTTACCGCAAAGCTCTTAATAGGATTAAGATTTATATCTAATTTATAGCATAGCTATATTTTTTTTACTTTTTAATTAAATTGGTTGGTTTAAAATAGCTTGGAATAATCCTATACAAATTTTTTTTTTAGATAAAAAGAATTAACATAATTAATCTTTGTTATGGTCAATTCCCCAGTGTTCTTTATCTTTATAAGTAACCAGATTCACCTTTCAGCAGCTAATAATAATCAGTTCTGAGTTTTGGCTTCTTATATATCGTCATTTCACCTTAATGCTTTTGATGTTGTAATTGTTGGTAATACCTATGAATTATTTTTGTGTGTGTTTTATTACAAATTTATACATTTTGATGCTGAATAAATAAAAATTCCTTTCTCAGTGCACTGCTTATCTTTTACAGGCTGGGCCAGTTTTCAAAATGGTTTTAGTGTGATTATTGATTGAAAAAATTAATACTGTGCCACGTGTACAGTATATGATTCTCATAACTTTGAAGCCACCAATTATTGAGTTAGATTAAAAATACACATCACCGGAAATTGTTTCTTTCATATCAAATCTTGAAAACATAATAAGGTTTACTTTTCTTATTGCTCTTGTAGATGTCAAATTATCTTATCTCAAGTCAACTGTGTGACAGTGAAGGAATAAAAGATGGGTCTGAAATTCTATTTTGTATGAAATACATCAGATTGCATTAGTTAACAACAGTTTCACAATTGCTTATGAAAGCATGTGATATAATGTAGGGATCATCTAGTCAGATTAATCACAAAATGCTTCTGTTCATAAATATTATTTCTTGAAATGAAATTTTATTTGGATATTTTTATAGATAATTTTATTACATTTTGCAAAGTAAGCTATTAATTTTTAGTAAGACAATTTTTATTATGATTACTTTTATACACTACTAATTATAACATATCAAATGAAAAAAATAAAAATCATTTGCAGGTAGTATTTTATTTTAACATTAAAGATTTGTTAAATTACAATATAAATAAATTTAATTACTAATCAGCTTTTATAACAGTGACCACTAAAAGATTAAAAAAATTCTATACAGTAGACTCTGACTGTCTGGCCTAATGTGGTAGATCATGACAAATAACTAACATGATGGGATGAATTTTTAAACTCCCATAACAATAAAAATAACTTTTTTTACATCAAATGCTGCACTTATTCATATTATCTGACCTTTTAGAATAAGTGCGTTACTTTTATTTACAGTCTACCTTTTTTTATACAGAAAAAAATATTACATAAATTAAAGAAAAATTTTCATAAGCTAAATATAAATTTACACATTTATAAAGAATAAAATATTGTCAAACGATGCTAAACTCTTTACAAAAAATAAAAGAGTTTAAATTGAGTCAAAACTGAGTTTTATAATTTGCATGTAAATTTAGTACCCATTTTTAAAAAGTTATTTTTAATTAGGCCAGACATTAGCTAAATCTACTGAATATCTTTGTCAGAATGAAAGACGCCCCAACCCCATTTTTTTTAAAAATGAAAATTCTGTACATTTTACCTATCAAATACAAAAAATACTTATGCCTTTTAACTTAGTTGTGCTTGCTAATAAATGCACAATGAAAATTTTCAATTTATTTTTTTCTTCCTTTACCGAGACTAAAAAGGATAAAGAATTTGAACATTTAATCATGAAGTAAAATCCAAATTGTTATATAGTGAATTACACTTCATCTGTGCTGTAATGAATTTAAATTACTTGAGATTCTAGAAAGGCTGATGTAAGGACAAAAAAGGTACAATCATTAAATCTGATAGGAATTCATATCAGGGCTCGTTCGCTAATGACGTAAGGCTTAGGGGGGAGGGGGGTCTAGGATTTTGTGACAGGGGAGAGGGGGTGGGGTCTGTGAAATTGTCACGTCACAAAAAATAATAATTATCTATGAGGGAATTAATTAAACTTAATTTTTTTTTGTTGCTTTTCTTAGGCCAGACATTCAAGAGAGGTAATTGAAGGTGTTTATTTTGAAGGAATGTTCACATGTTAAACAAATGGCAGAGGTTGCGGTAATTGGCATATGTTATATAACGCTATAAATTGAACTGAAATAACACTTGTTTTAACTTGTGATGGGAGGGGGGAGGGAATTTGTGACAAGGGGGGTCTAAAATGTCATTTTTTTTGCATTACGTCATTTGCAAACGAGCCTGCATATGCTTATGAAAAATCAATCCAATACTAGTCAGTATAATGTCTAAATGCACAAAGAAAAAAAGGTAATATTGGTCATGCCTTGTGGCTGAACACAGGTATATTTTTCTTGAAAACAAAACTGATCTATTTGTAAATACATTAATATTGCAAAAGTGGCTTGGAAACAGTCACCAGATAAAAAAATGGCATCATGCAAGGAAAGTAAATAATGGAATGGAGAATTTATCTATCAGTCTGATTCCTTAAAAAAAATTCAGAAGCAGACGTGTTGGCTTTACTAGCTCATTGAATTGTCTAGCTTTAAAAAAGTTCTTGTTTTACAATTTAAAAAAATATCAGCGCTTAAGTTAAAAAACTCTTAGCTGTAAAACTTAGCAGCATTATATATAACTTTTATACTTGAATCTGTATTTTAAAAAATAATTATACTTTAAGAAAACAAAACCATATGTTTTACAATAAATAATCTATATAAAAAAATGTGATCAAGGAAATAAAGAAGTTGAAAAATATGGATTAAATGATTTATCCATGATGAGTATTTTAGAAAAAAATCTAGTGTTATAGAATCAAAAGAAAAATGTTGCATCATTATTGATTAAAATATTTCTGCAGTTTTCTTTAAAATCACAGGATATAAATCATACAAGAAGGGGATCACTATTTAAAAAGTCCTTTAATAATAACTTGAAAAATTGTCCTAAATATTGATACACATATACATACACGAATATAGCAGCTTTCAGAAAAAATCAATTTAAAAGGAGGATGTGCATTTTGCATAATCTAAAAAAAGTTACGATATTTTACTGAGTTAAACTTTGCAGTGGTATTATGCTTAACAAATTAAATATTTTGATTATAAAAATTACCATTATAAAATATTTCTTTTGTCTATAGGTTGAAAAAAATCATTCAAATAGTTTCAATTATTAAAAATAATACTTAACAAAGCAAAAAAAAAACCACATAATAAGAACAAATTATTACTGAAACAAGAATAATTTTCTTTAAATATAAAATGCCGTCCATGTGTTACGTAAAATTCATGATTGATGTTAAACCGAACATTTAAAAAAATAATATTTTACTTCAGACTTTTTACTATATTAACTTTAAGTGAGAATTCAATTAAGTGCTTACATTTATTAACAAAAGAAAACACACTATAGGAGTTATAAAAAATGTTTATGCTAAAAAAATCAAAATAAAATAGAAATTATCCTATCGGTAACTATTCAAAGCTAAGTTTTGTGCTACTTTTTAATTCACTTGACCAGTCACAGATATATACAAATTAAAAACTTTATTCAAAGCTCATTTATGATGTCAATTTATTTTGGAGAAAACTTAATTTTAACACCCCAATTCGTTCTATTCAATTGGATGGCAGTATATTTTTCCTCAACAAATTGGTTTTAAATTTATGCAGAAAAAAAAACTTTTGCAGTTGAGGCTGACATGATAAAATATTAAGAATAAATCTTATTTTTCAATATTCTTAAGGGTTTCAATAAACTTTGTGAATGCTAAATGTCACCTTTATATTGCTCGCCTGATTGTTCTATGATACTGTGAACCAGAATAGATAATTTTCTACAACCATTGTTGGTAAATGAGTGATAAATCAATTCAGAGATTTGAATTGGAGTTATCATAGGGATAAAGCATTAAATGTGATTAAAAGCATTAAATGTGAGATTTAAAATATCATTATGTTGGTGATTCAGATAATTTTTAGAAGATTTTTTTTATTGTCTTTTCTAATGTTTTGGTCTCCCTTGCCAAATTTGATGAAAAGCCATCTTCGAGGTAAAAAAAAAAAGTTAAATCATGTTATTTTTAATTTAAAAAAGAATTTTGTGATTTCTTTGGGTGAATTCATGTGAATGCTCCATTAGTTAGACGCATTTATGTTTTATATGGATATGCCATCTGAAAATGGAACTAGTGAAGGTGTTAATAAAAATTAAATTAAAAAATCCAACATTTTACATTTCATAAATTTATTTTTTAAGATAAACTAAATGAATTTAGTATCCACATTCTGAGAGAAATGAGATGTGCATTATATATGAAAATTCAGTTTGGACTAGTTACAAGAATAAATCATTTAAATAGTTAATAAACTTTCTATGTAAAGATAGGCTTAAGTGAAAATGTCTTTTTAACTGTCATGCATTTTTTGCTGCAGCTCATGAGCCAGAAATTTCTTTGAATTTCTTATATTTACTAATTATGCTACAGAACAATGTGTGGACCCTGCAAAATATTTCATCAAGTTTTAATTGACATTGATGTTTACATTTGAATTTCAGTAGCGTATACACTGAAACTTAATTCACGATATATATGTGTCAAACATATATGTTTACTAACAAATAGCAGATATGTACAAAAAAAGCACAAAAAAATTATTTTAATTACATAAGACTAGTTCAAAAAAGAGTGGAAATGAACACAGGCGGAAAAAAAAAAGTTCAAATAAAAAAAGCCTTTGTTTCGATTTACAGAACATTTCATAAATAAAATTTACATATTTACAAGAAAAAATATACATAAAAAAGAGAAGAATTACAACCAAAACAGGACTTCAGAATTTAGTTGACCATGACTGAATAATCTCTTCAACACTGTAAGCACATATGAGATTTATCTCTGAATTTTCCTACTGTAAAAGTATACTATTTTTGTCACAAATATAGAATATACATATAGCACCTAGGCCTACTGTCAAGCCAATAAAAAAAAATGGAGATCAAGCAATATTGTGGTGGAGCATAAAAACATAATTATATGGTTGCTATGCAAAATTGTACACAACAGATTAAAAAAAAAAACTGAACAACCTTTTCAGTAAAATGGTCACCTTAATGTCAGAAATATTTCAATAGATCTAGTCAAATAAAAAGGGGTGCCTGCTCTGAGAGAAATAAATTCAATCAGTAAAGGATGGAATGACAACATTTAATAAAATAATAATCATAACAAATTCTATAAAATTCAGTTAAGGTCTAAGATTTATGAGTTCACAAAAATTCAAAAATGAATAATTTAGAAATAATTCCATATTTCATTACACAAAATGAATTATCTATTTTAGTATACAAAATAATTTAACTATTTTTTTAGCACAAAAAATAGAAAAAAAAAATAGACGTGTCAATGCCCTGCCAAGTTACAAATGCGTAAAACAATAGTTAAAAAAATAAACAATGAATCAACATTTTATAAAAAAAAAAGAAGGTAAATTTCACTTAAAATTTCCCTAAAAATGTATGCTAAAACAACACACATAAATTAACTAAAAAATAAAATAGCCACAGTTGTAAAATGATTGAAGAAGATGAAAAAGTTGACACTTTCTTATACAAAAAAAATAATAATAATAAACTTTTTAAATTTTCATGTCAGTTATACATGACTATGTTACTTTTCTAAAACAAAAAATTATAATAACAGTATTGAACTTGATCAAATTGGAAGGTATTTATCTTATTTATGTCCTGAAGTTATCTACACAAAACCACACTCTATATTCCCTGACCTTGCGCAAGAAGTAGTAGGATAAAAGGATTCCGAAAATCTACATAAAAAAGTAATAGTAAGATTTAGTAACATTAAAGACATACATATATTTTTTTACAGCATTTTTCATCAAAAAGATAATATATTGAAGGCATGAAGTTACCATTCAAATTTATTATTTTGTATTTACAAGTGCTTCTCATACTAATTTAAATAATTTTGAATTAGACCTACCTGTGGAATAGCAAAGCCCAGTGCTATGGCACCAACTAAATCCAAATGCTCCATTAGCCACTGAATTAATGCATTAGTACAACCTTCAGTGTTGATCATATCATACAGCTGTATTTTAGCACAAAAAAAGGGTTATTTTATTTTAATCAGGTCTATATTTTACACTGATTGTATTGACTTAAAGGTAATATGTCTCCATTCTTACCGTAGTATTCATGGCCACATCATAACCACATCCTTCTGGTACAATAACTCCCTAAAGTGAGAGAATGAAAACTATGATCATGATGCCAAATGTTGAAAATTTTTTCATTAATAAAGACAAAGTGATTTTAGTCATTTTATCGGGTAGAAGAAATTAGCAAGTTATAGGAGGTTTATGTATAAAAAAAAATCTTTTTCACTTGTTACTGAATGATTTTTAAAACCCAAAGTCTCATTAAAAAAAAATTAATAGTGGATCAAGAGTCATAAGAGTCATCAAGACCTTGTTAGAAATATTTCCATGGAAGACATTTGCTTGTTTTTTAAAATAAAATAAAATATATAGAAAATAATGTTGATTATTCAGATTAACTCATGAGCTAAAAGATTTTAGATGTTAGATCAGAAAAATAATACCGTCTATCAATATAATCTCAAAATAAATACTTTTCCAACATCACACTGTTAATATTTCTTGCAATTCACGACTTTGTTTGTAAAAGTGTACCATACACATGATGGTATTGAATACCCTTCGATTCACATGAAAAATGCTAGTATTTTATTTATCCTGAAGCTTGTTAAAAGCTCTTACATCTCTCTGAATGCAACAAGATTTAGGTACTCCACAGGCCTGGGGTTTTCCTGAAGAACAGCTAAATTCTTCGTTCTCTCTCTGGTAATCAGCATACGAGGTAAATCCACAACACTTGTACTGTGAACAGAAACATTTTAATAAAATAAGTCAGAGAAATATTTATCACAAATTAAAAATATGGATTTCCACTTCTATACATACAAAGTCCATGTAAAACATCCTTACTCTTGTCTGCAACCAATCCACAGCCATTTGAATATCTTTGTCCTTGGTGTAGCCTTTAATAGCAAACAGAAAGTGTGTGCTGACCAAGTAAGGAAGCTTTAAAAAAAAGAAATGTTTTTCATCAGGTTAAAATAAATAGAATTGCATGTCAAACATTAAATAACATGAAAAGATGAAGGAAGAAGACGGGGAAAGGAAAAAAAACTGTGACAATGGTAAGCCATACTATATCAGAAGTAAAAGTTCTAAGATGTAACAAAAGAGAGAAAGGTTTAAGTAGATGTCCTATCTCTATTATCACACCTTGATTTATTTTTGTGTTATTCCCCTTTGATCTATTAATGTGCTTGTGACCTGTCGTTTTATAAGGTCAGGCATGCATTAATACGAGTGACGAAATTGTGTCATTCACCACCTACGCTTCGAACACCCACGCAATAACCTTCAACAATAATTTGGCCGAAAGCTGCCCACGGAACAACCTTCACCTATAGTTAGCGGGCAACTGCCCATGCTATATGCTGGCATGGTTTGTCTTTAAAAGGAACCATATTGTGATTAGAAAGGGAGTTCCAGAAGTTCAGAGGAGGATATCGAGAAGTTCGGGGAGGAGTTTGGTATTAGGTTTTCGGACCATGGTGAATCAGAGTTCAGATAGGTCAGACATACAAAGAGAGTGCTGATATTCATTGATGTTAAGTTAAGATGATGTTTACATTGATCATATCTTGTGGATTCTCATCTACAGAAAGTGTATTTGTAACTATAAGAAATTGTGTTTTATCATTTTTTGGAACTCAAGTGGGATACGACAGTAGATACAAAAATTAAAATATATTTTAGAAAAGTCAATCTCCCCAGAATTATTTTTGTCTGAAATGGTTATGACTAAAACTAAGTGTGTGTGTGTGGGGGGGGGGATGGTCACATTACAGCCTACAAAATGGAAAGGTCAAATTCTTCTCTCAAAAATTATCTTGCCATTTAGTAATTGCTGGAATAGGATGTGGTAAAGTGAATATGTCAAGGGTTATCACTACAAGTGAAATGTACAAAGCATTCAACTGTTGTAAGGTCAACTGAAAAAGTGACCTATATTATCTGAATTATGACACATAAATGATACAAGATTTTGAGATGAGAAAAATAATCAGCTTATGCGCCACTCAAATAAAGCTAGTAGTATGTATCTTTACACATATAACACTTGACAGATTAAAAATTATAGCTATACTGAAATTTCACATTTTAATTGCGATCTTTGACTTTGAGGACAGGTTATCTCTTGAAAACATAAATGATTGACTCACCTGTTCTCTATAGATAAAAGCAATAATCCCGATGGCTACTTGAGCCAAAAAGCAGATTATGGTAACCACAAGAAACTGGTACAAGAATTGAAATAGTTGTCAAGCATAAAATTACAGAATTTAGTAAGAGAAATATTTTTTGTAAAAATATATTAATTAACACACATAAAACAATTAACAAATAATGCAATGAATATATTGTATATTTAAAATTAGACTAACCTAATTTAAAAAAAAATAATCTTTAAATTAACTCCATAATATGTGCTAGTAAAAATATATGACAAAACATGATATAATATAAAATAGTAATACATAATGCGTGAGAATTAATTAATTTAGAAGAAAACATTTAGGCAATATAAAGTTTCACTTTTCATTATTG
Organism: Bulinus truncatus; assembly: GCA_021962125.1. Classification (NCBI taxonomy): domain Eukaryota; kingdom Metazoa; phylum Mollusca; class Gastropoda; family Planorbidae; genus Bulinus; species Bulinus truncatus. Next base: position 344,030 of record JAGDYQ010000423.1, on the reverse strand, counting down.
TTAATAAAAATAGTTGATTTAGTTTAACAACAAATTCATGTAACATTTAAAGTTTTTACCAACTTTAAATTAATATGAATAATTTAAAAAAGACCTACTATCTTTAGTAATAGAGGCTTCTCCATTATTGCGCCAATCATGCCACATAAGGCATTCACTGCAATCAGTAAACCTACTACAATAAGAAGAGCTGTTGGAAGGGCAAGGCGGTTATTGACTGGTTCAATTCTGTCTCTATGTAATTCGACCAGAACACCAATAGCTATCAAAATGATTCCTACAAACTGAAAACATTACCAAAATAATATCAATAAAAAATTGAGTTGTCAGATTAAAAAAAAAAATTTCTAATAAGATTTTTGTGTAAAGTATCAGCAGTTTGACAACTTGACATTAATGTCTACTAAACATTCTGCAAAACTTTCATTTTCAATAATATTTTATGTCTGCTTTGCTATTGTATTTGTAACATATAGTTTGTATATCATGTTTCACATGGGTCTAAAATCACCCATATGATGCCCAAAAGGGAACTTAGTTTTGAACAAAATAAAAATATTGGTAAAATTAAGTGTTGGTAATAGAAAATTACTATATGTTGTTTTTCTTAATTATCGAAATGATTTTTTTTTTGTAAACGATAAAAATAAGCAAATAAAAAGGATAACATTTTCAACTCTAAGAGGCCAGTCAAAGCTAATTAAATAGAGTTCATAGGATGTGCCAAGATAACATTCTAGGATGTGCCAAGATAACATTATGTCTCCAGTTAAATATTTTAAAAAATAAAAAAAGCATTATAAAATATTTATTACACTGCAAAGTCTTCTTCTTCCTTTGGCTCTACAGCCCATTTAGGGCCCTGGCATGCCATACTACTCTTCTCCACTTTTCCCGGTCCATGGTCATCTTCCTCCACACTCTCACTACTATGGCTTTAAGTCTTTCTCCACTCCCTCTGACCATCTGCTTCTTGGTCTCTCCTTAAGCCTTTTCTTATTGGGTGTTGCCTTATATATTGCTTTTGGACCTCTGTTGTTTTCCATTCCTTCTATGTGCCCTACCCACCTCAATCTATTCATTTTGACTTCAGCTGTTATATTTGGTTCTTGGTATAGTTCGTATAGTTCTGAATTGGTTCTACTTCTCCACTCGTTATTGTACTTCACTGGCCCATATAGTTTCTTAAATAACTTAGATAAAATTCTGACTCTAGTTGCATTTTTTTTTACAGTTTTCCTATGTTTGACGGCTACTAGATATAAGGATGAAGTTGCCCAAGCACAATTTCAGCACGACTTAATTTTTTTTTATAAAAAGAAGCTTGTATCCAGGCATTTTTGTTTCTTTACTTACATTTGTTTATTTATTTTTACTAGTTTTCTCTGAAAGCTTAATTTTCCTAAATACTTCAAAGATTTTTAAAATAAAGTAGGTTTTATTAATGAAATTCTGATTTTTTTTTTTTTTTAGAAAGCTTTTAGTTGTGAAGGAAATGAGGAGATGAAATACTAATTGCAGTCTGCAGAGAAAGAGCAATTTTCTGGTACAGATGTATTTCAAATGACTGCTATATTATCTCTAAAAGCGTATCCACAAATTAGCTATGTAATTATAAACAATAAACTTTCCAATGGTACAATTTAACATACATTAATTTTTTTATGAGAACTATTAAAGAAAAATTCAAATAACAAGCTGATTTCGTTGAGTTGTGGTGCCTGAATTTAATTTTTTTTAAAAGTATATATATTTTTTTAAATTTACATCAGAATTTTTTCAAAATTAAAATCCTCAATCTTTAAAGTATGGGATGAATGATCATGAGTTAAATTACATGAAAGCCCTGGTATAAACATTTACATTAAGTTTATCTGCTAGCCATAAAATCATCAGGTTTGGTTTAAAACAAGTGAATTTTAACAGTTCCATTAATGGTACCTTTACTTTCAAGAAAAGATTTCCAAATTATTATTTAAAAGAAAAGTAGGAGACAATTTTTTAAGCACTTTTAACTTTATTTCTGGTAATCATTGCAAACATTTGTATTTAAGTTAATAAGCATAGGCACTAGGCCTATAGCCTATTTAGCTGATTTCTATCAAATAGATAAATAATTCAAATTTTTTTTTCATAAGAAATTACTCTATTGAGGGAAAATGCACTCAGCAAACTTTTGCACCCATCATATCATAGTTTTATAAAAAGTATATCAATTCAAAGAACTGTATATTTTATTAAAAATCACTGATTATTTCAGTTTTTACATTATATTTATTTAATGCTGGCTAATATAATCATACCGCTGTAAATCACTTTTACTTTAAGGGCCCAAAGCCTTGCAGGCACCCATCACTTAAAAATTTTTTTTTGCTGTGAAATGGTGCCAGAGGTTGGGGGGGGGGTCTTTTTGTCAAAGTTTGTCAGGGGCCACATTTATCGGGCCCCCATGAATCCTGGCTCAGTCTAAGACTCTAAGTTTAATAGTAAAATTAATTTACTGCTTAGTGAAAGCATCTAAGCCTAAATCTGAGGATATGTATTTAATAGTATTTACAGTGGCATAGCAACTTAAGCGCCCAGGTTACAATACCTTTTTAGCGCCCCCCTTCCATTTGAAAACCATATACATTATTATATGTAAAATATACCATTTGGTGCTCAGTGGTGAGTAGCACTCGGGGCATGATGCCCCTCCTCGCTACGCCACTGAGTATTTATTATAATTTATACCATTTGTGTCTGTGTGTGATTTAACCTAATCTTAAGACACTGGCTAACTTCAATTAGAGCAGATTAGACAAAAGTATTAAAGAAATTACTCACCAAAAAAAGCAGTGCATAAATGAACAAAAAAAGCTTATTGCAGCTAAATGCAGTTCTAGCACACAAAGGATGTAATGGGTGCTTTCTTTTAGGATGTGCTTCAGGAAGCATTTTTTGCATCCCTTCTGATCCTGCCATTTCGCTAAAATTAAAGTTAATTGACAAAAGAATGATGACTTTTCTAATTATTGGATGAGTAGTCGTTACTGAGAATTAGAATACAGGGGTGATAATGTTGTTACAAAACCTGAGCTAGAACCTAGATCTGTTAGAAAATAAAAATACAGTGAAGCTATTTTTAGAAAAAAACCCAGACATTCGTGAGTCACTTTCACTTCACTTATATATATAAACAATGTACATAACTAAAGTCTAATATGAGTACACTTTTTAAAAACAGGCACTATCGTTAGTTTACAGAGCTCAAATGTTTCAATGCACGTGTTTGAGGGAATAAATAGTAGGCAAGAGAGATATGAAGAGGCTGTACGAAGTTACCAGGACCCTGGCAGGCAAGAACACGCAGCAAATGTGCTCTGTGAAAGACAAAGACGGGAAAACCATCACAACTGAAAGTCAGGAGAGAGAACGTTGGGCCCAGCATTTCACAGAAATTCTGAACAGACCCCCACCAAAACAACCCCCTACTATTCCACCAGCAGACAGTCTTCTAGATGTCAACACCGACCCCCCCCCCCACTAAAGTGGAGATCACTAAGGCGGTGAAGAATATCAAATCAGGCAAAGCCGCAGGTCCAGACGGCATACCACCAGAAGCCCTGAAAGCCGATGTCCCCACAACAACAAACATGTTTCTCCCTCTGCTCCAGAAAGTCTGGACGCAAGAACCTGCTGAATGGAGACAAGGGCACCTCGTCAAGCTCCCGAAGAAAGGTGACCTATCCAGCTGTAACAACTGGCGAGGCATCATGCTCCTGTCTGTTCCCAGCAAGATCTTGACGCGCATCATGCTAGAGAGACTGAAGAAGGCTTTAGACAAAAGACTAAGAAACGAACAGGCAGGCTTTCGGCAGGACAAGTCGTGCACCGACTACATCGCCACCCTGCGCATCATTATAGAGCAGTCCCTTGAATGGCAGTATCCACTCTACTCAATCTTCGTGGACTTCGAGAAGGCCTTCGACAGCGTGGACCGGGATGTTGTCTGGAACCTCATGGCACACTACGGGATCCCACCCAAGTTCATCGCCATCATTCAACAAATGTACGCCAGTTCCACATGCCAGGTTATCCACAAAGGCAAGCTAACGGAGCCTTTTGAGGTCAGGACCGGAGTGAGGCAGGGCTGCTTGTTGTCGCCGACCATCTTCCTTCTGGTAGTGGACTTGATCATGAAGAAGTCCACTGAGAATGCAAACACAGGAATTCGATGGACCTTCACCAAGCAGCTTGAAGACCTCGACTTCGCGGATGACATCAGCCTACTGTCACACCGGCAACAAGATGCACAACAGAAACTGAATAGGCTCGCAGACGAAGCAAACAAAGTTGGGCTCAATATCAACACCAAAAAGACAGAAACCATACGGATAAACAACAAGCAACAAGATCCAATCCAACTACAAGGATCCAACATCGGTGAAGTGGACAAGTTTGTCTACCTGGGCAGTGTGGTGAGCAAGGATGGAGGAGCAGACGAAGACATCAGAAGCCGCATCAACAAAGCGAGGCACACCTTCAATACCTTGCGTCCCATCTGGAACTCTACCGCACTTTCTGGGCGGACAAAAGTCCGCATCTTCAACACCAGTGCTACTATATGGTTCAGAAGCCTGGAGACTGACCAAGACAACCACCACAAAACTGCAGGTGTTCATTAACAGATGCCTCCGCAATATCTTACGTATCAGATGGCCAGAAAAAATCTCCAATACCGCCCTGTGGGAAAGAACAAAGCAGACCCCCATTGACCAAGAGATCCGGAAGAGAAAATGGGGCTGGATAGGCCACACTCTGCGCAAGAGCCCAGACAATGTCACAAGGCAGGCGCTAGAGTGGAACCCGCAGGGAAAGAGAAGAGCAGGCAGGCCAAAGGAGACATGGAGACGCTGCACTGAGCGAGAGATGAAGGCAGCTGGATGGACGTGGGCTCAGCTGAAGAGAGACGCCCTATGCTCCCACGCGGAGCCAGAGGATTAAGTCAAGTAAGTCAAGTTTTCATTTACAATGGGCGAGGTCAACTTTGAGATAATCTTCCGATTATGCATTCTTTTGACACAGGATAAGAAGTAGATTAGCTAAACTTGACCTCAACCAGTGATTAAATAATAAAAATGGAAACACAACAATGGGACTAAAAAAGGACTAGATTGACAAATTATGTGAGCAGCTCTTGTGCTATATTGAATATGTTTATAGTGGACCTGTGAATTATGTTTAATTCAAAAAAATATTCACTAGACATCCTCCATCCATGGTGAAGTGTTCATCCATAGTAAAGACTGACATACATCTTTCCCCATCATCGTTTCCTGGAAGAATAATAAATTATTGTAGACAGATCAACTTCATCCTCATCTAGCCACTCAACATCCTCTGAATGTGTATTTTCCATTCTGGCAATAATTGCCATGAGTTCTATTTGCCTTCTAGCAGCGATTCTCAAAGGACGGAGGCGTTTTATCTGAGTTGATTCAAGAAAATTTTGTGTTGGCACATTCTCCTGCCCCCGAGCTCTGTGTTGTCATGTATGTTTCTTCAACATTGTTTGTGAGGCAAAGTATAAGTGACACACTTTGCAAATTCGATCATTTAAGCTGGTCTGCAAAGATGGACGATAAAGATCATATGGTTGTACTTTTAAAACTCCTGTTGATCGTGGCATAATGTCTTCAAATTTGAGAGTTTGTGCCACAAACAATGGAGGAAATTTATGAGCATCGGCATATACTCTTTCTGAAGCTCTGATTCCATCAGTTCAGGGCCGTTTTAAGGTCATCGTAGGCCCTCCCCATCTTTATTTTAAATATTTTTCAAGAATGCACCCGCACTTATTCGCTAATTGAAATCTAAATAAACTTTTGAGGACGTCATATGCTAAGACAAAGAGCCGAAAAGTTAACATACTTGACTTGGTCGGGTGCTCATCTCACACGGTTATATATAGTTATTTTAATACAAACATTATTAAATTTTACTGGCATTCTGAACTTGTTTTCACTTTACGTTCTGGCTTTCGTAGGCCCTTGAAAAGTCCGTAGGCCCTAGGCACAGTGCCTACTGCGCCTAGTTGACAAATGATAAAGCGGCTTTGCATCAGTTGTTTGTTTGATTGGGATTGGAGGAGGAAAGAATCTCGAAGGTAAAACGTTGAAATATGAACTCCTAACTAACATGAGGAATTGTGAACAACACATTGAAAAGATATGCATTTCATGCTATTTTGACATAAAACTAATTTAAGTGTTTCACAAAATTTTTCAAAATTATTTTTAAAACTATTAAGTTTTACTAAAAAAAATAAATTTAAATTAGAAATAAAATAAAAAAAAATATAAAAATGTGACGTCACACTTGGCCTGACCCCCCTCCCCCCGGCACAAACTGTCACAATTTCTTACACCCCCCCTCCTCTTTGGAGGGTGACGTACTTTACGGACGGCCCCAATAGCCCTGGCTTGATCCTTAAAATGCGAGTTTCTAGTTTTGTCCTCAAAAAAGGATTCAAAACTAAAAGGGAAAATGCTGGTTTATTTTCTACTCAAAAACGAATTTTCAGGGATGATATAACAGAATGAATGTAGGGTATAAAAACAGTTATTCTAAAATAATCCTTAGGCAAATCAACTTTTGCATTTTTCCTGTTCATTTGTCTTCCAGCTTGGCGTGGAGGTTGAATGTCGACACCAATGTCATCTGCAACACCCTTTGTAACTCTAAAAATTTCCTTATACCTTTCATCACAATTTTGTCGATCAACAGCCAATGTAGTCAACAATTCTTCAATGTATGTTTGTACTGCCAGTAAATCTAAATGAACTGACTGCATTTTTTGGGGCACAGCTTCTAGCTTTGATGAATATTTTTGAATAATAACTAAATAAACAACAAATATAGGAATATATCCGAGGAATTCTTCTGTGACACCCATTTTCCCATTTTGTTCTTTGACAAATCTAACACCAAGTGACATCTGCTCAATCCCTGAAATGTCAGTTGTCTCGTTGGCAAGTGTAGAAAATGCAACTGAATTATTTGCTTCACGAACAATGTCTTCGCGCAAGAGACACCCACACATTTCGATTATAGTGTTTTGCGTAGTTGCCGAGATTTACTTAGCACCACAAGAACCAATTGAAAAATGATTACCAAGAACCAGGTCATATAAATTAGCAGCATTTGATTCTTTTCCACGAAGTGCTAAATCAGGCATGCCGCAAAATAGGATTGTAGAAATGATGGGACCCAGTTAGTTACGATTTTCTTGAAATTGTCTTCTAAATGATGAGTTCAACTGCTCATCTATAGAAACTGCTTTGGCTTCCAATCATGCAACAAAATTGCTTGCATCTTCATGAGTCTTTGTGTCATGTGCTTTGCATCTGGCTAATTGCATCTTCGTTGAAATCTTTAAATTTTGTGCATGGTTTGATGACAAATGCCCCTCTGAACTGCTCGAATTACTTTTTTGCGGAAACAACACGCACCTTGTAACATACAAGCCACGGTGAATAGTCTGATAACCATGCATATCTAAAAACTCTGTTTCCATCATTGTCAGCTCTAAAATCATACTTTTTTTTAATCAGGGGTCTGAATTAATTTAATTAAAATCGAAACCTTCTTGTGTTTGTTGTCAAAATGTTTGAATTTTATTTTCAACTGCATTTATTTATGTCAATATAAATAATTAGTATTATACTTAACTTAAATTTAATTGAAAAATGAACCTGTATGGCATCGACAGTTAAATTAAACAAAGTGTATTTGTGCCCCCCCCCCCCCGGAAAAATGTCTAGCGACGCCCATGGCAAGGGCCAGGCAAATAGCGGGGGGGGGGGTGGGGGCAGGAAATAAATGCTACTAAGTAGAGAAAACAAGCAGAGGGGGCCAGACAAAACAAGAGCCCCCACAGCACGCTACGGGCCTAGCTTAAAGTATGCTAAATTTGCCAGTGCAATTACTCATTGTCATTTAAGTCATTCAATTAATTAATTAAGTCTTAAGTTTATAATTCTAAAGAAACAAAGACTTGACCTCGAGTCAAATGATCACGTGACTTGATAGTCTTTAATCTAAAAAATCTTATTAATTATACAATTTCTTTGAAATTCTTCTCTTTTTAATTTTTTCAAATGTCTATACTATCTCTAGTGACAGCTATTCCTTTTGTCCTCATGTTTTCTTCTCCAGTATCTCATTGCCAGATCCCACGACAAAACCCCAAATAAAAAAAAATGTAATCAGTTATGTGTTATTGAAGCATTAATAGCTTTAATTTGTGTCTATATGTTTTCTTGTGACTGACATAATATCAGACTGAAAGCCCTACTGATTTTTGTTTGTTTTTGATTTGGTATATTGTAATTTATTTCACTTATTACGTAACGCTTTTTTTTCTTGATTTTACCACACCCCCCAGCGTAACATTTTATTTTACCATCCATTATCATTGGGTGTCACATTTTGCCCATGCCCCCACCATAAGGCGTTACATAGTAAGTGAACAGTCCCAAAGGTCTATAATTTTACACAAATAATTAACTTGTTCTTATTTGGGCTTTTTGTTAAATGCACTTAAATGTTTAATAAAAATGTTTTATATCTCATGTTGCCAATTTAGTTCACCCACATCCATTCCACCTGGTGTCACAGAGCCCAAGATCTTTGGTGTTGTATTTCCTTAGTCACCTGGGCTACTCTTTCGTTTTAATAGACACACATTGTTCTAACATTCCAAGTACCAAATTTAGATTTGGACTTATCTGAAAAAAAAAAAATTAGCACACTGGCTTCTAAATGACTCACCAGTGCGCATCATGCACACTTCTGAAGAAGAATCAAGTCTATGCTATTGCTGATTAGATTAAGTTGAGATTTCCGTAGCTTATGTGTTTTTACGGACTGGGGTTGCACATCTCCCCTACAGGCTTGTGACCGGCGGAGACAACCATACTGAAACATATCAACAGAAAGAGTAAAACAGAGACTTGACACATGCAGAAATCCCAAAAGAAGGAGAGAGTATTGGGAGGAAAACAAGGATGTAAAGAAAAGACAAAAATATTATTAGTGGCCACTCTCATGCTATAGTAGCAATTCAAGTTTAGACTTTCATTTTCATGCACCCATGAAACCTCAAAATATAAAGGCTCAAATATAAAAATATATATATATGTAAATATAAGAAGAATTTGGGCACTTATTATGCAGTAGCAGCCAGAGGCTAAAAGAACTTTACTAACTTTACTTTAACATATACAGCATTAAGAGCCATAGTAGCTTAACTCAAGAAGTGGGTTAGGTTAGTCTGGCTTAAAACCTTCAATTATAGTGAGGTCTTAAATTGTAACACAATGAACAAAGAGGTCTTAAAAAGAGACACAAATGAGATATTCCGACATTAGAAGCAACATTATAAACTGCATTTTAAAAAAAAAAAATATCTATCCTTTGAAATAAACTAAAACAGGATATTTTATTTAAAAAAAAAGTAGAAGTTTCTTATCTTGATTATAAAAAAATATATTAAAAAAAATCTTCAGACAATAATACTTATTGATATAAGGAGACTATCTAACAACGATTTTCTGAAATGTGATACTGTTTGATGAAAATAAAAATTCAAACAAGTACTAAAAGAATCCAGTTTTATTATCTTTATAAAATATGCAAGTATTTTCATACATTATAAGAACCAGTCTCTCTATGCAAGTAGAAAAATAAACCTAACATGAACTAAGGAAAAGAACACAACATTTAGTGGTTAAATACAAGAAGCCAAAAAAAATAAGAATGAAAAAAAGTTCCTGAGAAGTGACCTTTACAATGTTAAAAACAATAATATAATAAATCAAAGAAAAAAATACAACCTAATTTGTAAAAATGAAAGGAGCAAATAAGATAATTACTATTTTAACAATGGATCTTTGATTATACTGCATATGGTCTCAATAATTTGTAGTACAAGCCTACAGCATATTGGTATTTATTTAACTTTCATCAAGAAAAATATCTACATAAATATGACGATGACAAGAAAACACAACAAACAAAATTTACAGTAGAGCATGACAGAAAAAGCTTTCAGAAATAGAGATTAAAAAAAAAGACATACAAACACATTATTAAAATATGCAATGAAAAATTACTTTTTGGGAAAGGAGCTTTCACCTTTCTTACTAAACAAAATCATTTAAAACAAAACTAGAAATCAAGCAAAGAGAGAAATATTTCAAAACACCATTGGCATTGTAGTGTATTCAGCACAACATTTACAAGCAATCTTGGAGGATAATAAAACTCAATCAGAAAAAAAAAAGTCACATTATTTATTTATTATAAATAAATTCAGGTTAATTATGCTATTTCTCCATCTAATAGCAATTACGTTAATAAATACTGTGAATAAATGTACAATTATTTTGTCTGCTATTTACATTTTTAACAAAATTTAGGGGAACGAAGGAGATAATTTTAGCAGCATAATGTTGGCCAGGAAAAAAAAAATTAAAGTGAACTTCAGAAAACATTAATAATAATTACACTAAAATAATTATTATGACGAACAACTCCTATAAAAAAAGCAATATATTAGAAACAAAGACTAATACTGCATTTCACATATGCGGTGAAACAAAAACTAAGTTTGGATAGTATTGTATTTATATTGAAATTTTGCAGCTAAAAAATAACAGTACTAAACATTGGACTAGAAAGTAGATTTTTGTGTCTTATTTAGAAGAGAAAAAAAAGGTAAATCCACTTTTCTCCTGGTACATTTTTTCTAGATGTGTAAAACAATAACTTACTATTAAATGAAAAGCATACAAGAATGCTTTAATTGAAAGGTAAATCCACTTTTCTCCTGGTACATTTTTTCTAGATATGTAAAACAATAACTTACTATTAAAGGAAAAGCATACAAGAATGCTTTAATTGAAAAAAAAAGTTATTGACTGTTAAAAAATGGACACAGATTCTGTCTAAAATGTACAACAGTCAATAATAAAAAAAAAAACTTCCTCTTGGTAAAAAAAAAAAATTCAGCTACTTTGAATCATATTGGGATGGTGAAGTGTGCATGAATGAAATTTAAAAATGTAATGTTTGCTATATATGGCTGACAAACTGATGTTTACTTATCTTCTTCTAATTGACTGTCTAGAGATAATATAGAACATAAATCTTGCTAGGCTACTGAAGAAAGACTGCCACCCTCATTGTCACAGATGTTGACAACCTTTTTAAAGATATACTACTGTATAAAAACAAATTAATAGTTGAAAATAGTTGAAAATAAAGAGGACAGTTGAAGATGTTTCAAACATAATCTGGTAATAATAAGTTATTTCCAGAAATATTATTGATTAATAGGATAAATTTTAGGGGGAGAAATCAGTCATCTTTATGTTTATAAAATAAATAAGGCTAGCTGACATTGTAAAAAATTAGTAAAAATTTTTCTGTGCCAATAAAAGGTTTTGAAAGAATGTAAGCTTCCCATTTTTTAAAAGTCATAATATTACTGCAAATTTCTGATTTTATCAATTTAAAAAACAAACTTAACTGATTTAAATGCTGTTAAGACTAAGTTTGTAGTAAATAGTTTCATTGATTTTTTTTAATGAAATGATTATTATTGATAATACACAAAAAATTACTTTCTCTAAAATAATTTCATCAATCTAAATAAGTGCACTATGCAACACACAAAATATAATTATATCAATTTACACTTTGGGATGTAACAAAAGCAGGTAAGCGAACATTTTCAGTTTAGTTAGAAAATTCTGTCTAATGCTGCCATCTTTTGTAGATAAATGAAGTATTATTTTATCTTGAAAAACATTAGCAGTTTCTCTTATAAAGCCTATACAGACCATTGAGGTCAGATGAAGTAGAGTTCACCAGTTTCTGTAGCCACTGCTATTCTATGGGATTGTGTGGCTAGTACAAGGCCCTGTGCCCTTTACTTTTTCCAACAAATGTTGGATACCTATTCCTAAGCTGGGTGGAATTAGGGACATCGATTGGACCCAAGAAAGGTCCCAGCAATCCCCGGGGTTCGAAATTGGAATCTTTTGGTTAGCAGTCAAGCACTCTAACACATAAGATATCAAGTAAATGTAAATGTATATATATTCTTCAAGCCAAACCTAAAATTATTTGATGCTTTTTTTTAAAGATTAAAAAGTCTGTTTTTCATAATAATTAAATTTGAGGATTTCAACTATTGCCTTATTAATTTATTAGCTAAAATATATAATTATTATCAGAACAATATAGTTAAAATAATTTCACAATGGTCTTACAAAATCAAAAGTAATCTATAAATAATTTGGAAGACACCTATTAGAAATAAAAATATAGTAGACTCTGAACTTTCCAACCTCCATACTATACAGCATAGTGTTTTTTTTTAACATTCAATTCAGATTTGAGTTTAACAGCAGAAAGTTGAAAAATTATTATAGACAGCTGGAGTAAGCAATCTATAATATAATCTGCAATATAATTGGCTATGGTGAAGCCATAAAAATTACAATACTTCCATCATAGTCACTGTGTCTTGTGTCACACTTGCTGACCTGAGAGTGTGAATTTGGTTATAAGTGTGTGTGTGGTCACGCATCTAGCTAAGGAAGTACTGAAATAGTAAAGTGTTTTGCATTTCCATTACAGCTACAAAATAGATCATCATTATGGGAGAGATGGGGGAAAAGAATAGGAGGGGGGTGATTGAATACAAAACAGAGGGGGAAAGAGAATGCAGGATAGAGAGGGGGAGAGAGAATACATAGGGTGGAGAGATAATACACAACAGGAGGGGGAAGCACAGAATAGCATCACTATTTAAAAAGTCTTCTACCTTTGCAGCACCTAAATATAGTTATAAAATTGCAGTTTAAAAAGAAATACTTTCAACATATGATTTAGTAAAAAAAACCATGTATTCTGAAACAACTCTGTAACTTTAAATAAATACAATACTAAAAAACTGAATGATAGATTGCTAATAAAAATGTCGGTCTGGCCTTAGGAAAACTAAATAAGGAGATGCTTGATAAACAATGATCCAATGATGCACAGCAATAACATTATGGGTCTCAATGAGTTTAATAATAAAACAAATATGTTGTCATTTGGAAAAATCCATAAATTGCAGGAGAGAATGCAGAATATAGAGGGAATAAAAAACAGGAAGGGGTTAGTTAGTGTTGAAGAACTATTATTAGCTAATACAATCTTTAAATACATAAATGCTTGCCTTCCAGGCCTTGAATAAGTCCAAATACTATTGTTTAATATTGGATGTAAACAAGTGTTTGCTAGTGTTAAATTTAAGTTAGTTCTTTACTTTCTGTGTTGTGTACATGATTTCAAGTTTAACACATAACAATTTATTGAAATGTCATTCCATTTTCTAGAATAATTTTTTGAATTGTACATTAAAGTATATAAGGATTCATAAAGTTATGTCTTATAATAAGAAGGCAGACACATATAAATAGCTGGTTTTGACATAAGATGTATTTATAAGTGGCACTGTTAAGAGCTAGGAAAATATTTATAGAACTCTAACCTATCTGGCCTGTATTATATGGCCCACCCTTCTGGCACATTAGGCCATATTGTCGAGAGTGTACTATGCTTAATGAATTTGAAAGGAATTGATAAAATGAAAATAATAAATGTATGTACATGAAAATCTAAGTACATCAACACTTTTAGAGATAAAATATTGCCAAAAAAATTTGAAAATTACAAAAACTAAGTCTTTGCAACCAAAAGAAAATCAATAATTGAACACACATATCAAGCTTTTGTATTGATAAGGACAAACTACATAAATAATGCCATCCAACCAGAAAGGTTATATACAAGTGTAAATAAAATGTGACCGACTATCTAATGGGGAAATCTAATTACAGTTGTAGAACTCCCTTATGGCCTAAGTTCATGAAAAATAAAATACTAAACAGCATGATTTTTTAAAATGGAGTTGCATATGGATTAAAGGATTTTACTCAAGACTGTAAAAATAAAAAGGAAAGATTTTCAGAAAATTTCACTAGCTAATAGCACAATCCTAGTTTAAAACTTTTAGTTAATGATCAAATATAAACTAAAAAAAAATAATGGATAACTGACTCTAGCACAGTAAACGTAAAAAGTGTTTTTACATTTTGTCAAGAAAAAAGTACAAAATAACTTAATAAAAATAATGATAAATGCTCTTGTTTCATATACAATTTTCTGCAAAAACAAAAAAAAATAGGCAACCATAAAAAAATAAATCAAAATAAATGCTAGAAGAATAAACAAAAGGAGTTAAATCAATAAAGGTACCACTGATAAAAATCACTGACTTGACAGAAATACTGTTACAGAGTTTAAAAGAAAAACCTAAACTTATATTTCTTGAAATGTTTGCTTCAATTTTTTTTTATATTATGTATTATGAAAGGAACCAAATATATTTCTGATATCACCAAAATAACATATAACAAATGAATTTTATGGATAAAAATAACTACTAGATTTCTAAAGTTAGGCTACTCCAATCATAAAGGTGGAAGATTCCTTGCAGTTGTGTAAATAGAGACAAAACAATCAGCACTACCAGTAGCCAACTTGACCTGCAATTAAAGATGCCATTCTCATCATCTTAATGATACCACATTTGGTGAGAAAAAGTTGTTGTTCGAATTATTTATTGATTTTTCCATTATGTTACTGACACAATTTCATGACAAGTGGCTGTGAATTAAAAATATTTATATATTTTAGCCCATGGAAAACTTACCAGATAAGGATGAAATGACATGCAGCTGGCATTTCCTATTCTTTGTCCTAGAAAACCTTCATGATATTTCACAGTACTTAAGACATTTCCTGTAGGACTGTAGGCTGTCATGCACTGATTAGTAGAGCCACTAAAATTGAGAAACAAAATTTGTTAAAAAATAAGGACAAATTAGTGTTGTGTCTCCTCAGAAGGCGTAACTACACTTCAATTATAGTGAAGTTATTATCCTCTAGTGTCCTCATTACTTAAAATATAATTAGATTGACATCACTAGTACAACACAAATGTCCAGTAATAAAAATGAAAATATTTACCATTTCATGATTAATTTCTTTAATAACACAAAATGTCGAGGATGACGATGGTGGTTTCTTTTATTTATTCACTTTACAAATAAGACATAGTTTTATATAAAAACATCTACCTCTTATTTATTTTGCTTCTGTATTTTATAACCCATTCATTTGGTGCGTTACCATACTACAGGGAATTCCCTCTAACATATCTCTTTTCATGTTGACTAAAAACTTACAACATGCACTGACTGCAGTAAATATAACAGTTATGACAATTAGAATGAATGACAAACAATATAAGATAATATCAATCAAATGAAATGACTGAATATGAACCAGTATTTGAAAAAAAAAAACGTATTCAGATTTGCATTTGTAAGTCTAATGATTATTAATTTATTAGTTATGATGAATTACGTTTGTTTTCTTATTTTCCATGGTCAAAGTAACATTTGATGTTACATGCTTTCAATGAAACTGTTGAGATATAAATTATTCTTAAATTCTTTCTAAGAGCTAGATTTTCATATCAATCCCAGGTTATTACAGATAAAACTTCTTAATAATTCATCCAATAAAATATGAGATAAAAAATTAAACTCAAAAGAATACCATTTCAAAATAAAATTACCAAGCTATGATATCTGCTCTTGGATGAATATCCACAGAAGACAAAGGTGTTGGTGTATTAAATTCACGTACTGAATCTGTAAACCTTGGATCCCAAAAACGTATGTCCCCGTCACAACTGAATATAAACAAAAATTAAGCCATGTTTAAAAAAGTTTCAGAAAATAGAAAATCCAAAGAGAATAAAGAAAGCATACAAGTTACAAAGCTCATTCTTTAATATTTTTAAATCTTAAGTTGAATTATGATTGAAGTTTACAATAAATCAGTTTAATCGAAAATTCATTTTAGCTTTCGTTAAGTTTAAAAAAAAATCATAACTTCATACAGTTGTTGACAGTAAAAACTAAAGATTATGTAATAAAACAAATATTTATTCCCATAGACTGTGTTCAAAAAGTTCACAAACTAGCAAAATAGCCCATAAAATTTATGCTCATACCCAGATACATTTTCTATAAATCGCTCCCATTTGCTAGCCCTTAATAGTTTTTTTTAACAACCATCCGATATACTGATTGCACTCTACCTTACTCGCAAAACAACAACTAGGACATTACCAGGCACTGACAATTTTTCCTTCGGATCCTCTCTGTAAATGAACTTTGAGGACCCAAGAGTTGTGCTCTTTCAATGTCATAACACGGCTGAAAGACCAGTATAAACATTCATTTTATGTTTGTAATCAATGTTAATATAGAGATAACTGAAAATCTAAAAGCCCCAAAACAAGAACTTTAAAAAAAAAAATAATTAAAATAATTTTGCCCCCAAAATACAAATGTAGGTGTTTAAATGTCCACTGTGATAATTTTGTTATTTTACCCTAGCCACTGTGCCATCTTTATAGCTATAAATTTAGTGTATAGACTTAGCGTATACATCATTCAAATATTAATCACTTTAAGGCGTTAAAATGCATTAAATTTAAAACAAACATATTTTAAAAAATCTAGTTTGAGTTGATCCAGGATTGAATCAATCAAATTTATAATGGAAAATAACTAGCTCAGAACTCCAACGATTCAAACGGTAAGTTTCACTGAAATTTATTTATACTTAATCTTTTACCAACCAGATGCAAAAGCAAACACACATGTAAAATATAAAGTGAAATACTAACCATTCTGCAGGATTGAGTCTTCTGTCAAAAAGTCTTACAGAGCCATCCCCACAACCAGCAATAAGAAGAGATTTACCCAGAGGATCTGATGCTAAGCTAGTGACACAACTGTCTGCCCCAGTGCTGATATCCTGTCATTTTTTTTTTACAAATAAAAGATTTCAATCAAACAGCATGACATTATAATGAAAGAAATATTTAACTATTTCCAAATTATTTTAATTATAAGTAGATCGAAGAAGAAGAAATAATTTTTGGTACTACATGCACTTTGTTTGACTCAATTTATTTAAGTTAATTAAATTTATACATGTATAAGTATTCTTTTTTTTGTAAAGCTTCCTTGCAAAAAACTGGTGAATGTTTAAAATATACATGTACTATTCTCCACTAAAAAATGATTAAAAGATTTTTTAAGCAATGTGTGGACAAATGTCTGCACTTATGACACTTAACTTGCTACAACAAAACAGACTAAACTATAAACTGCATTTAGGGTTTCTTTTTAAACTGAAGATAATGAAAAGATATGTCATTGCATTGCCTTAAAAAAATGTATTAAACATTTGAATTATGAAGTACAACTCACACAAATTTTAGTTTCTTTCTGCATATCCCATAATCGTATAATTCTAGCATTCCCTGAAGTAATTAATGTTGTTGTTTCTTGTTCCCATTCTGTCACTAACCCAGATCCTTAAAAAATTAGAAGGCAAAAATAAAATACTGAAATATACAATATGATATAATGTAGATGTATACAAATAAATGCAATGCTAATAAACTAAGAACTTTATAAAGGATAAACCTTTTGTAATACCTCGTTCAGATGGCAGAATTTCTGAAAGTCCTTTAAAAGCTGTAACAAGTTCTCTATCTGATTCATTCGGTGAAAGACAATTTCTGTATATGCGTATAGCCCCATCATCTGATTACATTTTTTTTTGTTAAATAAATAGAAGATAAAATAACTGCATTAAAATAAATAATGATAAATATTTATACATGTATACTCTAAGCATAAATTGAAGGGTTAGAAAGCACATGTCATACAATAAATAATTCAAATATTTTGTTTTGCCAATTACAATGATTCTCATATGAGTTTAATGTTTAAGAGATGTGAAACTTAAATTTTGTTTGTAAAGATGACAAAGACACAAAACTTATCATCAATATGTGGAAGCTTATTGTGAAGAATGAGATAAATTAAGTGATAGGCGATCAGTAGTCAGCAAGAAATTTTTGGGGGTAACCAGTAATATTTTAATAAATTTTACCAACTGCTACTTTCAACAAAAAATAAATAGTCTAATAAAAAGTCTAATAATAATCTCAATGACAATGTTCGGCTTTGTTTAGTAAATGTAGTAGAAGGAAGACATTTGAAGCAAGCATGATGTCATGGTACTTTTTTTTAAATGAGGCTTTCTTTGCTGACACTACAATAGTTTCAACTGTTCTCTCTCAATACCTCATTCTTTTGTATTGTTTCTAAACAAATGAAATCTGTTCTCAAATATTTGAAGCACTGGGTTACCAGTTTTCTCAACTTTTTCACACTGAGGTGAGTTGGCCATCAGGGGGCAAAGTACTAACTCAATTACATGAAGAAGTCCAACTCTTTTTTTTATAAAATTTCAAATTTCAGTAGCTCTTGTCCAATGAAGAATGCATACCTTGGCTTACTTTTAAATGAATTTAAGTAGTTTTTGCAGGGACAGCTCAATGACGGTTCTTTATGAAGTAAAATGGGTGGGTTTCAAAAAGATCATATTGATGTGACAATTGATTCTTGCTAAATAAAATCTGCAGAAATTGTGCAATTTTAATGAATAGATAAAAGAGAAGAGTGTTTATCAACATGCAGTGATGATTGTTCAGCAAAATTTAAAATCAATGAAGTTTTTGGTCTTTTTTAAGCATTGGAAGGAAACCCAAGACATGGATAAGGGATTCTTTTAATTAAAACATTAAGGATTAAATTTGAAGCAAAATAACAAAAAAAAAAATTGTTTCTTCTGTTACAATAATTAAAACAGAATACAGGTCATGGCTTGAAATAGAAACAGCTCTTCATCTTGTTGTGACAACCCCGAACTCACACTCTATGAACTTATTTTAGACACACAGGCACAAATGACACACTTAAATGTGTCATATAGTATACTTACTTTAGTCTGCAATAACTAAAATACTTTTCATTAAGTTTAAGGCATCACTCAAAATAAAACAAGCTTTATTGTGATTAAAAAAGCCATTAAAAGCTATTAAAGAAGGTAGGTAGATAAAGTGTAGAATTAATCTGTTTCTGTAACCACAGCATATCTCAAGGGATTGTGTGGTAAGCACAACGCCCAGCCACCTTTACCTCCCTAACCAATGTCAGGTACCCATTTAAAGCTTGATGTACTTGGGTGAATTTACGGCAAGTTTCACCTAGAAAAATTCCCTTGGTTCTCACTGATGATCAAAACAGGGACTTTGAGAATTAAAAGGTTGCCTACCAAAGTCAAAAAATTATTTTTTTCAGGGATAATACCTTTGTCTAGAAACAGCAACGGCCCAAAATCCGCACATGATTATTTTAATGAAAATGTATCTTAAATTAACATTTAAAATTTGTCAATACCTTGAGATACCATTAACGAAATGTTACGTACTGTATTTCTTTTGATAATTAAATTATGATTGAAAAAAAAAACTGTCATGAGTCAAATGACAAGAAGTAAGTAAAACAAATATTTCAATGACCTGTACAAAACATAAAGAGTGCTACATCATGAGGGTTCATAAAGTCTACAGATGTGATGCGACTTGAACGGAAAAATGGTTGAGAAGCTCTTTCAAGAGCTGCAGGGTTGGGTAGATCAGAAACTTTAGTTCCTAGTTCTAGATCCCAAAATCTGATTGAAAAAAAAAAGATTAGAGATGTCCACTAAAATTGACAATAATATCTAAAAATTCAAAATAAAAAAAAAAAGTAATCAAATGCAATATCAGGTTATTTGATTTTTACACATAAAGCCAACTGTTTTTTAATTGTTTTAAGTCATATAATCAGTATGTTACTCACGATACATTATAACTATCAGCTACTGCTAGAAAATTCTCATATGGATGAAATTTTATGGCAGTTGGTACAGCATTGACTCTGTTGACAAACATCTGGTCATCAAGTCTAGTTACTCCTAGAAATAAAAAACATGACTAACAGAATTATTTGCCATTGACAGAAATCATTCATTACTGAAATGTTTTATTTCATCTCCTTGAAGTGTTTTAAGCTGTATATTAGGGTTAGTACTTTTTACATTTTTTTTTCAGAATCTTATTTTACATGGCATTTTTTAATGAACAATTGTGAAAAAAATGTGAAAATAATAATTTATTTTTCACTCAAAAAAACCTTCCCCACCAATGCCATCTTGTGTTTACAAATAAGAAGCGTTTTTCAATAAAATTACTTCTTTATGGATTGCGCATTAACAAATATTTGATTACATTAATTACATCCAGGAACTTTATAGGATATTTTTTACCTCCATGTCTGAAACAAAATAAATCAAAAAAGTTTATTTTAAATTATAAGTGCACTGTTTGCATGTATTATGCGTCTACTGCAACTGTACCACAAATAATCAAATCTTATGATACCTTTGTTTGGTAATTGTCACGAGTGGTCTGCTTGGAATTTGGAAAGTCTGCTTGGTTGATTTGAGAATATTGTATTCTTTTATTTCAATTTCATTCAACTGTAATCGTCTGTTTGTAATTAATTTTGTAGGAAAGCAAATTTGTCAACAAATAAAGCTTGTAAAGTTTTAAAAATAATAAGCGAACACACTCCCAATATTGAAGCTCCTTCGCAGTCAGGAGTGTATATGGCAACCTATAAAGAAGCAGATTTGTTGAAGTTGCAGTTTATAAAAACAGCTTACAAAATTTTGAATGGTGCATACATTTTGACAGAAAAATAGAAGGAGAAAAACAAGTTGTTTTACTGAAAAACGTTGAAAAAGAAATTCGATTAGCCGTATTGTCTCTGACAAATGGAAAAGCAGAGACAATATTTACAGTGAATAGGGCTGTTCTAGCTGAATACAAACTCTATTCATGTATTCGAGTAATTATTTGCAATACAAGGAATACAAATTCTGGCAGCAAAAATGGTGTGGTCCGCAAGCTGCAAAATTACTGTCAAAAGAACATTGAACAAATCCCTCAGTACATAGGCTGCCAGCTTCAAGTTTTAGGCCTAGTACTCAAGCATGCTATGGATTCTGTTTTCGGCAGGGAAACGTCTAATCCAAACATTTCTTATCCATTTGTTGCTGAAATTAGCGCAAATTACGAGTCACTTAATGAGTCACTTGATTCTCAAGATAGTAGTTCAGAAATCATGTGAGAAAACAAAGGATGGAAAGACGACATGAAGTTCTTACATCATTTGACGCAAGTATTTCACTATTACGAATGAAATAAAACCTTTCCAGTAATTCACTTCCAGAGACTGATGGCTTTAAGTAATGCTCGTTGGAATTCAAGTGCAATACTAGCACTTCTGGCATTCCGGAAAATAGAAACGAGAAATTTGAACTTGTGTGTACTTTCATTGCGAGGACATGCATGGTCTGAAGTATGGTTTTCAGATCAAAGGGACTGGAAAATAGGAAAAGAGATTTTAGCACCTGCTTTGCATAGATACACTGAAGCAGAAAGATGCTTCTTGAGACACTGGGTCTGTGAAGATTAAGAAATATCTGATATAGAACAAAGTAACTGCTATGCAGAAAGAGCTATACAAATAATGCAAGATATTGTTCCACGTTGTGTGACTTCAAAGACACTATTAACTGTTTTATTTTCACTAATGATGAAGCATAAAACTTAATTTGTTTCCTATGCTGTCCTTTATTATCATTCCATAGTTTGGACATATCTATACTCATGCTTACATGCATTGCACTTGTTGTTCTTATGTAACTTTCCATTACAGTGTTGTGTTATATATATTAATATATAATATTCGTTTTATGGTTTGGTGGGGAAGGTTTTTAAAATATTTTCAGAAAAGGTTATTTGTGTAATAATACACTCATTAAAAGTCACCTTTTCTTGCCATGTAAATATGAGGTTACAAAAAAGTCATAACCCTACTGTATATATTTAAACAACATTGTACCTGCCCTCATCTGCTCCCTGCCTTGAGATCTGACTCTTGCATTACGCAGAAACCTATACTGCCTCTGATGGTAAGCTTGGCTCTCAGGGTCTTGATCTTTCTTTAAACACATCAGCGATTCAGAAAAATATCTACAGCTCCATTCAAAGAATTGTGTGTTCACTTTTTCAAATATTGGTGAGTTGTCATCTTCTTTAGTTACATCATCTAGCTGTTAAGTCATGTGACAAAACATTAGTACAATCTCATGTTTACTTAATTAAAAATATTATTTTATTAATTTCAAGCCCCTATAAAAATGAGAGCTTAATCCTATTTAAAGCCCCTATTAGGACAGTTGTGTAGTACTAACTACATGTATTAGGACAGTTATGTAGTAGCCACTACAAGGGCTGCTGTGTAGAGCCCACTACTAGGGCAGGTGTGTAGAGCCCACTACTAGGGCAGGTGTGTAGAGCCCACTACTAGGGTAGGTGTGTAGAGCCCACTACTAGGGCTGCTGTGTAGAGCCCACTACTAGGGCAGGTGTGTAGAGCCCACTACTAGGGCTGCTGTGCAGAGCCCACTACTAGGGCAGGTGTGTAGAGCCCACTACTAGGGCAGGTGTGTAGAGCCCACTACTAGGGCTGCTGTGTAGAGCCCACTACTAGGGCAGCTGTGCAGAGCCCACTACTAGGGCAGGTGTGTAGAGCCCACTACTAGGGCAGGTGTGTAGAGCCCACTACTAGGGCAGGTGTGTAGAGCCCACTACTAGGGCAGGTGTGTAGTAGCCACTACTAGGGCAGGTGTGCAGAGCCCACTACTAGGGCAGGTGTGTAGTAGCCACTACTAGGGCAGGTGTGTAGAGCCCACTACTAGGGCAGGTGTGTAGAGCCCACTTCTAGGGCAGGTGTATAGAGCCCACTACTAGGGCAGCTGTGTAGAGCCCACTACTAGGGCAGGTGTGTAGAGCCCTCTACTAGCCCACTATTAGGACAGTTGTGAAGTGAGTGCCCTTCCATATCATAACCAAGGTAGTATTGGCCCAAGGCATGCTAACCAAGCTCGGAATTTCAAACATTTTGATTAATCACATCACTAAAAGAATGAATATATGTAATAACAGCAATAGATGACTAAAATTCCTAAAATAACTAGAGTACAGTCAAGAACACAGGCAATTAGTAAGCAAAATCTTTATGTATCTTTAAATATGCTGATAAAAATAATAATAATAATTATAAATTAATTAATAAAAATGCCTATAATTACGTAACTACATTCACAAAAATACAAGTAGTATAAATATACCAGAGGCGTGGGTGGCATTTTTTCATAATATTTTCTTAGAGAATGATTCATAGAATACTGATTACTGCCAGGGCTTGTCATGTTTTGTGGTGGAGTGCTGTAGAGTGTTGAGATAAACATCATTACACAAATGTAAATAACAGATGACATGAGCAAGCAATAATTTAATATCATTATACCATCAATGAAAACGATGAACTGTTTAAATGAATATACCACAAACATAATGAATGAAATAATAAAACTGTGACAAAATGATCAAGAAATTAATTATAACAAAATAAAATGAAGTGATAACTGAAAATCCAACCACCCTAAAATAAATAACATGAAATCTGACAAAAAAAAATAAAAAAGATCTAGAATCTAAATTTTCTTTAGAAAACAATATTCCAGCGCATTGCTTTGATTTTATTTTAGAGGGACTTTTTTCTAGAGCTCAAGCTGCTATCATGCCACATATTAGATTTCTACTAGAAGTGAAAACTTAGCGCCTGATTTTACGCAACTTTTTTGTATATAAATTTTAAGTTTTTCTTCCTGGTTTAGTTATTTAAAAAATATAATGTCAAATTAGTCATTTAAATATTCTACATTAAAATTGAGAGTATTTTCTGCAAAAAAATTGCAAAATTGATTTTAATGGAGAAATGAATCAACCCATTTTATTTGATTGATAAAAGGAAAAAATTGAATTGGAGCTCTAATGATTTAGAAGTCACAGACTTCCAGAAAATGATTAAGTTCTGATTCTGAGGCATCACTGCATTACAAGTGGTATGCTTAAACTCTTTAAAAAAAATAGAAAATGTATTAAATGAACTATTTAAAAAATAATACTTTTAATAAAAAAAATTAACCTAAATCAATACTTTTATCCATACAGATTTTCTAGTTTTTTTGAAATCTGAGAGGAATTTTATTACACCATAGTGAAGAGCAATAGTTTTTAAATTTCAGTGTCATTCACTAACCCAAATGGCATATTAGTAGGTCTGGATGGACTAGAGGCTTGCGAGTGATTGTTCTGTGTTACTACTTGTCTTGGTCGAGCTGTAGTAGAAGCCTGCAAGTGAAACACTCCAACATTTATCAAAGTTTTTTTTTTTACTAAACTATCAGAGTAACAGACTAATTATCTAGAGTGTAAGTAAAGTATCAGAGTAACAGACTAATTATCTAGAGTGTATAAAGTATCAGAGTAACAGACTAATTATCTAGAGTGTAAGTAAAGTATCAGAGTAACAGACTAATTATCTAGAGTGTAAGTAAAGTATCAGAGTAACAGACTAATTATCTAGAGTGTATAAAGTATCAGGGTAACAGACTAATTATCTAGAGTGTAAGTAAAGTATCAGAGTAACAGACTAATTATCTAGAGTGTAACTGGCTAACCTTTTTCTTAACAGCTTCAATGACATTCTTAGCCATGGCTGCAACCTGAGGATGGGGGTCTGCTGTCAGCTCATTCAATGCCTGCCACATTGATGAATATACTGTTACAAATGTGTGGCCGGTGAGTGATGCCCCTGAAGAAACACGGCGTATGATAAGTCTCTCATCTCCAAGACTGTCAGTGCTTGGTGAGGTTGTCATTGTCGATAGCTGGTGACTGGATGCAGCTGCCGATTGTAAACAAGAAACATTATATTTCTTGATATATTGTATGGAAATCGGGCAAAGAGATTTGAACAGATCCAAGTAGGAAGTTTTTGTTTTCACAATGGCTTAAAGATTTACATAGTAATTGCTGTAAGCAAAAAGGTGGATACTGTTAACATGTAAATGATTTAGAAAAATTAAGTAAAGTTAATAAAAAAAAAAAATCTATTCATTTTTTTATATCTCTGCTTGAACAGCAAGAGATCTAATTCTGATACAATAAAGGAAATATATACATATACGTATATATATATATATATGTAATTTTCAAAAAACTGGAGGAAGAAAAACTGTAAATAAAAGCTACTACTAAATATACATTAAACAAAAAACACTGATGAAACATAAAAATTACCCACTGTTGTAAAGAAATATTGCTGTATAGTGCCATAGAAATTTAGAACTTTTATATAGTTTTAAGGAAATATGGTTGGATAAATGAAAAAAACATACTGCCAATAGGATTTTTTTAGGTAAGTATACAGCTTTGACCTTTTGAGTCATAAAATAATGATACATATAAATAAATGTAGATAATATAATGCAATACTGAAGGGTTACAATGATCAAAGTCTAACCACAATGGATCTTAACACTTCATTTAGTAAAGTAATTAAAGTTCACTTAACCCTTGGGGGCCATAAGGTAAGATTAAATCTTTCGGTAGCCAAGCCAATAAGTGGTTGTGTGGCTAGCACAATACCCAAATGCTATATATTTAAATATATTTATACACATTTCATATTTTATCCTACACTGTCCAGTTTAGTCATTTTTCTACTATCTACTTAACTGGTAACTAGAGATATAAGTAATAACTAGAATTCTAGTGTGCTTTCACATTAAGGTTTTAGGTTACAGATAATTATACAAACTTTACAAATTATGGTGAACAGTCAAGAATAAAATCTATGCATGCTTGGTTCTAAGGCCTTCTAATCAGCAATGCTGAATCGGCATCTAAAAATGCTTTGTTAAATTTGGCAGTTTAAAAAATATTTAGTTTATTACTGTTTATCTATTAGATCATAAATATGTTGGAAAATGATACAATGTCTTTACAGTAATTATTTCATATTTACAGTAAAATAAATGATTTAAAACTGAGATGACTTTATAGTAAAGACATTTGGAATCTAGATTATAAACTATCTAAATTGAAAAAAAAATTCCAAAAATTAATAAAGACAATTTGATGTCACTTTTACATCAAGATTCTAAAGTATTTTTCTTAAGAGTAAATTTACTGCAGTTTACAGAAATATATGAATAATATCACAGCAATAAATTGAGAGATATTTTTAGTAATGTAAAAAATGAATGGTAAGATTTAAACAAAAATAAAAAGTATCTTTCCTAAAAGACATCAATAAAGAAGAAAATACAGTGTCTAGCTAATTATGAAGTGATTAGTAAAGGAATGAATGATCAATTTAAAACAATTATTTCTAATTAGAAGAAATACTGGAGAATGAAATATAAAGTATGGGTATAATAAATAAATGAGAAACAAGCATGCTTAGAATGAAAATGCAGACTTTTAAGCTCACCCCGAAACATGCCCAATTTTTCAGCTACATTTCCAAAAGAAAGATGAATTAATAAATAATGTAATGAAAACAAAACAAACAAAAAAAATGAATAATAAATAAAAACAGATTCTATGTTTTAATTTTTTTTTAGATGGTCAAAAAGTAAACTGGAATAGATTCAGTTAACTTAACTAATGTTAGTTGTATGATGTAAAAAGTATTTAAAAAATCACATTAGTAAACATTAGTATCAAAGTGGCTTTAAAAAAAAGTTTAACTAAAAAATTAGGTAATAAGTCAAATATACAAGATTCAGAAAGGCTGCTTATCCGTGACCTCCTTTTGATAACAATTGCTGAAAAATGATCATCAAAACTCTAGTAATTACCTTAAGGATTAATAAGAAAGATAAACAGACGAAATTAATCAGTGAGGGTAATTGGGAAATATAAGTGACAAGACTCTGAGAGTTGAAATTATGCATAAAACTCTAGCTTCAATTTAAAATTCAGGCACACCAAAGTTTACAACAAAAGCTGGATATAGCTAGCTTACAAGTAGTTAAACTTTTAAAGCTTCCGCGCGAGTGACTCCGTTTCATCCCACCGCTTGCAAAACTATCTGAAAAAGGTAAAAATGAAACATGGGAAAAAAATTCAATAAATAATTAATAATTCACCTTTAACTAAAAACAGAATTTTATTAAGCAGCATGAAAAGTAAAGCTAAAAAGCTGGTAAAGATAAAATGTTAAATTAGATAGTTTAGTTTACTGCACTAATGACAAATACAATTTATAATTCTTTGATAGTTACTTTATAAAATGAAAGCTTTCACCAATTATAAACAACTAAGTAACACTACTTTGTCAGATGTGTAATATAAAATCAAAGAATTAATAAGATAGCAGTCAGAGTAGAAGTCAAAATCCCTAGTGCTATTAGAAGACATCCATTATATGATCAGTAATTGTCAATTTCTAATTTGAGTGAATCAGCTCCACAGGTTTGTGAATACTTATAAGCTTTTATATAAGTCACTTTGTGTGTGAAGTCCCTGTAAGGATAAGATCAAATCTCTTAAATCCAATAAACCACTAATAGGATTGTTTTTATGATGCCCTTCTTTTATTCCCACCATAGCAGATAGTGCAATGGTCATGGAGGCACCACAGGAGATATGGCGGGGACTTTAACCATGACCTGAAATATCCATTGTTCCTCATCGGAGACCAAACCAGGGACCCTCATGTCAACAGTCAAACACTTTACTATCCATTCCCTGTAGATGTTAACTGTGTTTTTGGAAATTTGGAAGAAATTATCACCAAGCCAAATCAACTGAAAATTTTAAACATTTGTGCATTCTTGATGACAATAGACTATTTTAAAATTAATTAAATTCTTACAGAGCCTGAGGATGATTTTTTATATTTATGTATAGAGTGAAATTGGAAATTGCAGAATAGATTATGGCATCTCAAGTTCAGTCTCATGCAATTTTATAAAATATTGTACATAAAACTTTAGTACCTAAAGCAAGTGAAATTCTTTTAATAGTATTAAGTTAAAGAGAATAGGTTGAACAACAGATTTTTTTAGTTTTTTGCTATCACACTATATACATCACATAATAGTTTATATACATCACTTATTAGTTTATATACATCACTTATTAGTTTATATACATCACTTATTAGTTTATATACATCACTTATTAGTTTATATACATCACTTATTAATTTATATACATCACTTATTATTTTATATTTACTTTTCAAACAAAAACAAGATAAATACTTTTGACATTAAAAAGTAAAAAAAAAAAGTTTTTAATCACAGACTTTTATTAAAACTAGCCGTCCCGCGACTTAGCATACGCCGCCTAAGATTCTTTTCGTTGAACCTTCATCCTACAGTACCTACACTATTCAGTACATATAGATATTAGTTATTATTTTTTGTAATGCGTACATATTTTGAAACAGTTAACATTTGTTTGTAAAGCGCCATACATATTTATAATTTACTTAATACTGATTTTGCCCAAAACAGCAGTATAGCCTTCATCCTACAGTACCTACACTATTCAGTACACACATAATTGCATTATTAAATGTGTTTTTTTTTATAATAATCATTTGACATTATAATGTTATTTTATGTACAGCATTCCCTCATTTCCGCGGTTAAACGTATACAGAATTTACCGCGATGGGGGATAAATGAAATAGTTTCGTATTTAGAAAACATTATTGCGACCAAACAATACTGTTTTAAAAATGACTGGAGTTGTCTAGACATGACTTAGCATTATTAACTTTTATACAACCACCTTCGTGCTCATATTGCTTAATATATTTTACCAAATAAAAGGACAAAACGTCATATAAGAAATTAAAATAATCTGGTTTTATAAAAGAAATAAAAAAAAACAACGCGCTAGCTGTGACGATTTTTGGAAATTCCACAAACACCTCTCCCTTCTGAACCCAGCTTGACATAGACTTGCAGGCTGTGACGTATTTGAGTGAGTTGCCGTCTGTGACAATTTGCCATGTGTCTGCCTCAATCCACCAGCCCCCGCTGTCTCGAGTTGGCATCTGAGATCAGACCCCCCCTTTCTGAACCCAGCTATTCTATAAATAGTCCTGCGCGTCGTCGTTCTCGAAGTTTCTTTTTATATATATAGATAGATGGCTTAGATGAGACAAATATTAATATAAATTTTGACTAAATAAAAGCATGGGTGCTAGAGATAAATGAAATATTTAATCCATTTTGGTGCTGACACTTTTTTTAAGCAATATAATTTACATAAATATTTGAATGCTACAAGCAATTTTAATAAAAGTCTATTTAAAATGTATTTTTAAAATATTTTTTATAATCATATATTTATTTGTTATTTACTAATAGCTCATTACATATGACTAAGAGCAGGTTCTGGTATTAAAAGCAGTGCCGGACCTATGGATTTGGGGGCCCGGGGGGGCTTGGCATCTTTGGGGGCCCCTGCATTTTGACATTCAACACCATAACATGAGATAATGTATTTAATATTTAATGAAAAAATACTTTTGGGGCCCCCCTCAAGCTGGGGTCCGGGGGGACTTTCAAATTTGGACCCCCCTCCCCACACCCAAGGTACCCCTCTGATTAAAAGGTTATTTTTAATGGTATGAGTGAGGCATGAAATAAGTATTTAAACTATTTTGGACTGTTCAGATTCGTATAGTATCCAGAATGCCCTGCTGACACATTAGGCTGAATGAGTCTACAATGTTTATGTTTTACCAAAAAAGTTCATGTACTTAAAATTTCTTAGCATCTTGAAGCACTAAGAAACAGTTAAAGATATAAGACATGAGAAAAAATATAAAAAATAATTAATTTTTTTATAGTTGAAACAAAAGGAATGAGATAAAAAAAACTTTATAACATTTTAATGGCATTAAAAAAAATGTAAAAAGAATTATAAAATTCAGAGCATATTATTACAGTCAAACCTTGTTTACTGGCATAATTTGTTCCAGAAAAATGCTTGAAATCGAAAAAAATTATTTCTCATAGCAGATTACCCCATAAGAAATAATGGAAATTGAGGTGATTAGTTACAGAAAACTAATATTATTCTTATGATTAGTAATAAGAAATTTTTTTTTCTTTCCTTCTTTTTCATATCTTTGTAATAGCATGTATTGAGTCTAAGATTTATTTACTGTTAAACCTGCTTTCTGAGCTGATGTTTCTAATTCTATGAATGCTTTTGTTATACCCCTGCTTGCTTTTCTATCAATGTTATATCATCAGCATATGCAAGGTACTGGATGGGTTCTGTAAATATTGTTCCTGTTTCCATAGTCTTTTTTTTGTAAATGGGCTGTAGAGCCATAGGAAGAAGAACATTTTTATTGTTAAATGATATGAAATGATTAAATTTAGTCATTGTGTCGGACATCTTTCTGTTACTAACAATCAATGCCATTTGTTTGCTCACTGCTGTTTCTTTTTATGTGGCATTTTGACTTCTTTGTAAGACTTTTGCAGAAATTTGTGTTAAACAGATTCATTTATCGCATTGCTGCGCTTTACTTGAATCTTTCCAACATTTTACACACCTTCCTTCAATTTATTTAAATCTAGAGATTTCTTCCTTTTTCTTCACAGTTACAGTTATATACAATCTAAACGCATTAGTAAACAGATGTTGACTACACCGGTGGAGCTTGCTGACAAAGCTGCTAGAGAAGAACCATCGCCTCGGTAGTGATTGCATAAATCTCAGAAAATATAGCAGCTTTTATTATTACTCGTGCTATAAGACCTTGTTTGTATGCCCAAATAAAATTTAATAAAACAAATTTTTTCTCATCTTGCAAGGCATTGCTCATATATCAAGACGAATTTTTTAAAAAATGTGCTTATGTTATGAAACAGTTGTAGTCCATGTTAATCGTAAAGTGAGGTTTGACTAGATTTAAATGCATATCTTATAAATAAACTGAGCCAATTAAATTTCAATAATGATAACATAGTGAAAAGCATCAAATCAAATAAATTATGTGTTTTTCTTCTGTATTAGGTGAAGAGCTCAATCTTAAATGATTAGCTAGGTAAAAAAAAAAAAATTGTTTTTCAGTCTCAATCATTAGTTGATAGGATGGATCTATTTGGAAACCATATAGTCATTAAGTTTAGGCAACATTACTAGGCAGGCATAAGAACAATATGTTGAACAAAGGCAATAATAATCAAGTTAGTTCAGTCAACATCTATGCCTTAGACTCATAAATCATTTTCTTGACCAATATTCTACATCGTTTTTCTAGTAACAACAGTAATATAAAACCTGATGATAATATCATAAATATTGCTTCATTTAAAAAAAAAATATACAGCATTAATTATCAAAAGAATAAAACATATTTATATTTAACATTTACTTTTCACTAACTGATTCTGATGTTCAGCTGCAAGAGTGGACACAGAATATACTTTGATAAAAAAAGTCATTATTACAGAGATCACACTTTGTTATAATATAAAGAGTTCTCTGCAAGGTGCTAGTCATTTCATTAAGATTATCATCATTATGGAATTGAAAAAAAAAATAATAAAGATAACTAGATAAGAGTTTTAGATTAGATATCTCTAATTGATAAAATCAACTTGAATTTTCATTGAACATCAACAAGTTCTCAGATCAATGAGATCAGCTTGTTTTCTAACAAGTCTCATAAAAAAAAATTAATGTGTGCTATTAAAATTATAGCATTAGAAAATTCATTTATCCTTTCTGGTAATTTTGAAACAAAGTACATTTATCTACCTCTGCGGCTCTCAAATGGTGATAGGCATACCCCTAGGGGTAAAGCTTTGCAGGGGTATGAAGTGACATATAATTTTTTTTTAAAACAAGCAGAAATTTAAGTGTGGAGGGTACGGGTGGACAAACTTTTGTACCTTTATGGGTACAATACCAAAAAAGGTACCCATCATTGTTTTTGTTAATAAAACATGTTTACACTGTAAATTTCATTAAGTTCTCTGAATATATTTCACTTTAAAAACTGTTTTTCTATTCGTAGGTACACAAAAATGAATTTTCTAAAATGGCAAAATATGCAAAGTTAAGCTAATAAAAATCAAACTTCTAATTATTCTATTGTTGAAATTTTCTTAAGAGTAAAAAAACAACACTTTTCATATGTAAATAATATGGATTGTCCACACAACCAGCCAAAAAAAATAGTGTGAACATTACTTCCATAACTTAATTATTTTAATTTAGCTTCAGAACATAGCTTACAATCGAACTACACTTAAATGGGGACTTAATAATGGGAACTAAATTATAAAACAAAAAGCAAAAAAGTTACAGTTTGTTAACTTCTGGTAAGATATGTTAACTGAAAGACTTACCTAACTGTCGAGGGGGATCTCTTTGAGCAAACATGCTGTCAACAGACATAACCATTCTCTCTTTCTCTTCTTCTTGGATCCTCTTGACAAGGTTCACAAACTGTGAGATATAAACGGACACGTACCCACCAAAGGCCACAACAAGCTCCTGAAACAAAAACAGTGGAACAAAGAAAATTAAAAGCTGAAAAAAAAAAGGACAACGGTCATTATTATTTTAAAACTGGGCAAAGCTGATAAGAAATATGTGATGAATCCATCCAAAGTTCTTTTTTTTTTCTTCCTTTGTTTTATGTTGGTTGGACTCAACCTTTTGTTATCACTGTGGAGATGAATGTACATTTAGAAAACAGGATCATATAAGGTGGATTTAGAAAATCCAGATCATATAGATGTTACATCTTGTTGCGTGTTAAGTAGCCCTGTGTAATTAACTGCCATTACTTACCTTCCTGACCAATGGGCTTCCATCTGTGATACAGGTAACCAGAAGATTCCCAACATTAACATCAACTGCTATTGAATGATCAGTACGATCTGGAGATCTTGACACAAATGTTCCTAAAGCAAATACAGTTGCTGCCCTTACCTTTGAAAAACAAAAAAAAAAGTTTTCTTACGTCAAAATCATTATTATAGCACACTGCTCTTTCGAAATCATGATTTTATCATAATGACTTCACTAAATCATGATTATATCATAATGACCTCGCAAAATCATGATTATATCATACTGACCTCACTAACATTATGATTCTATCATACTGAACTCACTAAATCATGATATATAAAACTGACCTCACTAACATCATGATTATATCATACTAACATCGCTAAAATAAATTTTACATCACACCAACCTTTCTAAAATTGAAGGTGTAATGTAAGTGATTCTGTCATAACTATCTCAAAATTTACAAGTAAATAAAAAAAATATTAGAAATTAGTCTGAAATGCTCTTGTAAAACCTCTAATCTTTATCTTAATCATCTATGAACAAAATAACTGCATAGGCTTTTTCAGACCTATTTAAATCAATTAAAGTCAAAGGAAGAAATCAAGTAAGCAGTTTTTAAAAATAAATTTTCTAAAAAAAAAATTAATGAAGAAAATTTTGATTTTTTTTTTCTATTAAAACAATTGTGTAGTATGTAATTTAAGACTGAGTGATTAATAAGTTATTAAGATTCAAATCAAGGTTATCTAATAAATAAGTTGATATTTCTTCAAAGAAAAAAAAAGGCTCATTAATGCTATTCAAGTAAAAAATATACTGACACAAAGAAACCAAAATATATGTAGTAATATTCCAATCAATTGAAAAAAACAAGGTTTTAACTGACTTAACTTCTAAAAAATGGATTTCATTACAAAATAAATACTTAATATAGACAAATGCTATCATAATAAATTATCAAAACAGAAAATAAAAATGTGAATTTTTTTTTTATAACAATCACATAATTTACAAATTCTGAAGTTACGAATATAAAAATATCAAAACCATAAGACTAAATATATTTTATCGAATATAAAGACTAACAACTATATTTTGGATACTCTACCTCAGGCTCAGGGTCAGACAAAAGCTTGGAGAGCTTTTCATGAGCACGATCTCGCACCCCACACCAACGTGCATTGTCAAAATTGGTCCACACCTTGATAAAAAAATATATATTTTCATCAATACATTAACAATGTTTTAATGGAAACCAAATACCCATGAAGAAACAGTTACATTAAAAGCCAACAGGTTTCACAATAATTTGTCTTTTAAATGATGTCATGACAACTATGGCAAAATAGAATTATGTGACTAAGTGACTTTTTTAAATGGTGTTTTGGGATAGGCCAATGAAGAGAATTAAAAAGTGAGAAATAATACAGCAGTGTATTTTCAAATTTCTTCAATGTGCAGCATTCACTATTTATTTTAAGAAAAAATACCTTAAAAATAACAATAATTCATGCCCCATTGGAATGAAAATTAAACTGAAGAGACAGCAAAATAGCACCAATCGTTAGATCCTTTATCACAAATGATTGTATAGATTAAATAAGTGACCACAAGTAAAATACATGACAATTTATAAAGCCAGCTAAAGCAGATGAAGTGAAGCAAACCTACACTAATATATTCAACTTTAGTGGAACATAAAATCTGAGCATGTCTCCAAGTTCATTTTCACTCGCACTATTTAAAAAAAAAAAAAGTTTTAAAATACAGTCATCGGTACATTTACACACCTCTTCCCCAGGCCTCATGCTTCCGTGGACATCACACCACTCTGTACCACCACACCCAGACCTTCCTAAACCTCCATCCCAGCAGTCCTTCTTTCCCTGACCTTCAAAAACTCTATTCCTGGCTCCCCACCCTACCATCCCACGTAATATGTTCCGATGCTTGAAAATTTTTTTTTTTATGTTTAGGAAAAAACGGTAAGGAATTAGATCAAAACAAAAGTAAAGAAGAATGTAAATTATTGAATTAAAATTAATAATAACCCAAACTTCAAATAAGATTTAAAAACACATACATATTCATAAAACAATAAATTTCTCATGGACATATCTGTTTTGCAACTATTCTATTTTTTGCAAAAGTAAAAATTTCACAAATAATTAAATTGAAATCAATAATAATCTAAGCTTTATATAAGACACAGCTACATTATATTATATTTGTACATTGAACACTCAAAACAATCTAAAAACTCTAATGGGAAAACCTGTTTGATCACTAATCTCTTTTCCCACCAACAATCAATTCAACTTAACAGTTAATGGGAATTGACTTTTATCACAAATGAGCTATTTTTATATTTATATATTTTTCATATATATCGATAAAAAGCATTGAAAAACACAACCATTGCAAATGGGGGAAAAATGTCTTATTTCTGTTTTTTTTTATTCAAAGATAAACTAGAAAAAAAGTCTTACTTATATGAATGCATAAGAGAAAAAAATTATTACCCCCCCCCCCCCATATCAGTGTATCAAATTTTCAGTTTAATAAATAAATTTGAAGTTTGAACTCCGTTAAAGCAACATTTCATTATATTTCCTGTCTTTACCTTGGCCAAACAGAGGGCTAACCATTGCCTAAGGTGAGCATTTGGATCACTTAACTGCTCAAGACATGTTGATATTGTATTGTCTTTCAGTGCTGCTTCCTGAACAGAAAATGAGACAAAAAACTTTCCAATTGATTATCGAAGAAAAAACAAACAAACTGTAAACTAATTAAAAAAAAAAAATAAACTGAATAAAAACCTTTCAAAAATGTTTTACAAATGATAGTTTAGTTTTACTATTACTATTACCCGTCCTGGAGAATAATTATTCATGATGATGGCCATTACAAATGCTGCCATTGTCCGATGTTCTGCCTAAAACATATCAATAAATAATTTCATGTCATAATGAACAAATATTCACACCATGGTTGAAATTTAAAAAAATTATGAACAATTTTACAATTGCAACTGAACTAGGCTAGGAATTTTAATGCCCAGCACATTTTTTTCTTTCACACAACCCTCAAGCAACTTTATGCCCATTGATAGCTCAGTGAATGTTGTTGTGACAGCATCTAGAAATATTTTAGCCACATTTTCATACTAATCTTAATTTTTTCTTCCTTATTTTTTGTTAAACATTAAGAACAAATTAGTGAATGCCCTAATGAAATATTTAACATTTTGCCTTAAAATAAAGTGTACATTCATACCCTCAATTACAAAGGCCGCAATCTAGATTAAATTGGACTCTTACAGAATGTTTTGCTGGCTGGAATTTTTAGTATTTTCAGGTCATCTTAATGCTTTGTTCTATTCAGCATAAAGTTTAAATGGCTAAAACAATGTGTGCTACTTTTTTAATAATGTGCTAATACAAACAATAGGGAATAACTGCTGTAATGATGATGATCCAGAATAACGTCTTACAAAGAATGGCTATTAAGGAATGTTTGCATTGTCTCATGGTGATTTGAGACGCTCAAAGACTTTTGGCAAGAGTGAATTGTAGAGCCTTAGGATAAACTATTTTACCTAAGGGCCAGTCCTTAGCATTTCACCCTTATTTCCTGCAGTATTATTTGAAAGGGAAGTGTGGAAAAATGGCATTTAACTTTAAAGTGATCCTGTGTGGTATTATTATATAGGTGTTTTCCTTTAGGTATTGCAAGGGACACGGCTCATGTTCTTTTTAGTAGTAATAAAAAGTCAATAAATGGAAAATTAATCTAATTATCAAAAGTTGTGTGTTGTGCAGATAAGTTGAGCGTTTAAAAAAAAAATGGCAGAGAATTACCCTGTCAATTTTTTTTTTATTGGTTCAACAGTGTGGATTTCTGTGCTGTACATACTTACATACAAACATTTCATTAATATACATTTATATATATAGATTTATCAAAGTAAAAAAAAAAAATTCATAACTTACAGCCATTGTAGTTTCTGACAACACTCCCAAAAAGTACTTATGGCCACAATCTTTAACTAGATCTGTCTGACAAGACTGAAAAATGGGAGAAAAAAATTTAAAACCTGCCTATAAATTGTCATGATATAGTGTAAAATTTAAGATTAACTAAAGTCGTGCATGATCGTCATATTTTTTTGAGCCAACACACTGAATAATGTTACTAGCAGATAACACTTTAAAAATACAAAGTAATTAGCAGTCTTACTGGATCAACTGCAAGGATTTTGGCCCAAATAAAAACCAAAAGTGGTCTCAGTTCTTTTGCTGAGCTTTGCAGTAGTTTTAAAACATAGGGGAAAATACCAACTGAAAGTGCCTGTTAGAAAATGATAGAAAGTTTAAAAAATGCTGCTACTTTTAAAAAAAATCAAGAAATATTGTTATCATGAGTTCTGTCAAAGACTTACCAAGTTAACAGCCCAGGATCCAAGATCAAGAAATTTTCCTAGCAAATCTAAAGCCCGTACTCTATGAACTTGGCTTAAAAGTACCTGTGATTTTGAAACAAAAGAAGAAATCCCCTTTTTGTATGTATTTGTTTATCATTCTTACAGATTTTGAACCAAAAAGGAAACAAGGTGAGAAATTTATTAAAATTAAAAAAAAAGCTTAAACACTGGAAAATGGACATAACAAATATATATATATATATATAATGAAAAAATTACATGTATAATTTTTTAAAAATATATTTTAGATTAATTAGCTGAATTTCTTTTAAAAAAAGAATTCTGTTGAAATAAAATGTTAAGTTTCATGATTTTTTTATATTAAAAAGTGGCAAATTTACCTGCAACACAATCGGTAACTGTTCCGGTGGTCGTCTTAATTCAGTCCCATAATCTAACCAAACTTTAAATGCAGTTAACTGTTCACAAAAGAATGAAGTATGGATAAAATTCATACCGTCTGGACTGATTTGTTTTATTGTCAATTGCTGCAGGATTAAATCTAATGCTAGGTCCCAAGCTTGCCTGATGTGAAGGAAAAAAATTGCAGCAAACATAATATAAACTAAATTTTCTGGAAACAAAAAAAATTAGATTATTATTAATAGTAAAAAATCTATTAAAAGAAATAAACTTACCACATATAGTGCTGATGAGTGTAAGGTAATTTAGGGCTGGATATAGGTATACAATTATATGACCTCATAATACGCTCAGCAAGCAGAAAATTTCTAAACAAGCTGGCAACTAACAGGTCTTGCCTAAAAAGTTTCTGAAATACCTCTGGAAGAATACCGAATGAATTTCAAAACAGCTTCTTCAAAATTGTAAGCACTTCAGCAAATGTTGTGACAAACTTTAACATCATAAAAAATATATATGGAGAAATTTGTTTACCAATTAAAGATTTTGAAATTTTACCTCTAGGTAATACATTCCATGCTATTGTATCAGTAATAGCAGTAAATATCCAGTTGAGCTCTCCAAGCAATGTTCTTCTATCACTTAATTGACCAGGTATTCTTAAAAGAAACAAAATGAAATTCCATTGTTTTAAATTTAACTTGAAGAGCAGTTCTATTTCCAATTAACATTATGGTGATATGACGGTTTTCGCATTAAAAGTAATTTATGGGAAAACATTACTAGGACATTTGTTTTATGAAAAAAAAAGAAATCAGATTTTTTTCTGGCAAATTAATAATTGCACTTTAAAGGAATACCTAAAATGTTATCCACTTACTTATCAACCATGTCTAAAGTGAGACCGGGTACTAGATTTCGATTTTGAAGAAGATACCTAGTTAGCAAAAACAGAGAATAATATTAATTTTAAAACATGATGTTATGTTAAAAAAAATAATTAAAAGATAATAAATGTTTTAACTTACCATCTTAATGCCACTTTTATAGGAGTGGTTAAACAGGAAGTAAATAAATCAGCAGGAAGGTCAGGATTCATAGGCAAAGTCTCAGAAGACCCGCAGGCAGCTAACAAAATGCTGTTTTTTATATTAGATGGAGCACTCTGTTCTGGGGTAGTCTGGGCTGAAGTCTATCAGTGAAATTAATGCATCAATTAAGTTAGAGTGCATATTAAATCCAAAAATTTCTAAACAATCTCTGGGCTATTATTGTGATCCCAGCCCTACAAAAATGATATTTTGAGATCAGAGTAGAAAAGCAAGCCGTATTTTACTTACGGCAACCTCTTGTTCTCGCTGAGCTGTGAATGTTTTGAAAAGGTCTACGATAATACCAGCATTAGAGCAATCAAAAACATATATTGAAGGACTTCCCATCCAGATTTGTAAGTCATACAAAGATAATGGAATGTACTGTGTATAGCTCTTAATAGAGAAAAAAATGTAGAAAAAAATAATAAAATAACCCCTTTGAAAGTTGCAAATAATGGGCAATAATTTTTTTCTAAACAAAGATAAAAAGTATTCATTATTAGACTAAATGGTAATAAATGAAGAGAAAATTGTTGGGAAATATTTAAAAGTCAATTAATATTACCTTGTTAAAAACCCAAATTTCCCCATTAGTTGTAGGCTTTGGAACACCATGTCCAATATAATGAAATAGTACTCTTTCCTCCTAGAAAAGAAAATACATGTAATATGAATCAAAAACATGCATTACATTTATAAAGCACATCAAGAAAAAAAAATGAAAATAAGTCTTTATTAAAATGCACTAAAAAGTAAATAGATCATAGAAATATTTATATAAATTATCATGAATAAAAAAAGTGTGAGTGCCAATATGGATCATTAGTTTCATTTATTTGTCTTGCAATTAGTCAATGAGTGTAGCTACAGGACTGATACACTTTGTTTAATTAGCAATGAACAGAATTGGAAGACAATCTTTTGATGTTATGTTTTTGTAATAAATTAAAAGACATGTATGTATACATTTGATTGAGTCACTGGCTGTACTCTGCAAAGTCTTTGCATAGAGAGACTATTGCTTGCTTTGAAGTCTTTTTATTTTTGTTACGAAGGGAATTGAAAATCTAATTAGTTATAATTTCTTTTTATGAG
Organism: Bulinus truncatus; assembly: GCA_021962125.1. NCBI lineage: Eukaryota > Metazoa > Mollusca > Gastropoda > Planorbidae > Bulinus > Bulinus truncatus. The sequence goes on along the minus strand of JAGDYQ010000423.1, from coordinate 304,076 downwards.
AACAACCTAAAGGATAAAATGTTTAATATAAAAAAAAAATATGTGGAGGGATTCAAACCTGAGGAACCAGCATGTAAAGCAAGTAGCTTAACAATACAGCCACCAAATCACACTTTTAGATGGATGTTTTTTTTAATTATATTAAAGATTGCTAGATTATTTAGCACTTACATGTAGTGTAAATTCTAGTAACATAGTCTTATTTTGTAATTAAAAATAAATCTATGCACTATTTAATTTTAAAATGAAATAATATGATAGCTGGGAACTTTGTTTGTATAGAAATTTTACAGAATTTCTTTTTTTGTATTAGATTGACTTTTAAAAAGAATTTTATTAACAAAATCTGTTGTGATGAACCTATATTAGATTATAATTTGTATAATCATTTGCATGATCTAAAGAATTATTTTTTCTTGATTGTAAGTTTATTTTAGAAAAAAAAATTTGTATATGTTGTTTTTATTTTAAATTTTAGTGGCAAAAGATTGTATATTGCTATTTTTTTACAGTGTAAACATATATATGCTACTCTAAAGTGTGTAGTTAAAGGCCGTAAATAAAAATTTTTTTTTTTATATTGTTAGTGTTAACAGATTTTGATTTGCTATTGTTTGAGACACACTTTAGCCTTATTTAGCTATTACTGTAAATATGCGGTGTAGAGCACTCAACTGTCAACCAGAGGTGTCCTGGTTTGAGCCTCAGAGAGAAACTTGGATTTTTTTCAGGTCCTGGTGAAAGACCTCAAGTCCACACGTTTATAAGTTGGGGGGAGTAAAGGCAGTGGGTATTTGTTATTTCATTGATAATTTAATGGGCAAACATTAGTTATTTGCAAGATTGTTTTTAAACAAGGTAGACCAATTGTGCGCTATTCAGGGCCCCATTTTGAGCATGCACCTTTGCCATGCTCTATTTAACCTGTTCCAAAAATGCTCAGGTATTTTTATAAGTTTAAAATTCAGCAACACAACAATTTTTAACAAAATAATTTTTCCAAAATACAATTTCCAGCATCAAACATTTCATTTTTTTAAAAATGTATTTGGTTATCACAATTAGCAAAACTAGGATATTATTATGATGGTTTTTACTAGACGTATTTTCCCCTAATACACTGAAAAAAAATCACAGAAAAAAGAAATAATCTCCCATTGAAAATAATTAATTCAATTATTTTCACCTTGGCATTTCGCCTTAAAGAAATACACAATTTTTTCATTTCCTCTACTGTAGGATCAAGGGACTGCTTGTATCGAGCCTTAGGTTGCCATTTCTCATACTGTTTTTGTAGATTTGAGCCTATGGTTTCTAATGCCTTCTGAGGACTCATTGTATGAGGATCTAGACAAATTAAGTAATAAAAATATTCATTATACATGTGATAGAATGTACATGCCAGGGTGGCTGCATATAAAGTTAATGAGAACAACATTTCAGTTTCAATATAGTAAAAAAATACTTTAAGAGTTGCACCATAGTCAATTTATCAAAATTTAGCTGGTTAAAGTCATTGAATAGTAGAAAAAAACTGGCTCACTATAATCCGCACAAAACTCAAAGAAAAGCCACATATGGCCACCCCTGGTACATGTAATAGACTACACAGTGTTTTTCCATTTACTGTCTGTTTGTTTAAGCAAAAAGTAAACCTCACACAGAACATAAATTCACTTTACCAATCCAACATTCCATTCTTGCACATGGAGATATCTTTACAACATCTGGAGGATCCACACCAACATTTAAACACAGTACAAGTGCAACACTCACGGTCTTCATCTGAAATATATTAAAATAAATAATAATAACAATTAAATTATAGCATATTTAAATTATTAATTTTGTTTTCTTCATAATTTCAATATGTTTTTTAAGAACAAACCAAACATAGAGAACTCATTTTCAAAGCTGATTATAACTTGCAACATGTGACAGCATCTGTCAACATCCATCAGTTTATTCAAACATAACCTGATTATAACTTGCAACATGTGACAGCATCTGTCAACATCCATCAGTTTATTCAAACATAACCTGGTTACCAAATCATTCACTAAATAGTTTATTAAAAAAATGTCTCACCAGTCTCTAGTTCTGATTAGTAGTGGGATTATTTTTTTACTCATGGAGCACTAAGTCCTCCCTGCTTAAAATTTGTGAAAAAATTTCTCTAGACCATTTAGGAAAGTATATATATATATAATAGCGTTTTGGGTTCTGCATTAAATCGAAAGTAAAGAATTAATACAACAGTATTTCAGTGTAGAATACAATCATAAAAAAATCGAATCTGCCCAAAACCAAAAATAACCTAGCCTACAGATCAAGCCTAAGGGGATATAACTCTATGCAAAGGTTTTGCAGGGTACAGCTAGTTATGAATTATTATGCATTTAGAGGAACAGAGCTGTGGTGTACTGTGGTGCACAGGTTGCAAAACAGACAGAGACCTCTGAGGAGCGGCTATATCTTGCCCTGGAGACAATTAACTTCTATAGCTCAAAAAGAACTCACCCATAAATAAGAACAAAATAATCCATTAATACAGATGCCTGTCACATTTCACTCAAATGTAAGCGCCTTATTAAAAATAATATTTTGATGGTAGTTTTTTTTCTTTACAATGTCATGGACTAACGTAGAAAAAGGCCATTTCAATAGCACCAGAAATGGTTGCTTTGTTTTAAGAATTGCTTTGACATCCAAAAAATCAACAACGAAAAATTCTTTTCAGCTTAAAAAAAAAAAAATCTTGTATATTTTCTAAACACTATACTAATTGGGTCATCAACTATATAATTTGTTTTATTTTTTAGATCAATGATATACACACTTGATAATGTCAGAAAAAATTGATATAATACATGTATGAAATCCATCTTAACAGCAAACCCAGAATTAGATTATGTGTTTTTAGTTGTGGGGCATCTAAGTAAGTGCCTGGAAAAGTTTTCACATTTCGACTGCCTTAAGATGTCATATGGTTTCATGAAAAAGTTTGGGATATCTAAGTCTCTTACTAGCTTTACAGGTATGTGAAGCAGTAGAAATCATTCATAGTTTTTCAATACAATAAATGCAAGCTTTCAAATGCTTGATAATTGATACCAATTACTGAGGGAAATCATTTGAATTACATGTAAATAAACACTCACTTTCTCCCAATGAAAAGACATTTCTTTTAAATAGTATATGGCCAATGAATGCTACTAAGTGATAACTAGAAATAATGCAAGCTTAACAATTTTAAATGTGTGAAATTGTATCTCTTATATAACAAAATTTCAACATCTAAATATTATAGACTTTTATGTTTTTCAAACTATATTCATTGCTTATATAACAAATCCATATTGGGTGTGACACTTTTTTTTTAGTCAATAAAATTTCTATAAATATTAGCCTAGAGAATTTTTGTCAATATTAGTTTTACTTTTAAGTACACTCTAATAAAAGTATTAAAAAATATATGTATTTTGCTAATTTATTTATAGTATTACCTACCACGTTTTCTTCCCATACAATCAGGTTTCCAATTTTCAATATTTTTTTTTTACAATATAGTTATTTGCTTTCACGATTATCACAATTTCTGCCTAATCCACAAAATGCTAAAAATCTCAGACTTCTTTGTTATGCAGCTTGTTTTTTTTTAGTTGGAAAGAATTTCCCAAATACATGCTCTATCAAATCTAAATTTAATTCTGAACTATGTTCAAATTCTAAACTGTTAAAAATAAAAAATATTCATTCTTTTTCTATTTATCTTTAATAGACACTGAATCAATTGAGTCTTGGTGCAGATGATCGTCATTATTCAAAATGATATGTAATATAAAAAAGATTGTTAATTGGAATATTTTTTTTTTAATTGTTTAGATACAATCCCAACTATTTCTCTAAACTTCTAAGTCTAATTTAATTCCTGATAACAACATATAGAACTAAGAGTCTTTATGGAAATTCATAGATTCTGACAGAATGTATCTTATTAGTATTTGGAAATTAACAACAAAATTAGTTCATTCTATTACCCACTAATGCAATTTCCTGAATCTAGTATGTTGTCCCATCACTATAATTAGGTACTTTGATACAAAATTCAAAATTGTTATATTAAAATGAAACTAATATAGATGGATAGAGCTTGCAGAGTACATTCCAACAACACCTCATTTGTGATTATATCTTAATTATAAGCAAAGTTATGATTTTTTTAGTGACTTTTTTTTAAACTAATGACTATATAGGAAAACTCGTGACCGGATTTTTCAAAAATACCTCATATCTTGACAGTCTTTAACTCTTAATCGACGGCAGGTTTTTGGCATTTTTTTTATTACCAAACAGGTGCCCTTACATTTTGGACTATATTGTCTGTTTCCTTTATAGCCCATATATGTGTGATATATCATTTTTTTTCTTCTTTGAATAGGCTTTAAAACTGTGCAGCTTTTTTTTTGTGAAAATGAATTTTGATAATATTTAAAAAAAAAGAATTTAACAAAACAAAATTATTTTTTTTTTAAAGTGTACAAACAGCAATAAGACAAAAAACAAGTATTAAAAACAAAAACATTTTTTCAGACATTTTATTAATCTACATATATTTCTGAAATGAAATATTCAGTTATCAATCAATTTCTTCAAAAAAAAAAATGTTTGGTGACTTTTTTTCAAATATGCATATTTTCCTTTAATTATTCACATAAAAAAATTTAATTTTAAGAAAAACGCAAAAAATGTAGAAAAAAAAGTTATTTTTTTTTTTTTTATTAAAAAAGACATAATGCACAGTGTGTTTTTTGCACTGCCCCTCACTTTTTTGACAAAATGTCAAAAAAGTGAGGGGTTTGGCCTTATGCGCGCCTGTGTCGTGAGGCTACCTTAAGTTTTTTCTTGAAAAAGTTGAAAAAAAATGTTTCTTGGTCAGTTTTGAATGTTTTTATATTTGATTTAGCGAGTGTTAGTTTCATTTTTGTCACTAGATTTAAGTTCTTTTTCCACTAAATAATGAGAATCTGAGTCCATTTTAATGTAGTCAGAGTGACTGACAAAACGTAAACAAATCAAAATGGCGTTCGGTGCCGGTCAACTGATAGTGTTATTTTATTTGCGAGAAATTGTAGTTAAATAAAAAATAAATATTTTTTATTAGAAAGTATTTAGCATGCATTTTTTAAATAAAAATATTACATTTATAATAAAAAAATATTTAAAAAAATAATATTTTTCATGGTTTGACTTTATGGATCACCAGAGTTACATTTTATTGTATGCCGTTTGTTGGGAGTTAAAGACAGAAGGTTCAAACTTTCACTACTTATTTGTGATTATGTGTAGATAATAATGCATGTGATATATATTTTATATATTGTATATGTTGATGGAAAAAAATTTTTTTGTTCATCTGTCATGACAAATTGCCAAATAAAGATGACATTTAAGATATTATACCTTATAACTTAAAAACTATCCAAGCTAGAAGCACTACATTTTGTAGGAATACAATAGGATGCATATACTCAATGTCTAGTTCTTAAAAAATAACTTTCTTGCTTTAATTATGAAAAAAAAAAAAATATAAAAAACACAGTGTAAAATAAAAGTAAAATGACAAGATTTGAACTTCAAACCTCCACATCTTGAGTGTGTCATTAAGAATAGAAGGTTCAAAATTTCACCACTTATTTGTGATTATGTGTAGATAATAATGCATGTGATATATATTTTATATGTTGATGGAAAAAAAATTTTTTTGTTCATCTGTCATGACAAATTGCCAAAGCCGACATTTAAGTATATAGTATAATAAAATAAATTTAAGTGACATTAATGACAAATTAAAGTAGGCCTAATTTAATTTGAAAAAGTACAAAATTAGGAAAATGTTTATAAACCACTATAAAAATTTAGGTTAGTGTCATTATCCTTTTTTAACATCATCTGGTTTGAGGGGTTAAATATGGTGCTAATAGTTAATATAACCTAATTTAGGTATCACAAACACAGCAGTTAATTTTGTCAAGTGTAAATCTACTTACTTTATGAATTTTCTAAAATTTTAACGTAGCCCTAACAGTATTTATCTACTCTTGTGTCTAATTTATCTTTCAACACGACACTTTAAAAAAAAAGTTTTTGAGGCTTTGGGAATTTTTTAAAACCTATCACAACTCGATAAAATACATTTACTTTTTTCAACCTCTCCACAGCTAAATCATTATCAACATTATCTTCGATCAAATTCCATTAATGGTTTAAAAGAATGATGCTATTCAGCCCCGTAGCCAAGGGGGGGCACTGGGAGCCGTGCCCCCCACTAGGTGTGGAGTGCGCCCCCCCCCCCCCCCGCTTAAAAAGAAGAAAAAGAGGAAAAAAATAAAGAAAAAGTAACTAAAATGAGAAGGTGCCCCGTTGCTGGGTATTGGTGCCCCCCTGCTTACTTTGACCTGGCTACGGGCCTGATGCTATTATAAACCCTACATATATAAGCATATCAATGTAAATGTACAATCATTTTAAAGACTGGGCTTTACATTTATGACCAATTCTGAAATCTAACTTTATTAATGCTGCTGCATGATGTATTACATTTTTACTATAGTTATGAATATATAAATTATATATAATTATTTAGTTGCTGTTTGATTTAAACTGGCTTTAAAAAACATAAAATAATACCCTTTCTTTCATTCTCCAACATTGTAAACATAGTTTTGAGCCTTCTATGTTGCCGAAATGACGCTTCTGGTAACAAGCCACTGGTAGCTGTGAATCTATTAACTCTCCTTCACTTTCATCAAAAATTTCATCATTTTCTAAGATGACATTATTCTTTGATGCCATGGCTATTATTCCACTAGATCTTTATAGAGTTTGTTCATTTCTATAACAAAATGAATGCTTATCATCACAAAAATTAAGCTTGATTTAAGTGGGTATTTTCTACAATGGCTAGCACTATACAACTACATCTATAAATGCTTAAGAAAGAAATGAATGGAATGTACTTAATGAAAGGGTAAAATGAAGGACACAGTTTAAACTATAGTAAGACACGTACATTATTACCTTTTGATACTTAATTCTTACAAATATTATCAAAATAACAAAAACACGGTTAATTAGAAAGAACGAGCATATGAGATAATTAAATTGGCCAGGTGGTCATTTATAACATTGCAAAAAAATATAATCTTCGACGTTTATTTATTAATAATGAAAAATGATTAAATTAATTTAAATTATCATTAAGTATGTAACCTTAAGCATTTTTTTCGTGTATTGGATATCGAAGTAAAGTACGATTTATTTATTTATTTTCCTTTTAATACTACATGCATTATTTTAACAGAACCCTAAATAAGGGAATTTACTCCCAAAACAAAACAAGCTCATGTCGCATGGAGTTTATGTTTTCCCTTGAATAATATTCACGTTGTTTCTCATAAAAAGTTGTGATGGCTGGTGCTGATCATAAGGACGTCAACGACAAGAAAAATATAAATTATAACTATATCAAATTTTCTCCAAAAAAATATAAGATCGTCTGTCAAGATAATGGCATAGATGCAATTGATAGGGCTCTTAATTATGTTTATCCCAGAGAAGAAAATCCCGTTGTTTCCATTTCAAGTCCATTTCTGAAAAAAAGGTATGACTAGTAACTGTTTAGACTTACATAAACTAGTAATGATTACTATTTAACGATTAATAATAATATAAATAAATGTAATATGTGTATACTGTATAAAATGCTTCATACTTAAAATATATTTGTATTGAAGATGAGTAGACTAAATATTTACTTTGTACCCCAACATATCGTTTTGTTAAACTGATATTCATTGGCATGCTCACTCTGTGACAGACTGGAGAGTAGGGTGATAAAAAAAAAAAAATTTTATGAAGCCACTTGCAATCGAGGAATTTTTATGTGTAATTTAAGAAAATATATTGTATTTTTTTTTAAATCCACCACCTCCCCCATTTTTGGAAGAAAAAAGTGAAAAAATATGTAGCTTAATTCAAAAGAGTAATAATAATTACTAAGCAATTTTTATTAACAAATAAGATACAGAACAGTTAGTAATATGTACAGAATGTACAAGAAATGTTTAAAACATATTTTTTCCTATGAACTTCAAATTCAAAAATTCAAATTTTCTCGATTTCGCATGAAGTTCCTCCATCAGTTTCACAGCACGGTCAACAATTTGGTTAGATCTGGGAATGTCAATTAATGACTTCTCCACTGACCAATGGATCTTTAAACACTTAATTGCCTTCTTGCATTTTACCTGATGACTGAGGTAAAGAGTTCATTGAAGGACGCTTCATTGTAGTGTTGCGAATGGAACCAACCATTTGCCTTTTCGTAGGAGATGAAGTTATAGGCAGGAGCGAGGATGCTGGTCCACTCTGATATCAGAAATAATGCTATAATAATATATATCGCACATGAGTTCCATCTTGCCTGGTGTAAATTTGGTAGTTTCTTCCAGCTGATGCGAAGCCAACATGAAGTTGTTTTGTAATGACGATATGCCTGACATCATTCATATAAGAACTTGACATCATCTTGCCATCCAGGGTTCTCGCCTGTTCTAATATCATGTCGCAACGAGGTGGTAATCAGCCTGAAGAGTGACATAGTTTTGTGTTAATTTGTCAATGAAGGAATAGTTGACATCATCCTGTATGAGCTTTACAATCCTGTGCAAACGACCAGTATTTACTGCGGTCATGTGACATATTATCATGCAAATATTTTTCCAAGCATCATATTCATCAATTAGCTGATGTAGTTCCTTGTGATTGGCTGCGACAGAACCACTCTCACATTTAAGAATACTGAGTTTGATTTCGGATGTTATATTTTTCAGCAGAACTACTTGATACTCTTCCCCTTGCACTCTTTTACCATCAAACTGGAGACAATAGGGTTCTTTGCTTTGAAGTTTTCGAACAATTTTGGTTTTCATTTTCCGTCCTTCAGAGATTACTCGTTTCCAGACCCCGCCTGACTTGGAACCGCACATCATGACCCTGTTCAGCAATGGTTGCAAGAACGTCATATGCTTTATGTGTAGAAATGTTGTTTTTCAGTACTAGCAAACACTCTGTTGTAGTGCTTGCTCTTTGGTATTTCGGTTTGCATTCAGGAGATGATGACGTGGAAGAATAGGTTGGCGAGTCAGGTGAAGAAGCAGAGGTTTCAGAATCTGAAGATTTTGAGACAGTTGTATGTGTTTGTGTGGCTTGAGATTGAGTTTTTGATAGTCTGGAATCAATCCACCCAAGAAAAAATCAAAGGGGCTTGTTTGACCAATCAATAACCAATCTTTCCTCCACTCTTTCCTCTGTTAGAGCTCTTTATCCTCCATGCTTTTCCATTCTCCATTAATGTTGGTGACATCAAATAACTGAGAAAGTATTGTAGTAAATTTATCAGACGGTTTGTTTTTGTCATATAAATCAATCGGACAATTGAGTTTCTTTCTGATAAGTGTGCTGGATAATAATGGAAAGTCTAGAATTTCCCTCCAGAGCAATTCTATATCCTTTATCATAATTTTGATTCAATCCAGTCGCAGTTTCTGGCTATTGAACAGAAAAGTGAAGTTTCCAAGAATTTGATGGTTTCTTGGCATCCGTGTGAGATTAACTTTACAACAGATGGAATTCTCGGATCCCTCTTCTGTTTAGAAGATGAGGATAGATGCCTTGTTTATTACAAATGGAAACAAGTGATTGAAATGTGCTTAAACAGTCTAGAAAGTCATATAAAAATTCAGTGTGAAATTGAAACTGATAGTCAAACTGCGCGATATGTGAAAAAAAAAATTAAAAGGTGGGGGAACTTTTTTCAATTAAAAAAAAAATTGTTTTGTCATCTGCAAACAATGTTCATCGAATGTAAGCGGTTTCAGTTTCGTTATGAAAAATAATGAAAATAGTTATCACCCTACTGGAGAGTCATCTCAAATTAAGATTAAGACAAAATAGTTAACAATGATTTTAAAGCCACAAGATGGGAGTAGGGATTGTCGGTTTTTAAAACCGGCGGCGAAAAACCGGTTTTTCGACTGATCTCGAAGCATTTGACAACCTGTTTTTTGGGCTTTAAAAGTCGGTTTTAGCCTAGAACTTAACAATTAGCAAAAAAATGTTGATGCGTTCAACTAAATTAGAGAAATCTGGGAAACTGTGACTTTCCAATGAACTCCCTCGTCTGTCTGACTCGTGTACATTGTCATTGTTAGAAAGTAATTGTTGAGCGATACAAGAGAGTAGGCGTGACCAAATGGTTCAGGGGTAATTTGAGGATTGGGGGGGGGGAGTGGGGGTAGGGTAATACACATAGAGATTTATTGCATCCATTTCCTCGACTTGGAAAGAGGGCTAAATTCAAGTCATCTACTAATTCCCACGGAACAACCGATTATTTTTTAAGCAAACGAATTTAGTGTTGACTTGCGGGAAAAAAATTGAAACGGGAGGGGGGATAAATAATTTGTATCTCCTTAGATCATTACCAAACAACAGGCAGAGTGAGGCTATTTTTTTCAAGTTGACTAAATTTATTTTCACCATCCAACACCTCCACCACCGCCAACCCGTCTAACCTAAACATGGCACTCACATGGCAGGACCTTCGTATAGCCGGTGTAATTAATACATCTCACAGGTGGGGAGTAGGTGGGGAGATAATTGTATGAAGGGTAGGGCGAGGAGTGAATTTAGAGTGCAACAGTGGTGGAATATTTTGAAACTCGATGTGGGTCCATAGAGGTGCAGATGTGTTTGTGTACTGTGTCACACAGAAAGTATAGATAACGTTAGAAACTTAGTGGATGTGAGAGAGAGAGAAAGGAAAGACAGAAAGTGAATACCATGTGTCCATGAGTAGAAAAAATATAAATAAGCTCTATACTGAGTTCTACATCAGAACAGCTAATTTCAGAACTGGTCTGTGAGCGGCAAACCAAACCTTGTGTCTTTGACAGCGACGTATATTTATAGCAAAATATAAATAAAACCCTGGAAAGAATTATGTCTTATTCATGACTGCCAAATAAAGTTGAACAGTTCAAAGGTCATGATAGAAATATGTTTAGTCATAATGCAATTTAAATGAATATATATATGTATATATATATATATGTATATATATATATATATATATAAAACCCAGTAGACAGTAGTAATATTTTTATTGACATTGATAATTTTTTCTACTCATTTTATAGTAAAACCGAAAACCGGTTCTAGCCGGTTTTTTGAGAAATTGAGGTCGGTTTTTGTATGAACCCTAGATGGGAGTCAAATTCCCAACCCCTTTCAGCTCAAATGACTTCCTAACACCAAGTAAAAAAAAACCCAACTCCCTTGCCACCTTGAACTCCCAGCAGACTCAGATCATTGTTTGTACCCATTGGCACAATAACTTTGCAACATTTTATACTTTGTCAATTTCAGTACATTCCATTCATTGCCAGCTCAGTGTCTTTGTGGGTAAAGTGGAGAGTGGGTAAGATAATCCGGATGGGTGTGAGGTAAAAATAAGAAGATAGTGGACATTCTCATTGCATAGTCACAAGATGAATGCAACTCAACTACATGTCAGGGCAATGCGCTTGGGACCTCTTTGGGTGCAGTAGTATGCTGACATGATGTAGGCAAATGTAGCTATTAAGGCAGTGTGTGAATAGAGGGCTCCATCTGGTTCATATTTTCAGTGGTCCAAGATTAACTCTGCAAGTCACATTTTTGTTTTACTGGTGACCTTAACAGTATCAGAAACTACTGAAATTGTATTATCATATGATCAATTTTGATCCACAACATGCTCAAATCAGCCAATTTACATATTCAAACTCTGTCTAATAATTAGAAATTTCTCCAAAAAATTGCATTCTTTCATATTATGAAAATTTATTTTTTAATTTAATTTGCAGGAATGGTGGTTCTTTGCCTCTAGACTACATTAAAGTATTTTTAAATACTAGAGGCACTGATTTTAAAGTAGCACCACATTGGCATTACATTACTTTTGGTTTTTCTGACCTCTATGGTGATGGAATAGTGCATGAGTAAGTAAAGACATTTTTATTTTTATAATATAGATAATTGCTTAACATTTTTTAAACATCACACTATTTAAATATTATGTGAAAACCTATATTACTTTCTTTTTACTACAGGTTTAGTGGTAGAGGAAAACCCAGTGGCTATGGTTTTGAGCTTACTTTTCGTCTTAAGAAAGAAGTTGATGAAAAAACTCCTCCAGTTTGGCCAGTGACTTTGCTTAATAACTTGAGTCTTTATGTTTTCAATACAGGTACAAAATATTTTTAACTTTTAACTGCAATATGTCTATCAGATGTTGGAAGGCTGTACCACTTATCCTAAAATGTTTAATTTGATATAATATATTGTAATTGGTGGATATAAGGATTATTTTTTATTGTAACCAGCTTTGGTGAAAAGCAAGACCAGAATAAGTTTTTTTTATAAGTTTTAGAATTTTCTGCCTAAAACTGATATTAAATAAAAACTTTAAACTTAGATAAAAATTAACATTATGAGAATCTGATTTCTTTTTTACAGGCATTAAACTTTGTGCATTTGATCATATTCCATGGCATGATGCACTTAACATGGCTGGACGAGAAAGATCTAATAATCCTCATATTAAGCCTTGTCCATCTAAATCTAATATAAATCACATGATAATTGTTGATGAGCCACAGATCTTAAATTTAGATACACCAAATGGAACAGTGCATTTCTTACAGGTACAGTATAAGAAATTGCAAGTTTATTTTCATATTATCTCTTTATATGCATACCATTAAATTTTTTTTTTAGAGATTTGGAAATCAACAAGAAAAAAAAATCAGCTTTAACTTAGTGTTACAGAGGAGTACTATTTCTAAACTAAACATTTAATGTATTGATGGACTTTAATATACAGTTGAATTAGTAAGACAACCATTACCATAACCAGGCAAATAGTGAATTGACTATATAAATTATTTTCTTCAAATTTCACTAATGCTCTTTTCAGTATCACTAACCCTTAAATTTAGTAAATGTATTAAGTATTAGAATAAAAAAGCAGAAGTGCTGAAATTGAATATTTACAGAGTTTTTTCCCCTAATTCTATTTTTTTAGAATCAGTGTTATTTTTTTCCAGGTAGTTGGAGTGTTAAGAGAAGAATTTCATTGGGCAAGATCCTGGAGAACTGCAGGCATTGTGGATCAACTTATAGAGCATCCACAGTAAATTTTCTCTTTTATGCATTATTTTTAGATATTGGTCTTTTAAATTAGATGGAGTTATAACTGAATAATTTTTTTGTATGAATTTTTTTAATCTATTTAGAGTTGGCCCTTTGCTTTGACAGACGTTTGGAGAAATGTTTCATGCTTTGACCTAAATCCTAGATTTATACTAGATATACTATCTAGAATAGAGTCTGAGGGCACTTGGCTGGCTAAAGCTACTTGTCATGTTATATGGAAAGAAATTGTTAAGTGAGTACTATCATATTAAATAGTGGTTCGATTATTCATCATAATCATAATTAAAAATCTAAAGAATCAGTACTATTTGCTGGTAGCAGATTTGAATTGAAGGATTTTTCACCCTATTTTCAATTCTGAAATCTATTCCTGTCATCATATATGTACATAGTGGTACATATATACTGTCATCTGTTAAGTGCATTGGTGAAATGTGTGGAGTCACTTGTGCACATTAAACATTTACCCCACTGCTCATTTTTTTACACTAGCCTTAAGAAAAGGGAGATATTTCTGTTAAGAAAAATAATCACTAAGTTCAAAATGGATGTTGAAAAAACTTTTAGGGCCATATTTTGCAAAACATGTCTCGAATAGCAGGGTACTGCCAGTACTCCATCCACATTCAAAATAGATTATCTGTCCGATAATGTTTTCAATATTGTGTATACCTGTATACCTTGTGGTATCATATGACGTCATCTGTTATTGACATTGTTACTTTAGAGATGTCTTGCTTTGAGATAACATCCCCATGGTGTTGTTGGTGATCAGCATTACTATTCGTATGCATGTATCAATGTGGTGTTTTTCACATGACTTTCTGTTGCACACACACATACATATATTAAAAACCAAGATCCTGAAAGTTAACTCCACCAGTACGAATTCAGTCACACTAAACAGAAGTTAGCTGGAGGAAGTTGAGTCCTTTACCTACCTGAGTAGCATTGCAGATCAGCAGGGTGGCACAGATGCGGATGTCAAAGCAAGAGCCGCCTTTATCCAGCTCAAGAACATCTGGAACTCCAAAGAGCTGTCCCTGAACACCACAATTCGCCTGTTCAATACTAATGTAAAGTCAGTCCTACTGTATAGAGCTGAGACCTGGAGGATTACGAAGAGAGTTCAGACCTTTATCAACAGCTGCCTTGGGAAAGCTCTTCCAATACGATGGCCTGACACCATCACCAATGCCATCCTTTTAGAACAGACCGGCCAGGAAGAGATGGGGCTGGATAGGCCAGCAAGTTAAATCACAACGCAAGCATTGGAAAAAATAGGCAGACTGAGAAATATCTGGAGGCAAGACTTCGAAGACAACATCACCAGGATGGGGTTCAGCTGGAAACAGAGAGGATGGCTCAGGACAGAAGTCACTTGAGATCTTTAGTTGGTGGGCCATACGCCGATAGGTGTGACGGGCAATGATGAAGATGCATATATATTAGATTACTTGCACATGTCAACACTTCTTTTGATATTAGTGGCTTTGATCTTATCATTTCAACCTGGATCCTACTCAAGACATTGCTCCAAAAGCAGACAAATGTTGAGTATTTTTAAGCCTGTTTAAATATTTTTATAGCATATTTTACACTGTATTTAATTAAAGAAAATTTAGTTTGGGTCCTAAGCTAAAGTGTCCAAGGCACTTATGAAAGTGTAATTTGTCTAAAAGTTGTCACAGCCTAAACGCCAGACTAATTTGCCTTTTCAAGAAATCCTGAATTATATTTTGTGTTCTTAATGTCTTTTTTTTTTCAAAATAGCAAATCAACCTTTTTTTTTTTACAGCAATTTAACCATTAGCCTTTCAAAGGTAATACATTTTCCAAATGGGTTTCGCTTTTTGTAAAGTTACCAGTACATAAAAAATAGTTTCTTTAAAAAAGTACTAACAGAAACAACTTTCATAAACTATATTTAAAAAAATTAAAACTTAGCATACTCCTGCCAGGTTTTTTTTTAATAGATTTCTAGGCTGTGCAGGCTATGAAGCTATAATGGCTGTCAATGTGTACCATTACAAAAATGACAGTAGGTGCTTGCTGTTCGACTGATTAGCAATTTATCACCAACTTGTCTTGTCTTTTTTTCCCCTTGTTTTGTAATTTCATTTAAAAAAGTAACTTTTTTATTAACCATTCGCTTTTAATAAATAAACAGGTTTATCAAACTTTTTTTTTAATTGATCAGTTTGATTTGTTTTAATTAAATTAGCTTTATTTTTCAGTTTGTAATTCATTGGTTAATTATAAATTTTTTAAATAGGGAAACAGATAATGTAGTGAAAGGAGTTGAAAATTTAAGTTTATCAAATGATGAGGATGAAATTAGAATAATAAAGTATGTGCAGCTTGATTTTGATGCTAATGCTGGAGAACTTTTGCCAATAATGCTAAGGTATGCTATGAAAAAATATGTTACTAGTTTATTCCTCCTTTAAAATTGTTTTTACTTATTTTTATATGATGACAAAGAAAATGCCAGAAAGTATTTTTATATTGAATTTTTATTTTTCTTAAGTGCTGTAAAAGATTTATTTCAAATTTTTCAAATTTTTTTTAATACCTATTATTTTAAAAAATGTTGCTAGCTAATAAAAAATGTTTATATTTTCAATTAATTTTTTTTACAGAATATTTTTTGCATTAAAATTTTTTCCTACTTTTTTTTTTATTTGGTTTCAGAGGACGTCTGAAACATGCTTTGAATTTCATGTTTGTTAACCCAGGTTGCAGTGCAGATTATGACAGCGTGACAATAGAGTTCGTGCCATATAATGTTCAATGTTCTGATGATGTTTTTGTAACTGCTAACAATCCTATCAAAGCTCATGTTAAGAAACACCATTTACAGGTAACTATTACAGAAGAGCTTGTACATGCATTATGTATTTGTCAGCATGTTTGTTGAGTTATGCCACTGTTTTCACATGGTTTAGGAATTAATGATACTTTAGCTATCATTTGTATTATGTTGTAAAGAGATGTTAATCTTGATTCTATAAGCCAAAGGACTACTAAAAGATTAGGTTGGTTTGCATAAATGTTATGGCGGGGATAAATAAAGGGCACTATAAAACTGTTTTATTATAATGGATCTAAAAAATAAACAGGTTAGGGATTTTACTTTTATTCAAACATTTCACTTACTATCAGATTTATTGTGGTAAAGCCTTACTTCAAAAAATGGAGATAGCATTTGTGGCAATGGAGAGACTAAGAGAGGTAAAATGTCACTGATTTTTAAAGAAATTGTGCAGCAAATTATTAATTTCTTTGAATTAGCTAAATACCTGTACATTTATATAATTCTATGAGAATAAAATATATGTGTAATAAACTTCATACATTGTTATTAATGATAAACTTTTATCTTTGCAGCATTTGGATAATCTACCCATTCGTTTTATGCTTAAATCAGCCTTATTTGAGATAATCTTTAATGTTTGCAAAACAATTACATGCAAACATAGTAGTTGATAAAATATAAATTGTGATGCCAAGTCAACAAACTATATCTGCAACATAAAACTCAAGGATGATTTTTCTAATTGAAATGTTCATCACATGAAAAGAGTATTTTTGCATATTATATATTTATTTTTTATTTATATACATACATGTACATTAAATCTATTTATAACAAAACATGGTCTTTCAAAAAAAAATTTGTTGACAATTAAACACATTCATTTATCTATTTCCTTGTTCAGTTTTTCTTTAAATTATTATTTACCCTAAAATCTGAAACTCATTCAATTTCAATTAATGTGTCAACCTAATTTTTCTAAAAGTGACACTTTTACTCTGAACTCTTTAAAAAAAAAAATTATCATTCATAAGCTGTGGACAATTCTAAAAAACAAATAAATCAGATGTTTAAAACATATTTTGATAATAAAATTCTGAAATTAAAGCCTGTACTTAAAAAAAAATTAAGTATATTCCTTTTATTTATTTGCATAAATTAGTCTACCCTAAAACATCTTAGCTCTCACATTTGAATCGAATCAAACATTTTTGTGTTCAGTTCCTTTGAATTTTTTGCCAAGCAGATATATTTCTGCTGAATCACCTCTACTTGCTTCAGGTTTAACATATCTGACATTCTCAAATACAGCTGCCATGGCTTTCTCTAACTTGCTTTGATCACAACCCATCCAAAGTTTGCATAATACAGTTCCGCCAGGCTTAAGAATTATTAATGCAAACCTGAGTACTGAAAAACACAAATTGACAACCACTTCATGATTGTGTGACTTAACACCAGTTGCTCTGGGTGCCATGTCACTGAGTAGAACGTCAGCTTTCTTATTGTCCAGAAGTTCTTTAATTTTCGACTGAGTAGTTTTTGTGGTAAAATCACTGAGTGGAAGGACTAATGCACCCTCAATAGGAGCCATGAACTGTAGGTCTACACTAATTACAATTCCTTTGGGCTTTACATTATCTGTTAATACAATTGTTATAAAGTTAAATACATGAATAAAGATTAAATTTCATAGATAATTTTACTAAAACCTGATATTTTCAATTATTAGAATTCAGAAGTAAAATTACCACTATACTACAATCTTGCAAGAGTGTAAAAAAGTAATTATGATGTGCGTACATCACTCAAAAACAAAAAGTCAGTTTCCCTCTTCCCCACCATACACCATTTATTTATTTAAGTCAGGTTTTTAAAACTGAAAAGCACTTAAATAAGGTTGGAAAAGTTTTTATTTTCTTCAATTAGCATTTAGATAAAAGTTTGATGCAGAGCATGCTTCTACTATAAAAATGGATGACACCTGTGTCAAATAGGACTATGTTAGTTTGTATGTATGTGGCTATAACATTAGCATCATTCAACCAGAGGTCACCAAATTTGGCTTGCAGTGCTGTGCTAGTTACTGTCAGACTGTAACTAGTCATAGTTACTAGTTACAACAGATAAAATATAACTAGTTACTCTATTCAAAATGTAACTAGTTACTTTACTAGTTACTCCACAAAGTAACTAGATAGTTACTATTAGTTACTGGGATTGTCAAGGATGGGTTGTATGATTCTCCAACAACGGTTATAATATGTCACATAATTCTTTATTAAAAAACAGTATGATAAGTATTTATAAAAAAAAAAACAATCATTCACCAATATATTAGTCAAAGCAACATCAACCAGTTTAAAGTTTAAAATTAACCTATCATTAAAAACTATTAATTGTTGTGTTGTATAACTAACTAATTAATAATCACTATCAGTTTTTTATTGGCTCTTAGCAGTAAGATCATTTCAAAATGATCATCTGTTAGACTATTTCTTCGTGGAGTCAGTATTTGCCCGCCTATGCTAAATAGCCTTTCCACTGGAGCGCTTGATGGAAGACTTGTGTTTTTACGAACAAATACTTGTTTCACAAGTGGATAGTGATGGAGACTAGATATGTCTTTTGAAGAATCGTTTAGGAAAAGTTCAAGTTCGGACTGAGCAGTACTACCTCCAGTATCAGACTCATAAAAACAGAAGAAACTTCCTACATGAGATGATGAAGTCGTTGCTGTTGTAATATTGGAAGCATTGCCTGCAGCATCACAGTCAGCCATGGCCTGCATTGCTTGTAGCAGCAAATATTTAGCTCGAACTCTTTCAGTGTCAGACTGTATCCATCGGAGCTTGAATTGTGGATGAGAAGCACTTGCAATTATCAAATCATCTTCACCTTCAAGTGTGCCAAATCTTTTACTGATTCCACTAAGTAATGCATCAGCCAGTGGAGCCGCAAACTTCAATAAGGGCTTCATTGAAGAAAGATGTGAACGCAAGGAAGAAATTGTTGGTAGGAGTAGTCCCATGAAGCAGTTGACTTCAGCTTGCAATGTGTCCAGAGCCATGGCTAATGGTTGCATAACCTTAATGTACTCGGCCATGAGAACTATTTCATTTGGGCGGAAACTTGTTAGAGAAGTTTGCTGCATATGTCATTTAACACAGCTTCAGATTTTTTTCTCAACAATGGAATAGACTTTGCCAACAGAATTATAAAATGAGTTCCATCGTGTAGCATTTGGAACAGCAAGTGTTAAATTGGATAAATCATCCACCACTTCAGCTGCCTGTGGACTTTTGCTTGCCTTGTTCCAGAGTGCAGCGCATTTAACTAAAGTGCTGCGGTTCAACTTTTTGTAATTAAAATCATCATTTGCTTTTTCTGAATCAGAAACTGCTATAAGATTCATTGTGTGAGCTCCACAACGATGATGAGGTGGCAATGTAAACTCTGAAGCATCTTGGCAAGATTGCTTGTCATTTTCTAGAATGTTTGCAACATTAGTAAAGGTCACTGCTCCATCCTGTTTTGAGTCTGCAGGCATTGTCTCCAGCTCAGAAAACACTTTAAAAGCCTTTACGAAATTTGATCCATTGTCAGTAACTGTGCATATAACTTTTTCAGTGATGCGGAATTTGGAGTGAATTTCTTCAAGTGTTGTAGCAATCAAGTCGAAGGTATGTCTGCCTCGTAATCGTGAACATGCCAAAGCAGCTGATTTTCGTTCTAGTGTACTTATCTCTATCCAGTGCACGGTTACTCCAAAAAAACTTCGATTATGGGCTGTCCAGATATCTGCTGTCGTGCAGACTACAGTAACAAGTGACAGCTTCTGCTGAAGATCCTGATGCATTGTTTTGTATTCGTCTTCAATGTTGCCTGTATATTAAAATTATACAACAAAAGCTTTTTTAAATTGCCAGAATAAACATTGTTGTTTATATTATTTTAAGAAATTTGTAATGAGATAAGATAAATGACATTTTATGCAAATAATGCCTTTAAGTTCAAATCTGAAATCTAAATACCAATTACAAATTAATAAATCTAAAATCACTGTATATGTTGATAGTGAAATTATACAAACACAAATAGCAACACAATGTACTAATTAAATAATGATACAAAACATAAAAAATATATTGTAAATACTACTACCAACCAGTGAGAGTCTTTCGTGTCATCACAGTTTTGCCGGGTTGAAGTCCAGTTACCAATTTAATGAATTCAGGTGATTCAACAACTGAAAATGCTTGCATATCTCCGATAACAAAGTTCATGATCAGATCGTTAACATGTTGCTGTGACAGAAGTGCCACACTATTACTGGTCCATGAAGTTAAAGTTTTCTGTTTCTTCGCCACCGGTTCAGGTAATCTATTTGATAAAGTGACAGACCTCTTCAGTGTTGGTAATTTATCATGTGCAGCAGGATGAACACTCTAATAATAAAAAGTAGTACAAAAATATAATTATAAAAAATAATAAATTGGTTTTTACAATATATAAATGTTTTGAAACAATGGCATCTTCAACCTGTTAATTATATAATAACATATTATTGCTAACCTGCAGATGTTTTTTGAGATTGGCCGTAAATTGGCGCGCAGCTATAAGTCTGTTTAGTAGCTGGAGGACAAAGCTTGCAACGTACACGAACGTTTTTATTATCTATTTCAATTTTCGTAAAAATTAGGTAAACACTGAACGTTCAAAAGAATTTTCAATTTGCTTTGAGTCCGCCATTGAGTTTGTCAAAAAATAAATTAGCTTTTTTATAAGCTCACAACCAACTCGAACTTCCTATAACCATAAACATAAAAATACTTAACAAATATTATTGATTGCCATAGGCTCGTTCCGGCGCCAATAAACATGCTTTATGCATGTAACACACATGATACAACTATACGACCAAAGTAACTAGTAAAGTAACTAGCAATTTGCGTTACTAGTTACTGATAAAAGTAACTAGTTACTTAGAATAGTTACAATTCAGTAAAAGTTACTAGTTACAGCATTAGTTACTTCAAATTGTAACTAGTTACAGTAACTAGCGTTACTGTAACGTAGTTACTACCAAGCACTGTTGGCTTGTGACTTCTTTAATGCAATTAGTATTCTTTTATTGTTTTTTTTTTAAACTTGATGACATAAAAAGGTAGAAATATGCCTGCGTTTATGTCCTAAACCAAGATATGATGTAAAAATAAATATGCCTAATAAAAAAAATTAAATACACAATTATGATTTATATAAGTTACTTTTTGAGGTTTTGTGACATTAACTCTTAAAAACACCTCAACAAATTATAGCATATTTCCACATTGTATCATTTTTTTTAAAGAATCCTGTTTACTATTATGTTGATAATTGATGAAACATGTTATTAAAAGTAAGTGATTAGATTTAGTAAAGAAAAAAAAAACAACTTACAACTCATCAAAAAGCCACCATTATTATATATTATATAGTTATGATGTACAAACGCTTTACAACTTTAAGAGCCATTTGATTAGAATCTTATAATTTAAACCAAAAGAATAGATGAATGAAAGCAAATTGCATGAACTCATCAAAGATGTGCATTAAGCCACTAATATTAAATAACAATGGATAGAGCAATGATAATTTTAAAAAGTAAGTAAGCAATATTTATAAAGTATTTTTTATCTAGCTAAATATCTATTTAGGTTGAAACCTGTAATTGAATTAAGACAAACATGGACCAATATCTTCTTTTAGAATTATGGGCAACTATTAATATAACTTTTTATAAAATAATTTTATTACTAAATTTTGCTGAATTGACTATGAAATGTCTGTCTATATATGGCATACATATAAAAGCTGAAATGTATCATGCATGGCCACCCACTATGAATTCAGGAATTTAAACTTTGAATCAAATCATTGTTAAAAAAAATTACTTTGATTTTGGCCCCGTCCCATCACAAATAATTACTAGGATTTATGTGTATATTAATAAAATGAACAATTTGAAAGCAAACCTTCTCTGTAGCATTGACATATTGCACTGCCACTTGACTCCATGAGCCTGGTGCTGCCCGCAGTCAATTACTGTATGCCCTGGTGCTAATATAGAGAACCTTTCATTTTATTTCTTTTAACTTATAAGCACTTCTACAACGGTAATTTTCAATCCCTGCTTGTTTCACGAAAATGTCTCTCTTTGCCGTTCTAACCATTGATTAGAACTAGCTTTGTCCTTAGAAACCGATACTGTTGTAGTAATGGTCATATCTTGTGACAAGAAAACATATTTTCTACTTCTTCCAAATTTGGAAGCATAACTGCAATAGTTTGTTAATTTTGATGTCATATTATGGACTTTTTCTACTTTTACAGTGCCTTTTAACAAGAAATTTAGATTAGTAAGGCAACTAAAGTCAAATAAAAGCGAAAGGAGAAGCATGAACAAGAACAGATAATTCACAAAAACTAAAATGATCTTTCTATATTTTTTAGTAGAAGAGTTCTATTGTGTGTATCTCTGGGACTCGGGAGTTGTTTTAGACTTGCAGTTAAACTGTTTTGCATTTTTTTACAGTATGAATAAACATATAACGATGATTTCAGCTAATTTTCTATAGGTTTGCTATCTTTCACTTTGGAGGGAAGATTCCTTTAGACATTTTGATTCTAAGTAAGTTATACTCATCTATTGACTTTATGTAGTCTAGTATAGACTGTCCAGTAAAAGATCATTGTAGCATTCGACCCATTAGACCAGAGGTTTTCAACCTTTTTTATGCTGCGCACCCCACAGGCATTCCAAGCTTAGGTGGCGGACCCCCATATCCCAAGGCCCCCTGGCCTTAACTTTTTTACCTCAGGTTGTCCCAAAATATGTCTTATTAAGTTTGCAGATACAATCTACTTAAATTCTGCTAAACCGTTGACCTATCAGAACATGTAAAAATCGTTTCAAATACCGAAACAGCTATCTATCCAAATAAGGAAACAATTACCAGTATTTATTCTGCTGGTATGTCTGTTACACAGTTTTCTGTTCAGTGGTAATGATTTGCCTGTTTACTTTTTTCTACAGAGTTTTGTCCAAACATGGTGGTATGCGAGATAAAAATGTGTATTTTATGTTCAATGTCAGTCTGGCTCTGTACTTGATAACAGTAACAGCAAAGAATGCAGTTTGGCACAAAATGCGTCGTAGAAAATGGTAGCAGGACATAGATGGCTTTGTCCTGACAGCAGCGAGTACTCCTGGAAACATGCTAGCCAGAGCGACAACAGTGGTAGTCTGCTGAACTGCAAGCACAGTGTATTGTCAGATGATAATTCGAACAACTGTTCTTGTTCCGACCAGTTAAATTGTTTAGATCGAATTCAAAAGGATTTGAATCCAATCAAATGCGCTGATATCGTCGTCACCGAAATACTGATGAAAGTAATACGACAGCTTCTGTAGGTGGATAAAAACAGTGCCTTCAATGACGCCTGTTGAGATATTGTTCACTGTAAGAAAGTCAGCCAACAAGCGGAACCGTTAGGTGGCTTCTTCACATCTTCCCCTCCATATCACGAATTTTCTTCTGGAAGGCATTGACTTTGTTTTCAGGACTTTGCAATGACATATTTAAACTGTTCAAAATGTTAAAAAAAGGCTGCAAGATAAGCTAGAATGGCAACCCATGTCTCATCTGTAAAGAAGTGTGCCATCGATTCGTTATGCTGGTTTAGAAAAATAAACTAGATATGTCATAATACTATCATAAAACAAATACAAATCTTATCAAATATTTTGAATTGTTTACTAAAATTTTAAAAAGTATTTGTCACATAAGCAATTTACATGACTACAGAACAGTATAATAGATTCATCGCTAGAATTTAGCACCATTTCATCTGTGGGTGTCATTTTAAATTAACATGCGAGCAAAGTGTATACCAGCGATTTGATATCAAATCAAAAACTTTTGTCTAATATTATTTCTAGGCCAATCTAGGCTTATAATAATTGTAACCACTGATTAACCAGACTATTTATCAACAATACACACGCTTGCGCAGATCCGGATGTTTTAACAGTGAAGTCAGAGCTCAGTAAGAAATATTGCCAAGATGACATGATTCAAAAACTCAGTGAACAAGTTCATGGTATGCAGTCTAGTTCAGACTTCAGACAAAATATAAGGAAATACCATCAAAGTTTTCAATTTCAATTCTGCCCCTTGTTGTCTGTGCCTGAAACATTGCCATAGCTAAAGCTAACCAATCAACCAAAAAAAAGCAATAATTTATACAAGAAATATCACTAGTTTCCTTGAATTGCTTACGGACCCTTTGAAGCTCCTAAGCAGACCCTGGGGTCTGCGGACCTGAGTTGAAACCTCTGCATTAGACCAGTCTAATGATTAGACTTTAAGTAACTTAGGTGAATTTAGGGACAAAGTTCTATGACCTAAACATACACATGCATTCAAACATAAAGGGCTATGAGTGAATAATCAAGACCCCATCCCCTTCCATAATCATCTGTAAATTATAATCTGCCGTAAGTTGGCATAAGACTTATCATAAGATGTCTTTATTTTTATGCTCTTAACAATTTCAGCAAGACAAGCTGCTGGGAGCTGATGATCCATTCAATTTTCATGATAAGCTGCTGTCAGGGCTGATTCTATTACTTAGTATTTGTACTATTTGTTATAAAATCAACATAATTACTTAATAAATAAGCAGTATAGTTTTTTCAAAAATATGTAACTATCATTCTGGTTTATTTTAATTGAGTAAACTTTTTTCACATTTGTTTTGAAAAACATTGATTTTTTTCCCATTGTTTACATATTACTTCTTTCTAAACCAGGAGAGTAGACAACTATACACTGTTAAAAAAAGCTGGGTTTTTATTTCAACTGATGAATTAACACAATACTGAACTGAATATTTAGTTTAAAAAATGTTTGATATTTTAAATAATTTGTTGTTTAAAAGTGACAGTAGCCCTGATACTGAATGTATCAATACCTGCATAATCACACCCTCCCCTTGTGGATGTATATTAACAATTTTAAATACAAGTGATACCACAGATGAACAAGGAGTATAGACTGAGCAGGCAACTGAGAATAATAATATAACCATACTAAAGAAACAATTCCTTAATAATTGGTTTGGTTCCTTCAGTTAGGCCCAGGGCTGCCACTTGGATTTCTTCCAAAACCCAAGGTTTGGCTGATAAATTACCATTGATACTAATAATAAAAGTATTTTATTTTTATGACAATGAATGTTTACATAATATTTCAAAATTGATACTATTACTTCTTCAATTTCAATCATTACCATCTCTTTCTGCTTTGCCAATCCCTTAGAATACTTTTGACTAACAGTGCCATTTCATTAATTTTTCATCTCTGACTTGAGAGTATTTGGAGGCTATTCCTCTAAGGCTCCTGAAGGCTAGATTACGCAATGTAGTCTAAATTCACAAGAGTGTTTTTTGTTCCAGGTGCCTTAGTTGATGGATATCCTTGATCTCAAATTGCTTATCCCTGTGCATATTCCCAAATGCCTTCCCCCATTCTAAATCCCAGAATAAAAAAATATGCACCTTTGTTTAATGCATCTAAGGCAGTGGTTTTTTTATTAAAAATTGTGTCGAAATTTAGTTTTATGTATTTTTTTTGTTAGATAAATTTGTATTTTTTTTTACATAATTTTACTGGGGGTGGGGGGGGGGTGGGGATTGGGCATCACCAGAAGTTTGACACTTTTTGACAAGGGGTGAGGAAGGGAAATCAAAAAGAGCTAAATTATGTTGATGAAATATTTTTATAATTTTGTTCACCTTGTGTTTAATTGTTAAAGATATGTGTATGTTTTATTTAAAATGTGTGTTTTAATTGTTTACATTTTTTGTTTTAATTGTATAAAATGTGTGTATTAGTTTTTGCGATGTCTTAGCAATGGACACAAGTTGTGTGATCATGTGACATAATTTTTACACTCAACAAATCCCCCCCCCTTCCCCCTCTTTTTTATTATAACCCAGCTCTGATAAGGGAAGATGCAAAGGTGGTAAGTGTTGCCCAGACATGTGTAATACAAAATAATATATGTACATATAATTAAGCAGGTAAACGTTAAACTGAACCCATCCACCATGGATAATAGTCACTTATGTCATTTGTGCCAGTGGCTAGAGTAGACACAAACCATTGGTCAATGAAACTCATGTGCCAAGCATGAGAAGTGTATGTAAGATATATTGTCGGTCTTTAAAAAATTTTGAATGTGCTTAGAGCATCAGAACTCAAACACATATTTTAAACAATTAAAACACACATTTTAAACAAAATTAATACAATTGTTGTGTACAAGGATCTTATCGGGCCGTTAATTCAATGTCATCACTACGTCAAGTGTGTCAGCACTTCTAACACAAGGACAACACACACTTAATTACACTGTAGTAAACACTTCAAATGTCAAAATCAGGGGAACAAGCCAAGTATTCCTTCTGTAATAATGATCAACTACTTTAATATCAAAATACTAAAATACTAGTTTTACAATAACAACGTCGGCCGTCATCTCTCGCATCGTGCCTTTCTCGTTCATCACCGATGCCTTCGTTCAACAACCGCACCTTGGGGTATTCCCATTCTGTCACAAACCAATGCACAACACTCCCCCATGGCCCCTTTAGTGTCAAACATATTAGAATTTGACACTTAATACCACCAAAAATATGACAGAATATTCACAACTACAACCCTCTGAACCATTGTCAATTAACTCATAATACATAATTTCCTCCAAAGTCAATAATTCAAAACCCGTTGAATTACTGTCACTTATTAACTCATGTACAACTCGATAATTCTTCTTCAGTACAATCTCATAAATTATGTTTGTAACAAAATATACCAATCAATATCCATGTGGGAACATTATTACAAAATCACCCATGAAACATATATCATAATCAATTACTTGAAAATATCAACTCAATAACATAAAATTATCAACTCAATTCCTGAAAAAAAAAACGTAACAATAATGTCATCGTTTACGTAGATCCTGGAGTCTGCTCTACAAGTTCAATCAGCAGCTCGTCATAGGTATTCTTCCAAGCGTCACTCAAGTATAAGTGTTAGACTATCAACGTCTCTCTATGTGCAGCATCTTGAGAAGGATATCAGCAATAACATTGTCCTCTCCTGATATCGGCTGCTTGTTGAATCTCGTTCTGTCACAGTAGCGACCAACGAGTCACTCTGTTTAATCTGTTTCCTCTGTCTGATGAAGGCCGATGGAGCGTGGTCGGTGCACATGGCGACCGCACACCCCAAGAGACACTCTGCTAATTTCATGATGCACAAAAACAAGGCCAGAACCTTTCTCTCAACCGTTGCGTAACTAGTCTCAGCCGCCAGTAGTATACTGCTGACAGACCTCACTGACGGAGATTCTATTATAAGATCTGTAGTGCAGGACCGGATTCCGTCCTTAATCATGACCCGAGAAGTATCAGAGCAATGACTGTTACTGTTTGATAAGTCATCGTCTAACCTGTTGTCCATCTTATCGCTGACAGGTTCCAGTTTATGCAACATAACAACCTCTGTATGGTCACAACGTTGTGAAATTTGTTTGCATCTCCGTAAACGCAGTTCTTGACGTGCTCTCTTAAATCTTTGCCTTCTGAACCGGCGGGCAAGGGGTCTTTCTTTCCTGCCGACGAAGAACATATTCAAAGCGCAGCACAGTTTATAAGCTCGCCAGGCTATCTGAATCTTAAACGAACCTAGGCCGACTTTACCACAGTGCTGTTGAGTCGAGTGCGTTGGCCCTATAGATTGTATTGTCGGAGATGATCTTCTGAATCGCTGAAAAATCCAACTCCCACCCTTGCAGTCATGTAATTCTAGTGATTTAAAAGGCACAACATTACCATTATGCCCAGTTGGTATAATTGTTCAGTACTGGCTCTAAATCCATTCATAAGTCTCTTATGTCCTATCCTGTAAAATGACTGAACAAAATTGCGCACATGTTTATATCGATGCCCTTCATCTTTCATACAGTCTTTGTGAAGCATTTTGATCCTGCTCATTAATCGACTTGTGTTTGTTGGGGTTTCAACACTTGGCATGGAAAGAGATTTTCTTATACTTTGTCTGTCCTCATCATGTTTGTCTACTGATGGAATCTCCTCGGAGTTATGGTCAACACCACTATTTTGTAATGTAGTATTTAGAACTGTAAGAAACGTGTTCATCCCTTTACTGTCTTTCGATACTGGCACACTAGGTGCTTTGTCCTCCTGAGGCAATTCAGGTGCTGAATTGAGTGTATTATCAGAAATACTGCTTTCATTAAATGAAGACTCCTGATGTAGAGATGATTTCAATTCTGAGATAGCCGGGTGTTTTTTTTCAGAGACAGTGACTCTTTCTGAATCAGTTCGTTGTGGGGGTGTCTTAACTTGATAGAAACACAATCAGAAGACTCAGCAACATGTTCATTTTTCTGTTGTCTACTCTGGCGTGCTGAGAGATTGATTTTTGGTGTATCTTCCTCAAAACTTTGACTAACACTGTCTCTACAGGACACCAAACTTCTACCTCCACTAACACTGTTTTTAGGAGATGATAATTTTTTTCTATGAATAACACCATCTTTAGAAGATGACAAGTTTGTACTTTGATTAACACTTTCTTTGGAAGACAAATTGTTACTTTCGTTAGGTAAACACTGAGACGTTACACTTCTCTTACTGACATGAAGCACAGGGAAACCAGAACCAATAACAGCTTTAGAAGTAGGCAAAATTTTTCTCTGTCTGAGACCAGAATCCTCAGCATTAGCAGAAAAAATTCTCTGATCTTGTGGTTTACTTTCCTCTAGCGTTCCACTTGCTTCGTTGGTCTGTCGAATGACAGATGGTTTATCAAAGACCTCATCTTTAATAACAAGTCCTGAAATATGATGGTCTCTACAGCCGTTTATTTGTGTTGCATCAACAGGGCGCTCTATTACCGCGTCCGCGGCTTGTTCATGGGCAGTGTTATGCCCGACTCTGATAGCTTCATCTGTGGCTCTGGTGGTTACTTTCTCATGTACTTCTGATGTTTCCGGCTTTTTAGGTGCCGTTTTTGCTTCGTTTCACGTCTTCATTGCTGACATCGATACATTGAGTATCGTCACATCCGGGTTATCTCTATTCCAACTTGAAATGTCATTGTCTGAGCACTCTTTAACACATGAAATATTCCCCACAATAAGGTCACACACGGCATTGTCGACAACATAGTCCTTGACCTCACGTGTGTAGTACGGATCCCCACTGTTTTTATGTGCTGCTTTATACAGGCGCCCTATTACCGTGTCCGTGGCTTGTTCTTGGGCCATATTATGTCCGTTTTTGATAACTCCCTCTGTAGTTACTGGGGCCATCTTCTCTTCCGCTTCAGGTTCCTCAGGTTCTTTATGTGCTATTTTCCCGCTTCGTGTCACGACCACATTACTGACATCATGACATTGAGTATCGCCACATCCATTGTTATCTCTAATCCAATGTAGAATATCATTGTCCGAGCACTCTTTTATACCCGAAATATTCCCCACAATCAGGTCACATACAGGGTTGTCAACTACATAAGCCTCGACCTCCCCTGTAAAGTATGGTGTTGCGATATGTATTACCGCCTGAGGTAGTCTATGGTCCTCTCCCATGAATGATGTCATCATCCCGTATTCCCCAGTATATTGTGATTGCACTACCAAGCTTTTGCGGACCGTTATCGTTGTGCATCCGGTATCTCTTAAGAACTGCACTGGAATCGAGTTTACATATCCCGGGTAAAATTTCAATTGTCCGTTGCACGATACAATAGCCAAGCCTGTTTCTTTTCTTTCTCCTTTTCGAACATTCAACTTGTTGTGGTTTTCCGGATACGTGTCATCAACTTCCCTGTATTTGGAGCATACCTCCTGTTTCGATACGACTTCGTAATACGTTGACCTCTGCCTGGATACCTGGTGGCTCGGAGTTTGCAGTCTCTCGCGACGTGATTTAGTCCGTTACACGTATAGCACCGAATAAACGCATCGTCAGGAGAGGAACTTCTGTTAATGCGATAATAGTCACTTCTATCTTGCATCAAATTTGGGTATCTAGGTCTGATTTCTGTACGTGCTGCAAAGCAAGCGTCAACGGTGTGATCAAGGTCATCATTTGACATGGGTCTGTCGGGGTGGGCATCTTTGTAGAC
The DNA here is from genome assembly GCA_021962125.1 of Bulinus truncatus. Classification (NCBI taxonomy): domain Eukaryota; kingdom Metazoa; phylum Mollusca; class Gastropoda; family Planorbidae; genus Bulinus; species Bulinus truncatus. The sequence goes on along the minus strand of JAGDYQ010000423.1, from coordinate 273,665 downwards.
CCTCATAATTTTAACCAACTCAATTGTCGACCGAGTTCTCTCTCTTGAATGAAAGATGTCAGGTCCGTTGTGCAGGAGTGGGTTAGCCTGTCAATGACAATAAAGTCTCTAATGTCTTTGACAGTGTCGCCAACATTGGCACACTGTAACCACTTGTCAAAGTAACCCGCAACGTTGTTCACAAAAGTCTGAGGGTCCTCGTGGGACGATGGGCGACTATCATAGAAAAGTGTTCTGAACCGAGCAGCATTATGGCCATACGCGTTGAGCAATTCAAGTTTCATCCTTTGATAGCTGCTGTCGTCTGTCATATCGTACTTCTGACACAGGGTCAGCGCCCTGCCCTGCACCAGGTTGGTCAGGATGTTCGCCCATTCAGTTTCCGGGATGTTTTGTGACCTACAGTTGTCCTCGAATCTTTTTAGGTAGGCATCGATGTCATCTTTGGCCTCATCAAACTCCCGTATTTTTTCTGTACCACGGGATCGGATTGACGTTACCGGCTTGACCCAATTCAATTTTCTTCATTTCTATCTGCAATCTCTGCCTTTCTAATTCATCTTTCTCCCTCTTCTTCTCTTATCCTTGCTTCTTCTTCGTTCCTTCTGATTTAATTCATCTTTCTCCTCTCTTCTTCTCTTAAAATTTCTTCTTTTTTTGCTTCTTCTTTCAATTTTTTATCTACAAACTTCATTAGCTCCTCACCTTCTAACATCATTATTTCCTTTCCGACTCTCGCTATTCTTTCCAGGGATCCAGAGAATGATTCCGATTGGAACATTTTTTTCACTGAACCAGAGTTTACAAATTAATAATATCAACAAACCTGCTGCTCCACCAATGTTGTGTACAAGGATCTTATCGGGCCGTTAATTCAATGTCATCACTCCGTTAAGTGTGTCAGCATTTCTAACACAAGGACAACACACACTTAATTACACTGTAGTAAACACTTCAAATGTCAAAATCAGGGGAACAAGCCAAGTATTCCTTCTGTAATAATGATCAACTACTTTAATATCAAAATACTAAAATACTAGTTTTACAATAACAACGTCGGCCGTCATCTCTCGCATCATGCATCTCTCTCGTTCATCACCGATGCCTTCGTTCAACAACCGCACCTTGGGGTATTCCCATTCTGTCACAAACCAATGCACAACACAATATAAATATTTAAAACAATTATACACATGTGAAAGTTAATAAACATATTTTAAACAAAGTAATAATTGAAATATTATTTTTATCAGTCGATGGAGTCGAAGTGTCGCGGGGTTGAAAAGTCCGGCCAACAATGACCCCTAAGAAAAAAAATCCATTTAATGATTTCATCATATGGATTAAAGTTCTCAAGAATAAAAATATTTATTTGAAACAATAATATTTTACTAGAAAGTATGTCTAAACAAAAAAAAATCTGTAATCAAAATGGCACCTGGCAAAAAATATAATTAGGTCATGTTTCATAATGCTGCCAAAATGATCATCAAAAAATTTAAGTACTTTATTTACTTTAATAGTTTAAACATTTTATTTATGTTGTTTTCATTACAATAAGGTAGTTTTCTTTAATCCAGTGAGAAAAACATATTTTACATTCAAAATTTATAAACATTTCTTTTGTTGTTGGGATGTTAATGGTTTTATAATAATTTAATAGACTGGATAGCTCTGCTTTTACACTAAAATAAAACATAAGTAAATCTTCATCAGTAATAATATAATGAATAAGTAAAATAAGTTACTTCACAAAAAAAAAATAGGTTTAAAATGGTGGAACCATGTAAACCAATCATATATGTCCAGAACTCCACCCAGCCTTTATGCCTTTTGTCAAAAGCCCCCACCAAGTTGCTTTAACACAACTTGACATATTTTATGCTGGAACATTAAAATGCTTGTCAAGTTTTATTACTTAAGTATATGTACAATTCTTTTGTGTGTTTTTTAGTTGCTCTTTTCAGGTGCTGTATTTTTATTGTTTCGTATTTAATATAAACTTAAATGTTACAGATTGTGTCAAACTATTTCGAACTTGTTTTATATTTTACCAGAATTTAACACATCCAGGAACATCACCACTAGTGTGTTGTTTTATTAACTTGTAAAAATAAGTCAATTAATTTACATTTTGCCACGCGATGAGGATTTCAAATATTCTTTTTTATTTGTCATCTAGATCTTTCACAGCATGTAAGTATCTTTATATTTGTAAATGTGAATTTACTATTGTAAATGATGAAATGTAGATCGTTTCTACACTCTTGAGGTAGCAAGAATAAGCATTAATTTTTTTTTTACCCTGACAAGCCCCATCTCTACAGTGGTGTCAAGCATACAGTATAAGCCTAAGAGTAATATTTTTCTATCTGTGTGACTGTGTATGACATTTTTATCTACAACTGTTGTCACATGGTGACTGTGTTGATGTATTGTATGCATGGCTACACTTGAACACAACTGGTCATGGGTGACAGATCATGGGCTGATTGGAGTCAGATTCATTTGTATTCTTTTTTTGTATGTCAAATGAAATTATGAGTTCAGATAGTTGATAATTATTAATTATTGTAAATCATTCATAAAAAAAAAACTTTTGGATTTCTTCTCATGTGGATTTTTAAAACCCTTAACCAATATGGTCATTTGGGGGAACGAATGGACACATTAACAGACATATATATGTAGTGGACAGATGGACACATCAACAGACATATATATGTAGTGGACAGATAGACACATTAACAGACATATATATGAAGTGGACAGATGGACACATTAACAGACATATATATAGTGGACAGATGGACACATTAACAGACATATATATGTAGTGGACAGATGGACACATCACTACACATGTATCTGTAGTGGACAGATGGACACATCACTACACATATATCTGTAGTGGACAGATGGACACATCACTACACATATATCTGTAGAGAACAGATGTAAAAAAAAAGCAATCAATTATAGAGATGCTTAATTTTGATAATTCCGATCTGATGACGTCTAGTACTGCCTCATGGGTAGTGAAGTTGACCACATATAGTAAAAACAACACATTCTCTTACTGAAGATGTTTATCAGTATATCATCTGCTGAAAAACATAGGAAGAATGGAATTTTTAAGCACTGGGGTGGTCTTACATGTGGTCAGTAACAGCCGCATTCAGTTATTGTATTTAGCCACATCATTTTTCTAAAAAAAAAAATAACGTTTGCACCCGGCAAACTATCGCTTCGATAGTTGTTACAAAAAGGGTGGGAAAGAGGGAATACACAATTATTTTTTAGGTGGAAATAGTAAAAAAAAACCAGATAACGGAGTAAGACATGTGAAAATAGGAAGGGGCATGGAAATACACTTACACAGGGCTCGATTTACCGCCGGGGATATCCCCGGCACTGAGAACTGTCACCCCCGACTCTGCTTTAGCTAATATATCCCCGCCGGGATGAAACCATAGAAATTTATCCCCGGCTCTGCAGACATTTTTTTCACCCCGACACTGGTTTTTCTTAAATCAAGCACTGCACTTAAAATCATTCATTGCACGTACATTCCTAGCACTAGAAGACTGACTGAAATAGATTTGACAACATTGTGTAATGTGGAAACAGCACCCCCCCCCATCCCTTGTTCTTTGATGAGATAAAAAAAAAGTAGGCCAATAGTTTGCTTTGTAAAGTTTGCAAATAATGTACAGCATAGCTATATGCATTAATGTGTCTTTGTTAACACAGACTCATTTTTTGTACGTGAAATTAACCTTTGAAAATAACAACAACAACAACACACTTATAAAGTCAAAAATCGTGCAACAAATTACATACAATAGTAAAAGCATATGCTAGATAGCAACACATATGTCTGACATCAAACTGTAGTCTTTTCATTAGCTGTGCTGTATAGTCATTAGCTGCAGGGTCGCTTTATCCTATAGGCACAGTAGGCACTGTGCCTGGGGCTAGAGAGCTGCACGGGATTGGGATTCGCGGGACTCCCGCGGAATCCGCGGGACTCCCGCCGGATTAGAAATTAATTTATCGGGAATTCCATGGGATTGGTTTTGTTTTTGCGAGAGTCCCGTGGGTTTGGGTTTTGTTTGAGTTGAGACTCTCGCAGACTTCTGATGAATCAATCAAATCGCACGGATGATCTTGGGATGATGTGTGATGTATGATACACACCTAGTTCAAGGCCTTTCCTTGACATTCTTGGTATTTAGGTCAAAACGCTAGAGTAGATTTAGAGACAGAGACTATCCCCTTCGACGTTTTAATATAATAGATATCTAAGAGTTAGGAGTAATACCAATAAGGTTGACAAGGTGACAGACGACTTAGGACAAGGTGGGGAAACAATAGAATAGTAGACAGCAAAGGTGTGAAGACCGAGAGGCGACGTCGGACAGGCTAGTAGGGTTAACAATGACGACCAGGTGACGCTCTTAGAAAGATTAGATAGTTAGGAAAATACTGAAGGGATTGTGACGTACCTAGGGTAATTAGGGCACGGACGTTGGGGTATAAATAGGGGCTGGATTCGGACATTAGTTAATTAAAATAAGTTAGGAGAAATTAATAGTTATGAGGAGTTTTAGAGATCTCTAGTTAGTAAGAGTTGAGGCAGAGTGAATTATTGAAGTGTATTCATTTATGGAATTTTGTATTCTGATGAATTTCTGAGGTACATTTATGTAAATAATCGTTGTACTAACAACGCCTCGAGTTTGATTTGTTTTTGAGTTGTGACAAAGGAGCGAGCAAATAAGAGTGAAACAGACTGACATACTTCTCTAATTCTCTTTTTTAATTTTCAAAAAAATGATAATAAAGCAAACATTCAAAAGTTAATTTACGCAAAAAGCGAGCGTATTCAGTTTTACGTAAATAAAGATGGTAAGAACAATATTTGGGAAAGTTTCAATCGTTTGCTCTTGGATGGTGAGGATGTGCCATTCGCAGTATGTACAAGATGCGATACCATTATAACTTGGAAGGCACACGATGGTACGAATGGTCTGTGGAAGCATCTCAGAGTTTTGTAAAAACAGATTACCATTTCCAAAAATTACATCAATGACTAGCTTCATTCCATGTCAAAGAGAAGATTGTTAAACAGGTTCCAGTTCGGGTTAAAACAGAAATCACAAACATCATTGTTTCAATGTGCGCTAAAGACATCAGGTCCTTTCATTTGTCGAAGGCTCTGGTTTCCAAGAATCGGCTGCAAAGTTGATAAACATTGGTGCAAAATATGGGAATGTTCCTGTTAATGAGATTTTGCCTTATGCCACGACTGTTTTAGGCATTTGGGTAATGTTGTAGAGAAAGAAAAAAATCTCCAGAAAGTGTTAATGACCTCTTATTTTTACAAGAACTTACACTGTAGAACTGTTTATTTTACTTATTATCTTAAATGTTTTTCATGTATGTTTATCGAGAGGATTTCTACAAACAAATTTTTAAACCATTTTTTTATGAGTTATAAGAATATTTTTTGACGGGAGCGGGTGGGGCTGGGAAAAATTTTCGCGGGAGCGGGTGGGATTGGGAAAAATTTTCGCGGGAGCGGGTGGGACTGGGGGGAATTTCTTTTGGGAGCGGGCGGGACTGGTTTTGAATACGCGGGAATGGGTGGGACTGGGTGTGATTTTGACTCCCGTGCAGCTCTCTACCTGGGGCCTACGGACTTTTCAAGGGCCTACGAAAGCCAGAACATAAAGTGAAAACAAGTGCATTCTTGAAAAATATTTAAAAAATGAAATCGGGGAGGACCTACGACTTTGTTATTGCCTACGGCCTACGATAACCTTAAAACGGCCCTGTATAGTCATTAGCTGTGCTGTCCGATCCTGTCTCACTAAATACCATCTAGAATATCGAGCTTCTTGGTACACACGAGCAGCCCGTAGCCAAGGGAGGGGCACTGGGGGCGTGCCTCCCACCTGGATGGCGTTTTAAAAGAAAGGTGCCCCCTTGCTGGGTGTTGGTGCCTCCCTGCTTTCTTGACCTGGATACGGACCTGCACACGAGACCATGGTTGTGCTCGAATATAAAAATCTCTGACGAGCCGTAGTACCCTGTCACTAATAGCGACCCAATTGTACAGAGAAAATGGAACTCTAATAAAGGCAGTATTACTGGAAGTGCAATAATTTGGTTTAAAAAAAAAAACTATTTGATTTTGAAAGGCAGCGCAATCAGGGGCGTCATTCGGCTTGAAAGGGGAGTGGGAGGGGGCATGTCTGCGGGATAGCCGGGACCCCGCTCAATATTTTTAAAAATAAAAGTTTGACATATTTCTTGTCATTTTCCCTCGTTTGGTTGACTTTTTTCGCGGATATCAATGGAGCCTGAAATTCTCTTTTTTTTATTTTAGAAGTCTCTGACAGGATGAGATAATTAGAAGTCTCTGACAGGATGAGATAATTAGAAGTCTCTGACAGGATGAGATAATTAGAAGTCTCTGACAGGATGAGATAATTAGAAGTCTCTGACAGAATGAGATAATTATCACTTAGATCATATACTCAGTAGTGGGAGGTTGTTTTTTTGGCGTACCCCCTTCCACCCCACACCAACGCCTACAGTGCATTGGACGGAGAGCACCACTGGAGACATTATGTAGGTGACTGGGACTCGCAGGGAGTCTAACCTTTAACCCTTCAGTCCATTTTGAACCCTGACCTGCCATACTACACTTCTCCACTTTTGCCGATCCATGGTCTTCTTCCTCCACACTCTCACTCCTATAGCTTTAAGGTGTTTCTCCACTTCCTCCAACCATCTGCTTCTTGGTCTGCCCTTAGGCCTTTTCTCATTGGGTGTTGCCTTATATATTGCTTTTGGACCTCTGTTGTTTTCCATTCTTTCTAAGTGCCCTATCCACCTCAATCTATTCATTTTAATTTCAGCTGTTATATTTGGTTCTTTGTATAGTTCTGAATTGGTTCTACTTCTCCACTCGTTATTGTCCTTTACTGGCCCGTATATTTTCCTACAAATGTTTCTTTCCCAAGTGTTTAGCATATTTTCTGCTTGTTTGCTGATGGTCCATGTTTCACTACTGTATGTTACTACTGGTCGGATCATTGTCTTATATATGTTTTTTTTTTTTAGTTTTCAGGAGATCTGAGTATTTTATGCAATGTGTAATATATTCTGTTTCCTACTTCCGGTCTGTTTTTGATCTCTATCATTATAGCATTTTTCTCAAGAATTTTTTTTATTCCATAATGTCTTTTATTCCATACAAAAAAAAAATACCCAGCAATAATTGAGAACTCCTTTCATGACATGTATTGATTGGTGTGATTTAATTTATTCCAACCCAAAAGGCCAGTGACGAATGCGCGCCGTCCCAGGCCAGCACATAGGCCTACATACACTAGACAATCAAACAAGTAGGTCTAATTCTATTCAGTCATGTTTGACTCCATTCAGAGACATGACTCGATTCAGTAATTTCTGTCGAAATTTTTTCATATTCGTGTTTTGTTTTACTCTTTTAATAGTCATGCTTGTTAACTTAAAAAAAAATAAAACACCGAATCACTGCCGATACTATCTCCTTTAAAAAAAAACAATCGCCCTCTCACATCTGCTAATTTTTTTAAAACCGGATTTCCCCCTGCTCGTTGTTCGTGCCACCACCCTCTTCGGTTTTCAACCGTCTCAACTTCCCCATCCTTCTCCCCATGTCTGGCACCAAGTTATTGATGGAATGCTAAACAATTCAACTGTTTGCATTCCATTATGCATTGCTTTAGTTATGGTTCGTTTATGAGTGGCAAATGGCAAGGGACATAACTCAATACAACTTCAGTTTTAATGAAATTTAATAGTTACATTTTTTAAAAATTACTCGCGTGAAACGTGTAACGATTATTTATTCTCGGTTGTACAAGAACTTGCAACATCGTGTAATGTTTGAGGCTACACAGTCTGTTGAATGAATGAAATGTGGGTCAGGACGTCCTAAGACATTCACCTTGTTTTATTTATGAAGCAGCTGTAGTACACACTGTGCCACTGTAATATTTACTCCTCCATAGATATATATTTTAAAGTTGTATAAAGAGGAAGGTTTATCACAGATGTCTTCATCTCGTAAGTTGAATCGGTTTATACTTGATCAGTTCATTTGTTACTTACATTTTTTTTAACACTGGGATGGGGTTGTTCTGAAAATGTATTTCATGTGTATAACATTAGTGCAGTATGATAAATGCACCCTTAGTTTGGCTTAGTTTTAATATATCTGATATTTAATATATATATATACAGTACGGTACCCAGGATTTTGTTTTGGGGGGGAGGGGGGCTGTTCCAAGTTTTTAAAGGCAAATATTTGTCAATTTTTTATGAGTTACTATCAGCAATAACATTTTTATTTTTTTTGCTATTAGCCCCCCCACCCTGGTACGGCTCTGTATATATATATATATATTTGGGAGTGTGTGTGTGTGGATAGATATAAAAAAAGATATAAAACTTATATATTTAGATATAGGTGGATTGGTTTAATGATTGACTGATTCAATTGAAATAATTGATGTGATAATGTTAGTTTGATCCATAAGTTAATCAAAAATCAGTCAGTTGGTTATATATACTGGTATGTATTTTGTTATATTTGTTTATAAAAATTTGTTATAAAAATTATCCAAAAGTTAAATACCTAAGTTGTAGCCTGTTTTTCTATAGAAAATGATAAAAGCCCTCATATGTTAAGGAAACTTTTTAAATGTCTTTTTTTATTTTTAAATTATGCGTGGTTTAAACTTTGTAGCTCCACCAGATCCTCCTGACCACCCTGAAGTACTTTTGCGTAAACAAACATTACATGAACATTTACGACTTGCTTCCATTGAAACATGTGAGGCTTTCAAGTCGGCCATGAGGAAGGTCCCCCAACAAGGTAACAACTTTATTAACTCATTTTTCTTAGTAGCTTTATTTTTTAAAGAACCAACTTGTGCGTAAAAATATATTTTTTTACTCACTATTTTTATAATTCATTTAGTGGTCCTTTTTTTAATCACTGAATATTTTTCTTATAAAAGTTGTGGAAATTAGTTCTGTACTCAATTACAATGAATAACAAACCGTTATAATTAATTAATATCATCATGACATTCATCTCTAGACAGTTGTAGAGTAAAGTATATTCTATTTAAATTAGCGACACTCTATTGTTTTACAAAAAATTCTCAACAAATAAGTTTTAGCATCATTCCTTAAAATTTTTTTCTATATATGTTAAAAACCTTTCCGTGACACCATTTTATCTTATCCATGAAAGAAAAAATACTTGCAAAATATACTATTATAACATTTTTTCCTCCATGTGGTTGTGGTTACTACGGGTCTGTATCAACCAGAATCTCGAACATGGTTGAAAAGAGGTGTCACCTGCAGCACATTCTCAAGTGTTTCTTATCATCCACCTATTATCTCATTTTGTCTAAATCAGGGGAGGTATAACTGATTATTTTATTTAGCAAAGAAAATTCCTCACATTTTAGGCTATTTCAACTATTCATTTTTCTATTAGCATTAACTATTATGAGGTTTCAAATATTATGTTGTTTTACTTTTTTTTTAAATCTCTCCATCAATTTATAAATGGCTAACTTACATTTCAATCACACAACTGCACTTAAAATTGATCAACTTTTTTTTTTACAAAAAAATTTTCAGCCGCTTAAGTGAGTTGATTAAATCCACCGGAAAGTTTGCAGTTCATGTTCTTGCTCAAGATCAGGTAATTTGGAATTAGAATAATATCTGTCTGTTTACATATGTTATAGTCTCATATTATAATACTTTTCAATGAGTATTGCCTTCAATTTGCGTCCATGATAAGAAATTAATTAATTTGATTTTATGAAGGTAATGAACTAGAATGTTTTTCCAATAGTTGTTTAACACTTGACCAAGTCTCAGGCATATATTCATGCTAAGATTATTAATTGAAGCCTAATAAGGCCAGGCTAACACATGTTTTCTTTTTGTAACTTTTTCTACAGTTTTGATTACTACCCTTAACTTATAGTGATGTAAATTATTTATGTAAACTACACATTCCTAAATTTCACTGGTTGCGCTTTGTTTTTTCTGTATGGTAAATCCTAAATGCCTATAATGAAAATTGCACTTTTAGAAAAAAATTGAGCTAATACCATATCTTACCAACCACTTCCTGCTTTGGCAATTACTGTTACATTGCATATTGAAACATTTTTTTTTTATCTCTAAGCTGAGTATTTTATATTTAGGTTGAACATGGTCTACACTTTTCCAAACCAGCTCTTGAGAGCCAGTGTCAGTTTTACAAGGTTCCACATGTACAAGGAGAGGAGGTGATTTCACTTATTTAGTAATATATACATATATAAATATAAAGGTTATTGTTAAACTAGCCTGAAGGAATAGGATAACAGAATAGAACATTTAAAATAAGTGTCATTGTAATATTAGACAATATTTATTAAAGAACTGGTGCCGGTAATTTTTGAATCTATACCCACTGACCATTGAACACTAAAAAAGGCAGACAACAAATCTTCACTGTTCACAGAGTGATATATGTTTTAAGACAGATTCTTAACTGTATATGGTAATTTAAATAAAAAGCATTTCATCTTTTTTATAGCATGCAGAATTTTAATTTTTTTTCAAATTATAACAAATATTATAATAATGCAGCTCTATCTAGTTTAAAATAAAAAATTACATGACATGTTTCTCAGTCAAAATCCAAGTCTTTTACCAAAGTCTTTTTCTTGAACCATTTAGTCTAAACTAATCACTATTTTAAAGATTCCCTTTATGGTTACTAAATATGCCAAAATAACTAAGCTGTGGAAACCCTGACTGGTGTATAAAAATTTTCTTACACCACAGAAATGGACAAAAATTTGGTATATAAAGGCAAAGCCTCTTAAGTGGTTGTGTTAATCAAAATGCTCCTAAGATATTTTTATTTTGTGTACCATTGGTACTTCATTAAATTTTTATCAATTTAACTAAATATACATCTTTTTTTTTAGGGTCTTCCAATTATTCTTGGCTCCCTGGCAGTATTTGTTTGTGACTCTCATTCATATCATGGAGTTGGTGACCATACTGTTTGGTATGGCAATGTCACTGGTGTGAGTGTATCAGAAACCCTGCATGATCCACTTATATATTTTGTCAGGTCTGTTCAAAGTTAATTGATGTATCATATTACCAATGAAAAATAAATTACTTTTCTTTATCAGCAATTTACCTTACCTTAAAATGTCTAAATATCAAAATCATTCAATACTAGGGCTGTACCGGATTGTAATTTTTAAATCCTGCAGGAATCGGAACCGGACTCGGATTTAATATTTGAATCCTGCCGGAATCGGAACAGGAACCGGATTTGACCAAATTAAATAGTAACTCTTCCAAACAAAGTAGTAATTTCTCGTCTTACATAAAAAAGATATAAGAATGAAAAATAGAATAAAAATTTAGTTTTTTAAGTTCTAGATAGCAAAAAACAGTATTTAGATCTTGAAGAATGTGACTAAAACCCCTTCCCCAATCTTGAGTTAAGAAAGATAACTCTGTCAAAATAACAGGTTTAAAAATTTATTTTAATAAAGCTGTACCTAATTGAACTTGATTTCTATTACAATCAAACAAAGAAATTAGTGACATATCTAAATCAATATCACTTTAATGTTCAATAAAAAATGTATCTTCAAGTTATTTATCTAAATATGCAAGGAATTTAATCATAATCATGACAAAATCCACTAAATAAAACCAGCATCTTATTAAGCCTGTTCTATTCTGGACACAGGACGTGTTAGCGCATTTTCATGTTATGTATCAGTACGTATGTTAGCTTTCAGTAAATATTTGTAAATTTTGGGAATGTTGATAAATTCAGTTGTGTAATGCATATATCTGAAAAAAAATATGAAAAAGACGTTTCTTTATATTTGAAAAAAATTATTTTCTCTTAAACTACAAGTGATTTGTGGTCACTGAAATAGGACTCATAATTGAAACATTCTAAATTGCAGTAATTTAATTGTCCGAAAACTCCATCAATTGTTGTTGCCAATCTTGTTTCACTTCCGTTCAATAACCCATTCATTTGGTGTGCCACCGCAGTGTATAAGGTGTAGAATGGGGCCGTGAAAATGACATAATTATTAATATAGCTTATATAATAAAAAACGGTAAAAAACACTGATGCCCAGCCTTCAGAGGTCAGATCGTGAAATGGACTTTTGAATCAGAAATGGCAGGCCAAGACCTACAAAAAAAGTATATACATCATGGGTCTAGGACTTATGGTGCTGAGATCTAGGGTGATGACGGACAGACAAAGCGGGGACAATAGCGCATTCGACTTCTCGAAAATGCGCTAAAAATTTGCAGAAAAATAAATTATTGAACTATTTTTAAACTGTAAACCCCCAAAAATAGATCGTTGCCTGCTCTTTAAAGAAGTTAAATTTTTATAGCTAAATATAGTCTATAGAAAACACTGAATCAAAAGTAGCGGAAGATAAGGTGTCGTATTACTAGACTAAATACAATTCACATCTTCTTTTTTAATATAACTTTTACTTACATGTAGAACTAAAAGTGATCAACGTTATTGTATTTTTGAAAATGCAGGAAAGAAAGGAAGTTATTGTTTAAATTTAATTGTCAAGTGCTTAATATTTCAAAATTATGTTGCCAAAAAAATTTCTTACCAAAATTTCAAACAACAAAGAAATCCGGCTTAAATCCGACACATTTTAATCGGAACCGAAGATCGGATTTATCAAAACTACCGAATCGGATTCCGGTACAGCCCTATTCAATACATTACATAGAATTTTTTTTGTGATGTGGGGGTTTCTTTTTAAAACTTTTGAACTTTCCAAATTTAGTTTATTGATAAATATGTAGAACCGACTTACAAAGTTTTGTCTCTTAGATCATCTACTTTTTAGTCATTTCTTATTCTTACTAGTGATCCTAGGGTTCTCAATTTCTTGTACTACTTTGAAGTCATGTCATTGATGATAATGGCCTTTTAAAGTAGGGGGAGTTACCCTAAAACGTTTTTGAAATCAACAACAAGTAGCTCACAAAAAAAACTATATTGATGAAAAAAAAAATCAATGGCGAATACTTGGCCTCCATTGCTCTAATACAATAATTTTTGTCTATTTCATTTTCATGGAACACTTGAAGTGGTTTCTCTGAACATCAGTGTTCTGCTGACTCAAATTGATAAACATTGGCCTAAACAGTAAGACTATTTTACTCTAAATTTGTCTGTATTGTTCACTAGAGAAATGATTCATTTAATGGACTTGTTTGACATCTTTGTCTACTTTGGTCTTCTTTTTGATTATAGTAATTAGAGGACATTGTTCTTGTATTCTTCGGTTGTAGATTCACAAAAGTCACTGACTCTTCATTACCATATTATGTTATTATATTACCCCTTTCATTGCAATATCTTTTTGATGAAATAATTGAACACATTTTTTAATGTCTGCAATCTTTCATTGAAATTAGTTTATTCTTAATCATTTACATGTATCATATTCAGAATCTGTATCTTGCTTTAAAGGAAATTCAGATCAGTGGGTGATGAAATTTTTATCAATGCCTTTGAAACTGCAACTTTACCATTTGAAAACTGGACTCATGAAGCACATTTGAGAATGGCTTGGAATTACATCACAGAACATGGCAAAGAAAAGGCAGTGCCGTACATCAAGTATGGAATTTCAAATTAACTGTTCATTCATTCATACCATTGAAAATACAAGTAGTATCAGCTTTTTGAAAATCTCAGAATTCTAAAGCTAATTATTTAATTTTCAAAAACCCATGCATCCATTGCAGGCTAGGTATTCAAAAGTACAATGAGAAGAATAGAGATAAGGTTTGTATTCCTTTTATTATAAATTAAATCCTAAATATGTTTGAAAATTGATAAATTTTTCAGGCCATTTCAAATTGTAGAGACTTATTAAATTAAAATGTTTTACATTTCAGATAAAAACCGGCTACCATGAGACCATTACCATGTTTTTTATTCATTTGGTGTCAGATGCTATAGTGACTAGTGTGAATGCTAATGAATCTTTTGAGGAGTTTTATCACGTAATCAGCATCTAATGGAAAAAAATTTGCTGTTTGAATATTATAACAAAGAAACTTTATTTCAGGAGGAAGCCAGAAATAGGTTTGTTAATGCTTTCAAAATCAAAAAATTGAAATGAAATTTTGAGTCAACTTATTTTTTCCCTTTCATTAAAAAAAAATCATTTAAATATGAAGTAACTTTTTTGTCATGTATTTTTTACAGACTTTTCAGGCATGTAACTAATTTTTGTAAAATTTGCTGAATCTATTTACATTTTTTTTAAAATGTGTCATTTTCATATATTTTAATGCACAATTTCGCTTTATCCATTTTTTTTTCATTTATAAAAAATAGCTTTCGTATCTTTCATAGTAAAATATAGTATATGCTATAAAGTATATATTATTAAAAATCTAAACATGAAAGCATTGGCCTTGTTTATACTGTATGACAGTCATGGCCGGATCAATAAGAACACACATCCACACAAATGATTGCACAAGTCATAATGAATTCAAACACAGTAACTTTAATCAAAAAGAATATATCAAGTCCACCGAACAAGATCCCAGTACAATATCATCTAAAAACGACCTCACCATACAAGGCCCATCGTGCTAACTCCCCGTTTTTCCACTGTCCAGCTACACACACCCCACAGAACACAAGTCAGTCTCCAGTTACACTCATGCCCTCCATCATAATATCCACATCTGTATATTATGGAAATAATTGAATGAAATTAGCATTAAACATACTATCACTTTCATGAAAGAACTATTTTATTAGTTTCTTAATGTGTACAGAGGTACTTATATGAAAGATTTCTGTAATTTCTCACAGATTTATTGATCCAGACAGGAAGAGTTTACCTTGAAAAGAAGACAGATATAGATGCAAATTCACAAAAATCTCTAATTACTTTTGCTGAGATGTATGCAGTAAATATGACTAATCAGTGAGCTCAAATTATTTATATCGGTATTTTAGTTTTTTGTTAATGTCATTAATTTAATATATTTTCATTTTTATAAAATAGTCTTGTGAAATAAAAACCTCAGTTATGCAATGCAATAAGAAGTACCTTATTTTATTTTTTTTACATCCTGTAAGGTTGTTTATTTTTACTTAGGGGATATATTCCATACAAATTCTGCATAAAAAAGCATTGTCCTTGATTATATATGTTTATGAAATATTATGAAATATATTCTGCATAAAAAATATATATAAATCTATATTTCCAATGTAAAAAGGGGAAACATTCCCAAATTTTTCTCATGTTACATAATTTCTAAAAATTGCATTAAAATAGACGTTTAAAATGTATATTTCTTAACAATTTCTTTGAAATTGCACATAAAAACTTAAAAAAAAATAGTGGTTCATGTATTAAGCTATTATGTACTAAATAAAATTTATGTGAATTATAAAATAAATTATAAAATGATTTGTCTATGTTTATAATATTTCACGCCACAGTATTGTGAAAGATAACTGTCTGAGCTCTCTCCTCTTAATAATTTTGTTTGCAGTACAGTATAATTTTGATGAGCTATGTAAATAACAAGATTTTTTTCAAATAACATTTATAAACTAATAGTTCAGTTTCTCATCACTTGTAATTATTCTTTAATCTCAAATCATATTTTTAAAACTATTAAAATAAAATGTATAGACCACACCAATCAAAAAAATAAGTGCAGTCTCAATCATATTAAAATTGAATGTGTTTTTGAATGTCTGCAACTGGCTTATAATGTGTTCAAAAACATGTATCAAGTATCCTATATCAAATATTGGAGCTAAAAAACATTAGATAATAAAATATTTTGTACTTAACTGATTCAAGAATTATCAAGTTCATAGCTTCCATTTATTACCTTGTGTTAAGGAATAAAGCAAACATATTTTTATAAATGTTTCCAAATTTAAAATATGACACGCATTTATTATAGTAAACATGTTCATTGTTTAATTCAATATATATTTAACTTTAGAATTTGTATTTTTATAACATTAATTTCTATGTTTGAGATCATGTGGCCCCTCCATCAATGATTTTGTTCTAAAACAGGGGGTTCGGATTCATGAATTCTTTTCAATTGATAGAATAGTTTCTTGATGAGTCTTGCTATATAATAGTAATTCTCTTTAATACTAGAGGGCACACATTTCTTTGAAGTTTTAGTTTAAAGCAGAAAGTTAAAGAGCAATATCACTCAATTTTAAGTGAATTGTTAAGTATTTATTTTTGATAAAATGTCATGTTTATTTTGCTAGTAAGATTAATTTTACAATCCCCTGATGAGAGCTAACATTAATTATTGAAATGGTGTCTGTCTGAAAACATCATTCTGTTAGTCCAATAACAAATTTATCTAAATGTAGCAGTCTTATTTTTTAATAACTTGATTAACAGACATTCTATGTAAAAAAAAAAACAATATCTACATTTTTACTGTCGTAGTCAATATCCCCAAAGCACTTTTACAAATTAACTTAAAACAACGACAATCTAGTAAGGCATCTTTAGTGTGTTCAAACATACCAAGATAAAGAAACAATATGAATTAATTCAACCAGTTGAAGTATTTAAACAACTTTCATTTTCATATATGTTTATCTATAGATCAGAACAGAAAAAATAAATAAACTGCACTTGTGTCAGGAACATAGGCTTAGGAATTAAGTCCATAAATAACTTCAACAAATTTTAACACTTTTTAGACCCCCTAATACAAACTTATTAAAAAAAAAAAGTGTAAATATTAAATCCCCCTTTCAAATATAACGTTAAGTAACAACTTTCAAACTCAGCCATGACTAATTGAAATCTAATAATGACTTGTATATATGACGATTTTTACAATAAACTGGAACCCATCTCTCAGCCCTCAAATGTTGTATAACAGTGTGGCTCTTCATTGAATTTTGTTTGACTATCTGGTTCAGCAATTACATGCCCAACATTCTCTCTGCAGAGCTGTAGCTGGCTATTGTATTTGTGTGTTTGTCCTGTGCAACTATTCTTTGGTCCCCCTCTCCTACTATCCTACCCACCATTCGGAAAAAATGTGAAACTCTTACGGATGTATAACATTTTTAACTACTCATTTCATGTTTAATTAATGTGTAGAAAACTTCTTTCATATATTGCTGTTCTTATGTAGTGTTCTCATACCTCTTTCTCTCTTCTAAGAATAGTTCTGTAACATCCATCTTGTATCATTGTCTGTAGCCATGACTTCATTCCATTATTTGCACTCTAAATGGCCACAGATAAATTTATAAGGATCATAAAGTAAAGTTCACTTAACCCTAAAAGGCCATCGGGGCAGATGAAGCATATATAGAGTTCATCTCTTTCTGTAACCCCGGCATATAAAGGGATTGTGGGGTTTGCACAGAGCCCAGCCGCCTTTAATGCCCCAACTTAAAAAATTGGTCGGACTTTGGGATTTTTTAGGTCTTGGTGAAAGTCCCCAGGTTCTCACTGATATTCCAATCAGGAATCCTCCGGTCAACACTCGAGCTCTATACCAGACCACACGTTCCCTATAAGCATCACAGCTGTATTGTTTTTAGATGTCATTACTTTGGGTGGAACTTGCTGACTTGATCAATCAAGTCACAACATCTCGACCGACATCCAACATACACATACATGATAATTTGCTGCTCCATGTCTTGAAGTAAACCATTTACTTCAGTTACTTCAATGCACAGTGCATTTCACTGCTGCTGTTCTTGATGTCCAATGAGTGACCTTTCAATGTTACATATACAAGTCACTTAATCAATAGGTACAGGTGTACAACCTCATTTTACAGAATTGGGAATGTTTCAAATGTCATTTGCATGAACAGTATGTCAAACAGTCTAAAGCAGCCCGTAGACATAGTGTGAAAATTCACAGCAGGGGCCAGGCCAATAGCGGGGGGGGGGGGGGGGAAGAAATAAATGTTTCTGAGTGAGCTAAAAAGTAGAGGGGCCAGGCAAAATGCAGGCGGTCCCACTGCATGCTGAGCCTGGTCTTAAGTCTTCTTTATCTATGCAATATAAAATATTATATGTATAGCCTATAGCTAGAGTCAGAATATTATAACTAAAAATAAAAGGTTAGAATAAAATTAAAGAAATGCACTGTTCAGGGTAAACAAACTTTCGCTAGACCATATCAGTCTCATTAAGTCCACATTAAATGGTTGTAACATTTCACATCTTTATTTTGAAAATGTGCAAAAACTGCATATTTCTTAACCATATGATCGCTTAATAGATTATAAGTGTATTCTAATTAAGATAATGATTAAGCTTACAAGATGCTTCATAATGATATTACCCCTGTAATTCAGGTTTTTTTTTTCAAAATTGTGACTTTTAGGATTTTGTCTCCCTTGACAAATCTGATGAAAAGCAATGTTTAAACACACAATACATTGTATGTTACTATTTTAATTTACAGCAGTGAAAAAAAATGAATGTGCTATATGTTTGATGCATGTGCTGTAATTTTTCAGATAATGGCATTCAAAAAAGATTTCACTTAACAAGGAAAAATCGAGATGGAATTTCACACTAACATGCATATTTGTGATGGATATTTCTACCCATTTCTTAGTATCATTCAATGTAATTGATAAAAAGGCAAAAAGATGTTTTTTAATTTGTTTAATTGGATATATTCATACTACTACTGAACTTCTGATCTTTGAGAGTTGTATATTACATCCCATGATACTTAAATCTTTTGAGATTTCTGAAGATACTGTTCTTGTAATAATTGATAACCTGCGAGTTCAGTCAGGTACATTAGCTTTTTGCCTTTTAATATGCTTACAATAATCTGATAGAAACAAAACTACACAATATACATACAATAACAAAAAACATGGATAATTCAAATTAAAACTTTAATTGCCATAGAAAGGAATATATGCTAGTCTACAGCTCAGTCTTCAGCATCTTCATCTGCATCAGCACCACCTGATTGGCCTTTCTTGGCATTCTTCCTCTTTACGTCCTGAAACATGCATAAATCAAACACTCAGACTTTGTCAACCCTAATATTTTAATTGATTAAACAACCGATTAAATAAATATGCTTTCAAATAAAGCAATTGGGTTGTGAATTCAATGGGCTGAAAGGAACATGACCTGGTCTGCCACCACCATAAGGAGACTTCAGAGAGAAGTCAATGTGCTTTGAGAATCAATCTAACAATGTAACTTGGAATATTGACAACCTGCTTGCGAACTCTGTATTTCAAAAATATTTTATTAGAAATGATCAACCACAGAATGGAAAAAAATAAGTATCCTTAAAAATAGGGTTACCTGTGGACTAAAATAATTTATCAATAGACTTAAGGCTAAAGCCTCAGTGGCCTATTAATGTTAATTCATTCCTAAACAAAACTATTAATTGATGCTGCCAATATTCCTAGATTGCTCAGTCAGGCTGAATCTTATGGGATAACATGCCATTAGGCAACCCAAAATGAATTAATGCCTGAAGAGAAAAAATTCAGCTTTTATGCATACTAGTCAAGATTGGTATGGCAACACTTCTCTTTTAAAACCATTGATATCTTTTGAAAAATTACCTAATGTGTCTCTGTCTGATGAGTACACGGGCATGATGGATACTTTTGGCTAGACCTAGTTTGAAGACTTGAGTCTGAAGGCGGCGTTCAAGAAGTCTTCCAATCTAAGACCTAAGCGTGTCGACTTCATTTTGCCCTCATCTAACACACCAATTCTAACAAGACGGCGGAGGAGAGCATTGCCTATTGGAAATTGAAAATCAATCAGATATTTTAAGAAATAAAAAAAAAAGAAATATTTCTGTAAAAAAATATACTCACCCTCAAAAAGTCGCTTTTGATCCTTTTCATCAAGTGTTAAAAAGCTCTCTGGCTGCTTTTCTGATTTTTCCTAGAGTATATTTAACTCTCAGACCTCACGTTTGTTACGAAGTCCATATTCACCAATAAGTTTCAACTCCTGGTCAAGGCGTTCCTTCTCTGAAAGGACGCCGAGGAGTGGTACAAGTCTTACTATGAAGGGTTGGAACACTAGGCATCTTTTAACTAGGAAAAAATATATCACACGCCTCTTAATATTTAGCTGTTAGGTATATGAACATTTTACAATATAGCCTATGTATTTAGTACCATAAAATAGTTGGCACTTGCTACGGATACGTAATTACGTACTCCGTATTTTTCTTCGGGGTACGTAAAAACGTGCGTATTTTTAGCGATATGATGCTAACCCTTTTTTTTCAGATAGCGATGATATGACGCTATCCCTAACCCTTTTTTTTTCATAATGTAATAAAACAAAAAATATGAGCTAAATTAGTATCTATTATTCTGAGAAAAAAAAAATTTCTCTGACGGGATTTGAACCCACACACATAGTCGGCCAAAATAGGGTCCTGGCCAAGCGTGCAACCGACTGTGCTAGCAAGCATAGCCTCAATTTTTAATACCTTATGTTTTCAATTCCAAAATCTATTTCCGTACCTTCACATACCCCGAAGAAAAAAATACGGAGTACGTGATTACGTATCCGTAGCAAGTGCGAAAATAGTTTGCATACAAGCCACGTGGTTGGTAAAAAAATGCGTCTCAAAATTATAAAAAATATATAAATAACAATACATATACATTAAGCACATTAAAAGCTAAAAAAAAAACAATATTTTTTACGCGTTAATAGCTATTTCAATTGAAAAATATAAATTTAATCTAGTCATTGAACTCACCATCCGTTCCCAACGGTGTCCCAGCGGAAAAAGAACTATATTAGGAACAGGAAGTAGTGTTTTGCCAGATTTTTTAAAACCAAAAACTGAAGGAAAAAAATAAATTAAAAACCACCGAGGCTTCAAATAAAAAATAGTGTTGAATAAATTAGATGACTTTAATACCATATTGCCATTATATTAGCTGAGTTGATATTAATTATTTGAATTCAACCTGAATTTTTGAATACACGATACTAAAACACAAACCGCCAGCTTGCCAAATCATTTACATTCATCATTGTCGCACTGAGCTATATATTTAAATATAGAGCTCAGTGCATGTCCGATGATTATAGGCATAGATATTAAGAGCTCAGTGATTTTAACCAAATACTTGTAAAAAGTAAAAAAAAATAAAACTAACTACAATACTGTAAGCATATTAAGTTAATAGGTAAAAAATATAAATTACCATTACAATATACGATAAACCCTATCTAGTTTAGGTAAGCATCGTTGATATAATTTATACTGATAATTTTTCCAAGTGTAAACAGCTTTCTCAAAGTACTCACTTTCAAAAAAAAATCATGTTACATTGCTTTTCTAGCCAGTTCTCCGTAGCTTGTTTCATTTAATGTTTCATGAGTCAGTTTACCTGCCTGCATCTGTCAGTCTAATCACGGATGATGTGTTAGTCTCTTTTCATTGTCCTTCTTTTGTCGCATAGAGCCATAGATCAATGGTTTCTTCTGCCGCCGGTTCTCTTCAGTTTATATTTGATGAGCATCATGCAAGACACTCCTTGTGACTACAATACAGGAGGCGTACTGAACAAGGACAACGTGAAAGTGAGAGAACGCATTCGTCCTGGGCCGATTGGGTTGGAAAAAAAGATAATAACTAATAAAAATAAATATCGAAAGAAATGTTGGTAAAAATTGAATAGCTTATTAAATGCGTTTATATGTACAATTGTATGAGTATCCAATATTTGACTTGTCAAGAAAAGAAATTGCGTGTAACTGAAGTAAAAATTCGTATAGAACTTGTAACTGTTTCAAAATAATGTCTAAATACAACTACGTTGAACTCTGATACAGGGAATCTGGCTTATTGTTTAGTGGGAAAGATGAAGTTTCACACCAACTTGGTAACAAAGAAGGAATATACTACATTTGTTGATTAAAAGTGTATGTGTGTGCGTCCTTGTAGGGTATCAAATAGATAGTTGTCAGGGTGTCTAGCGGAAGGGGTAAAAAAGGTATGAAGCATGACATAGCAAAATGTTCAAATGTAGATTAAGTTAGAATTGTTTGTTGCTACTTTAAACCTAAGGCTCTCAGCCTATTAGAAATCGTGGAACACTAAACTTTGATATCCACCCCCCCCCAAGAAACACTTACATAGGCCTGAGGATAAGGAGGTGCAGCTAGTACATTGCTCCAGAGCCCATGAAGTACACGAATGCAGCTGGTACATTGCTCCAGAACCCATGAAGCACATCGAGTGCTACTTGTGCATTGCCCCAGAGCTCAAAAAGTACAGTAAGTGCTGCTGGTAAATTGCTCCAAGAAGTACAATTGGTGCAGCTATAACATTGACACAGAAAGTTGCTCCGGAGCTAACGATGTACAACATGTCCCCACATAAAAAAAAATTAATACTTAAATATTGAATTTACTATTGTTTATTTTAGTGGACTAAAAATTCAACAGAAATACAACTAATTTCTATGTTATAGAAACGTATTTTTTTTAAATTTCAGTTACAGTTCAATAAGTTTGATATTGAACTATACAGTGTCATGCTTCTTATATTCTGTTGACATCATTAGCCACTGTTCTATCTATAGCACTCATATAGCAAGCTGAATAAAAGCAACAAGATCGTCGAGTATAGGGTTTGCCTAGCTCCACATTTCGGTTTTTGTAGGCCTACATTATAAAGAGCCGCAACATTTTTAATTTAATTTTCGCGGAATTATGTTGTAACTAAAAATTGACACAATGCTTCTGCAGATAGACAGTGGACAAAATAAAAATGGCCAATCATGGAACATCCCGTTAACTTGTCAGGGTTGATAATAATTGTTAACACATAACATTTTTCTCTACATTTTTTTCTTATTGCAATAATATGCGCTTATATGTAAACATATGTGTATTATTTTCAGAGGTGTTCCAAGCAATGATCATGCAAGTACAAGTAGGCCTGCCCAAGGTGCAAGTTCGAGTACAAGTCCACACGTTTTTTTAAATTTGCACCCAAAATACCCAAGTGCAAGTATGAGTACCGAAGGTCACAGGTGCGAGCACGAATGCAAGGGGACTAATTTTTAATCGAAATTTTAAAACAAAACAGACAGCCAATAAAATTGTAACAAATATTTCACAAAATGTTAGATAATTCCTCATTGCAAAAAAGATTCAATAAAAAAAATGAAGAAAAAGAAATAAAAAAAAAAAACAACAAACAAAACAAGATAAAAAAGTATAGACGCATGAGGCCACCCCTGGTCTAGTAGGTCAAACATGATTCATTATGATATGTTACTCGACAGGAAAACAGCAAGAATAACATCTTTAATACAATAAATGATTTGCTTAAGTGGCGCCCGGGTGCAAAAGTTTTCGCCCTCCCCCTCTTACCGACCCTATCAATATTTAAGTATCAAAAGCTATATTATATCACATTTCATTAAAAGTGTAAATAATTTCAACAGACTTTAATCAAGACACGATAAAAAAACAGAGTTTTTAAAACTAACCGTTTTCTAAAATATACCGTATATAATTTAAATTAAAAAATGCACGCGGTGATCACATGGTAGCATTGATCTCGATCTGAAACATGTTGTATTATTAATGCAAGGAGAGTAACCCAATTATTTGTACCGTTCGTCATAGTCAAACATGGTTATATCCCTTAGTTAGTATGAGAATTTTTTTGACTCATATATTTGTTAAAAATAAAAAAAAATTAAACTGCATTTTTATGGAGCAAGAACAAGCAGGGCCGGCTCTAGGCATAGGCGACATAGGCAGCTGCCTAGGGGCGCCAAATTGCTAGGGGCGCCAAATTTTAGAAAAAAACCTTTCTTTACTATTCATGCAGAAGGGGTGGGCGTCCTAATAGATGACTGCCTAGGGCGCCAAATTGCCTGGGGACGGCTCTGAGAACAAGTATGTAAAATTTCAAGAAAATCCATCACAAAAAGTGCATTAGAAATCGACAACAAAATTTTCGCAAAGAAATACAAAAAAATAAATAAACTGAAGTTTTGAGTGAAGTAAACAGAAAAAAGAACGTTGATTATTTCTTTCTTATTTTTTTTTCTAATCAGTACTTATTATACATTTTGTATTTATCTGAATCTGGTATTTAAAATATCATTATAGAGTTGTATTTGCTATGACATCATATGGCAATTTTTCTTTGATTGGAACATCACTCAGAAAACTGCATTTGGTTGGACCATCATTCAGAAAACTGCATTTGGTTGGACCATCATTCAGAAAACTGCATTATTGCATATCTCACCAACTGACGGCCCAGGTAGAAATAATTTACATTTCACCCATATCGTCCACAGCACATTGTGCTTGCCCGGGAGCTACAGTTAACTCTAAAGTAGCCAACATAAAAATAATGTTAGGAAGTGATTATCATACATCCAAATGGAGATAAACTATTTAAGGTGGTTTATTTTTAGAGCATTTTCGAAAAAAAATGCTCTATTGTCCCCGTTTTGTCTGTCTGTCTGTCTGTCTGTTCGTCATCACCCTAGATCTCAACAACCATAAGTCCTAGACCCATGATGTATATATCATTTTGTAGGTCTTGGCCTGCCATGTGTGCAGCAAAAGTTCATTTAAAGTTAGTATGAGAATTTTTTGACTCATATTTGTTAAAAATAAATACCAAATATCCAAATTAGTTATTGAATCATGCATTTTTATGGAGAAAGAACACGTATGTAAAATTTAAAGAAAATCCATCACCAAAAAGTGCATTAGAAATCGATAACAAAATTTTCCGCCAAGAAATACAAAAAAATAAATAAACTGAAGTTTTGAGTGAAGTAAACAGAAAAAAAGAACGTTGATTGTTTCTTTCTTATTTTTTTCTAATCGATCGTCGGCATCCGTCCGTCGGTTGAGACGATGGTGCGAGTCTACAAAACACCGCCGGGAACTTATTGCAGTCCGACATATCAAGAGTTGAAATTAATGCCGCCTTGTCACACTTGAAAATAGTTGGTTGGTGTTGTTGTAGCTGTTTCTTTTGTCCGCTTCCGTCTTGTTCTTTTCAGGGCAACGTTATCCTGTCGCTCAGCCTCTGCGCGCAATGAACCCTGCCGACTGACGAGCCTCCTTCTAATCAGTACTTATTATACATTTTATATTTATCTGAATCGTATTTAAAATATCATTATAGAGTTGTATTCTCAATGACATCATATGGCAATTTTTCTTTGATTGGAACATCATTCAGAAAACTGCATTTGGTTGGACCATCATTCAGAAAACTGCATTATTGCATATCTCACCAACTGACGGCCCAGGTAGAAATAATTTACATTTCACCCATATCGTCCACAGCACATTATGTTAACTCTAAAGTGGCCAACATAAAACAAATGCTAGGAAGTGATTATCCTACATTCAAATGGAGATAAACTATTTAAAGCTAGTTTATTTTTTTTTTTTTTACAATGTCTGACCCAAGGGGGCGATTAGTCCCAATAGAAACAACTTGGTACTGTATTGTAGTGTGTGATTGACTTTCTGAGAAATATAATCTATTGGGAATATAGGGTCGCCAGTAATCAGCACGATTACATTGTCGATAGTTAAGCTTTGTACATTGCTCGACCATCTGTCAGCCATATCTCTACTCTATATGAGACTGTCACAATTAGTTTGTTACAGCGAGAGACTCAAACTTCTATCCATATCTATTTGAGACTGTCCCAATTTGTTTGTTACAGTGAGAGACTCAAACTTCTATCCATATCTATATGAGACTGTCCCAATTTGTTTGTTACAGTGAGAGACTCAAACTTCTATCCATATCTATATGAGACTGTCACAATTAGTTTGTTACAGTGAGAGACTCAAACTTCTATCCATATCTATATGAGACTGTCCCAATTTGTTTGTTACAGTGAGAGACTCAAACTTCTATCCATATCTATATGCGACTGTCCCAATTTGTTTGTTACAGTGAGAGACTCAAACTTCTATCCATATCTAAATGAGACTGTCCCAATTTGTTTCTTACAGTGAGTGACCAAATATAATAAAATAAAACAGAAGTGATATTGTTCGTAGTTAAAAAACAACAACAACTGAGCCCAAAATTGTACATTTCATTTCAGTTTAATTTTTAAGGAATTCTTTTTAACATCACAATATACTCTGTATAAATATCTAGTGCCAACAAGTAGACAATTACTGTGAGCTGTTTACATGTGCTCTTTGAGCCAAACTTCTAATATATAGCGGACATATTGTGACAGTGCACTGGCAGCAACTGTTGACCTATGACATAGACAGCCTCTGTACACACGTTTCTCCTCTCGTTTGTTCCTCGAGTGACGACCTGAAGATCGCGAGGCTGGAAGAGAGAAAAACAATTTTTGTTTTAGTAACGCAGTGATTTGAAGCAGTGATGTATCATGGATATTTGGTGCGTAGAAGTGGTCACACCCCCTTCAAACAGGGCTGCCAACTTAGATCATTTATTTCTAGATCTCGATATGTATCATGCCATATTGATTCTAGATTCAATAAAATTCTATCTATCATGCCATATTGATTCTAGATTCAATAAAATTCTATCTATCATGCCATATTGATTCTAGATTCAATAAAATTCTATCTATATAATAGATCTAGATTTTTTTTTATCTCAGTAAAATAAACAATTTTGTTATTTTCTATTTCTTCCTAAACACCTAGATATTTTTTTTTGTGTGGGGAAAAAATAGCTGTCCTAGTGGTCCGAGGGGTAGAGGGAGAGTGTGTGTGTGTGTGTCTTTTTTTTTTGGTTAAAGGTGTGTGTGAGGTTGGGGGGGGGGGGTATCGTGTTTGGGTAAAAATGACAACACCCTAAAAGTAGAACTATTGACTGACTGCCATCCCCACAACTCGCGCGTATTGATCTGGGATATTTCTTATAAGTGTATTTAACACCATAAATGGCCAATGACACTTTATTCAAATATATTTGAAATACAATTACAGAAGTCTTCAGGATTCCACCCGCTCCATTTATAGCAGCCATCTTCAGCATCCTGCCAACTTAAAATTTTCGTCAACCAATCGTTGTTGAAAAACTCCCTGAAGCCCAGCATTCCACAGAGAGCAGCTGTTAAATATAAATAGATGACATTATTTGTCTGTTAAATATAAATAGAGGTACATCTATTTGTCATGTAAACTGTAAAGTATAAATATAGATAACATTATTTGTCTGTTAAATATTTTTCTTACAAGATGAAAAAAAAACCCACACTATACACAAGTAGTAGCCAGTAAGTAGAAGTTAGTAACTTTAATAATAAAAATAACAATATGCTGATAGTTCCGATTCAGAAACTTCATGGCAATAATTAGTTCAAAAGCCTGCAAAAGCAGACAAAACTAATGCGAAAAATACACTGATTTGTTAACATTCATGCAATGGAAAAATCCGATTATGTCGCTTAGTTAACTTTCACACGCACTAAATTAAATAAATTCAGACTAATGACGTCATCAATATTCTCAAATGAAGATATTTCATTGGCGAAAGTGAGATCTGTGTTTACTGTGGACAAGAGTATATTTTACGGAATGTTGACTAGGCGACATTGTTTGTGTGGAGAGGGGGTGAGGGAAACAGTAAAAATATAAATAAAAAAAAAGAGACAAAAAGCACAATTAAAACAAAAAACCCATGACAAAACATACATGTATTTCAAAACGTGTGGTAGTCGAACATGAACAGATATGATATACTAGATATTAAGCCCGGCGTTGCCCGGGAAATCTAAGTGTAATGTTAAACCCATTCCTAATCAATTTAATTAATTTAATTAGGTGCTGATTTATGCCACCTTCCCAATGTGCAGAAATGACCTACATTTCATACGTCAAAAAATGTGACTGCCGTAACCAACAAACCATCATCAAAAAGTAATCCATCGAGGGAACAATAACCTCCAGTACACAATGTTAACAAACTATAATAACTGAGCATGATTATCAAATGCGCAGCCGATTTACGTGAAATGCGTCGTCGATTTACGTGAAATCAAGTGCATAATTATTATTATTTTTTATTTGACGTCACAGAGGATTTTTATTTATAGCGTTTTGCCCAGAATTCTATTTATAGTTAAAATCAAAACAAAGCATTAAAAATGCACTGAAAAGTAAAAAATAACTACTTTACTATGTCATTTTGCAGCGCGAAAGCACGATACAGCACTCATCGGAAATGACGTCATGGAGGTTTTTTTTATTTATTGCGACGGCGCTCCCATTCTGCTATAAAAAATTGTACCATCGGGACGTCATAGGTCATAGGTTATTTACGAACGCGCTCGCTACTGACCTAGTCTGATTAAAATGTAATCTGTTGTAATAAAAACTATAATAATTTGAATGATATTATATATTATTATTTATTATTTAATATTTAGGACTTTTACATATCATAATAAAAAACCACAGAAACTATTTAAAACTGTAGATTTAAAAAAGAAATATCGAATCGATTCAACGCAAGACGCCATTTTGAATTATGTTTTCGTGACCTCGGTGGTCACGTGATTACTTTATCAAATACTATTGTTTTATTTATTTCTGGAGGTCGTTTATTTATAGAACGGATTCCCCTCATACCGCGGCCCGGACAAGCTTAGCTGCTTTATAAGACTAGATCAAAGGCCCGGTACCCAGACCGGCGAGTATTATTTTTAGCCAAACAAGAGTTAACTCCCCTTGAGGGAGACTAAAATTTTGGAATTCCCCAGTCTATTTTTAGCCGCGGAAGTTATACACACGCTCGCTCGAACGTACGCCAGGCTAGACGATTATGTATTAGTTGGTTTGAAGAAAATCAACATTTTTTTTTGTATTCATAACTGCTGATAAATTCGGTAAAAAAACTTATTAGCATACAGGTTTTTAAACCAATGTAGAAACTTCAAAAAACGACGGCTCAGCAACTAACAAAGATACATCTAATTTGACTATAACAGCTCAGCAACTAACAAAGATACATCTAATTTGACTATAACAGCTCAGCAACTAACAAAGATACATCTAATTTGACTATAACATCTCAGCAACTAACAAAGATACATCTAATTTGACTATAACAGCTCAGCAACTAACAAAGATACATCTAATTTGACTATAACAGATCAGCAACTAACAAAGATACATCTAATTTGACTATAACAGCTCAGCAACTAACAAAGATACATCTAATTTGACTATAACAGCTCAGCAACTAACAAAGATACATCTAATTTGACTATAACAGCTCATATATTTCCATTTTGTATGAATAGCCTTTAAAATGCACGCATAGCTGTTGATCCATTCTTTAGAAGCAGTAAAACTAGAAATATATCCAAGCTATCACAA
Organism: Bulinus truncatus; assembly: GCA_021962125.1. Taxonomy (NCBI): domain Eukaryota; kingdom Metazoa; phylum Mollusca; class Gastropoda; family Planorbidae; genus Bulinus; species Bulinus truncatus. Next base: position 244,105 of record JAGDYQ010000423.1, on the reverse strand, counting down.
TGTCTAAACAAGTAGTGTTGTTTTCGTCGACGAAAACTAAAACTAAAACCTTCGTTAACGAAAATGTTGACTTTTCGTCAACGATAACTAAAACTAAAACTAAAATTATCAGCAAGACTAAAACTAGACGAAAACTAAATCTCGTAGACAAAAGACTGAATAAAAACTGAAACTAAAACTCCCCAACGAAATAAAAACTAAAATCCCCATTTATCGTCTTTTCCGGTAAATTGTTGACACATGAAAGAAAGAACAACAAAAGATAAAAAAAAAAAAGAAAAATGACAGCCGACGATATAAATTTTGCTTTGAAAGTTTGAAATTGCCATGCGGTTAGATCAAAGAGTGTCGTTTTACAAGATACAGTCGATTCTGCTTAATTGGGACACATCGGGACCGAGGCTTTTTGTCCCAATTAAGCGGCTGTCCCAGTTAAACATACAAATTTACTATTGGCTTCTTGGTTTGGTTTCTTTGAGATATGTCCCACATAAGCGGTGTCCCAATAAAGCGGAATCCACTGTATTTTTTTAAATTTGTTGATGTTCATGTATTTCTATTCAATTAATTGTTTTTAACCACCCAAATTGTATTGTTTGTTGAACTCGGCATATTATTTAATAATATAATATGTGTTAATTATATGATATTGTTTTATTACAAAGTTTTCAATTTTAATTAAAACATACAGTTTTAGAATTTAATACCATTCAATTAATTATTTTTAATGAAATGTAGTAAATACTAAAAAAATGAATTAATAAATAAAAACAATTTATAAATATAAATAAGCACAAATGAATTAACAACTCAATTAACAAACATACACACAAGAATACAGTAAGGTATATAATTTATCACTATATAACCTATAAACACTTACAGTATATACATTTATATATATATATATATATATATATATATATATATATAAATGTATATATATATATATGTGTGTGTGTGTGTGGGTGTGTTGTGTGTGTGTATAACTGACAGATGGATAAAAAAATTAAGTTTTCTTTTCTGTCGTTCATTAAAACATTGAACAAATAGTTGACAGAAAGAAAGTAAATGAATGAAAGAATCTAAGAATAAACATTGGCGCGCAATGAGTCTTCAAAAGAAGATTAAAGCTAAATGTTTCCTTCAACTCGCCGACCGTGGTGTATTGATGGGGAGGTGGCTGTCGTTAATATTGGTTGAGTTGATGGCTGCTAGTAGGGATTGAATTTATGTAGATGACAATGTATTAAAATCGCTATTGTTTTTTTGCAAATAGTGGCACTAGTAAAGTATCGGTATAGAGTATCGACATTTTTTTGTTTAAATTGTATCGGCGATACACAAATCAATACTTGATACAAAAAGGATCGGCAATACAGCCACCAATACTAAAAAAAGTATCGCCGATACTGTATTGGCCGATACCGATACTTCGATACTAACAACCTTGAATATAAGTCATCAAAATAATAGAATTACTTCACTCTTCAAGTAAACTGTTGTTACTTAGTTTAGTTATTTCAGAGTTCTAGGTCTTAGAATAAACACGTTTGTTTTAATTTTGACTTACGTTTTCGGTTTCTTATTGTTATTACGTTTTTAGTTGTTTTTTTTGTACATGCACTGCAAGTCTGCTAGTCTACAACATAGTCAAAAATTTAGTCATGGTATTGGCACATAACACAATGTGATAGTGTGACTTATAATGTGACAATGAAGTGAAATGACTCAGTTTCAGTACACTGAGCTGTCATCTCTGTGACTACTATTATTATGCTTCAATCTGTTTCAACAATTGGTCATGAACAATGATTTTATTTGTAATTGGTGTTTACAAGACTAAAACTAAAAGTGAAACTAAAATGAATAAGACGAAAACTAAAACTCTGGTGTTTTAGTCGACGAAAACTAAAACGAAAACTAAAATTGGGCCTAAAACTAAAACTACACTAAAACTAAAATTATTACAGAAAAAACGAAATAAAAACTGAAACTAAAATAGGACCTGGGACTAAAACAACACTATAAACAAGGAACTATTTTTTGCACTTTGCGTTTTTTTGTCGACAACAATTAGTTTCTAGAAATCTGAGTGAACCTTGAACAGATTCTATAAGTTTCATGTAATGAAGAAAGTCAAAATCCACTCGTTAAAAATTATATTTATCAGACAAAGTTCTCCTAGAGATGAAGAATGTAGCTGGTTATTGTTTCAGGCTGATATTAAGAGCTGCACGGGATGTTTTTCTTTTGTACGTCTATAAATTTGACGCCAAAGACAGAAAACCTGTTTAATTTACTCAATAAAATAAATAGATAAGTAAAATGACCAAGTTGTTTAGAGGCATAGTTAAACAAATAATAAAGTAAATCTACAGATACAAATGAAGTTAAAAATAGAAAATCACATCTTGTTAGTATTGGGTTGTTTTTTAATCTTCGATCAAGGGAAAATAAAATAAAAAATCTCAATGAACTTAGTTTATTTTCTAAACAAAGTAAACATAAGAATATCTCATTTGCAAGGGAAGTTTACAGAATTTATATAAAAAAATGACATACATCATATGCCTGGTTATCAACATTGTTATCTAGTATCTAAAAAAACAGATGCACGAGCTTTGTTATCTAGTATCTAAAGAAACAGATACACAAGCTTTGTTATCTAGTAACTAAATAACAGATACACGAGCTTTGTTATCTAGTATCTAAAGAAACAGATGTACGAGCTTTGTTATCTAGTATCTAAAGAAACAGATGCACGAGCTTTGTTATCTAGTATCTAATGAAACAGATGCACGAGCTTTGTTATCTAGTATCTAAAGAAACAGATACACAAGCTTTGTTATCTAGTAACTAAATAACAGATACACGAGCTTTGTTATCTAGTATCTAAAGAAACAGATGTACGAGCTTTGTTATCTAGTATCTAAAGAAACAGATGCACGAGCTTTGTTATCTAGTATCTAATGAAACAGATGCACGAGCTTTGTTATCTAGTATCTAAAGAAACAGATGCACGAGCTTTGTTATGTAGTATCTAAAGAAACATATACACGAGCTTTGTTATCTAGTATCTAAAGAAACAGATACACGAGCTTTGTTATCTAGTATCTAAAGAAACAGATACACGAGCTTTGCTACGGATTTAGTCCAAAAATATACGATTTATCAAATGCTTCTCCTTTAACATTTAATGGGACATGGGTATAGTTCAGTTACAACTTTGTAAAAAAACAGAATGACTCAAATGCTAATTGTTAAAAGTCATGACTTATGATTATTGCTAAAAAAGAAAAAAAAATTATCACCCCAATAAGTTCATTCTAATATTGTCAATATTGTAAATAATTTGAAATGTGCAATCAAAATTTTATTTTGTCTTTAATGACTAATCATTTTACAATGTGATTATCTTGGTATTTTTATGTCATACTTATTAAATAACAAAGATGAACAATCACGAGATCGTTGTAAGCCATATTCCAACTGTTTTTTTTACGTTAGAAGAGCCGCAATATATATAACATGATTTGTATTACAAATATATAACATGATTTGTATCACAAATATATAACATGATTTGTATCACAAATATATAACATGATTTGTATTACAAATCAATTTCTTTTCGGCACAATGTCTGATTGGCTGTGTATCTGACGCCAAATAATCTCTTTCTGCACCCCCGCCCCTTTAAAAAAAACATTACAAAAATTAACTTCGTTGTCTACAATGTTTTCATTAATTAACTTGAACGTCTTCAAAAATACAAAACTGTTCAGAAAATATAAATCGATTGAACATCGAGCAACTAGCAATAATTGATTTCCAATTTCCCACATGACGATAAACAAGACATACACTAAAATAACACAACAAAGCAGGGCTGTGGTATTAGGTGAAATCTAGATGTGACAAGTAGACACAATGTACACATTCCCACTATAAGTAAATACAATGTACACACCCACACTATGAGTAGACACAATGTACACACCCACACTATGAGTAGATACAATGTACAGACTCACACTATAAGTAGACACAATGTACACACCCACACTATAAGTAGACACAATGTACACACCCACACTATAAGTAGACACAATGTACACACCCAAACTATAAGTAGACACAATGTACACACCCACACTATAAGTAGACACAATGTACACACCCACACTATAAGTAAATACAATGTACACACCCACACTATAAGTAGACACAATGTACACACCCACACTATAAGTAAATACAATGTACACACCCACACTATGAGTAAATACAATGTACACACCCAAACTATAAGTAGACACAATGTACACACCAACGCTATAAGAAGACAAAATGTACACACCCACACTATAAGTAGACACAATGTACAGACTGACACTATAAGTAGATACAATGTACACACTCACACTATGAGTAAATACAATGTACACACCCACACTATAAGTAGACACAATGTACACACCCACACTATAAGTAGACACAATGTACCGATTCACACTATAAGTAGATACAATGTACACACCCACACTATAAGTAGATACAATGTATACACCCACACTATGAGTAGACACAATGTACAGACCCACACTATAAGTAGACACAATGTACAATGTACACACTCACACTATAAGTAGATACAATGTACACACTCACACTATGAGTAGACACAATGTACAGACTCACACTATGAGTAGACAAAATGTACACACCCACACTATAAGTAGACACAATGTACACTCCCACACTATAAGTAGACACAATGTACACACTAGGTATATGACTTGAAAAACAAATTTTATAATTTTATAAGTGGCGTGCCAGATTCTGATGAGCTTTTATATAAAAATAATAAATACAACAAAAAATAATTAATTTTGTTAAAAAAGTTCACCCACCAAAACATTTTTTTAGTTTAAAATAATCCATTTGGCTCTTTTTACTGAAGTTCACGTTTACTCCTGTTGTTTACCATTAAAATTCTATTTGCTGTTCAATTATACTAGAGTTTGAATAATTATTTTAATTTTGCTTAATTTTATTCTTAAAAATGTCTTACAAAAAATCATCACTTTCCGTTGCTAAAAATAAGGACAAATGGGCGAGTAATTTGAAAAAAATTCAAAACACTCTTAAGAAAAGAAACAAAATTGTAATCGAGATCGAGCCATTGCATTCACGTTCTAGAATGCCAAAAGAGTGGATGATAATTGGTCGCTACATGGGCTTGGCCTCTATGGAAAATCCAGATTGAAGAGTTGCAGCATTCAGGAAGGAAGTAGAGCTATCATGGAGCTTTTTGAATTTCCCAATACTGTCTTTGCGATCAGTGAGCAGAAAAATTGAAACTTTAATTAAAAGATATGATGTTCATTTGAAAAAAACCTGTGGGTGACATACGGGAGCAGTTTGATAAGTTATTTGATGTCACAAACAAAACTGGTCAATGGTTATGTGCTGAGGACAAAAAAACTTTATGAAATACAAATTCAAAGTGGAGGTAAGACCGGATATACTACAACTAAAATTGCTAGTCAAAGTACAATTCATCCATCAAAACGGAACATTGTTTGCAAAATTAATGAGGCACAACAACAACAAAGCAGTTTTGAAAGTTCCAGTGATTCAAGTGATAACGAGAATTCTCAAAGTAGCTCTGATGGTGCTGATGCAATGCAGCCATCCACAGAAAGCTTGGATCAAAGCACACATAAGAAACAATCACAGCATTCTACTTCTAGTGCAGTTTCATTAGTTCAATCTGGGAAACTACCAGTTCGAAGAGCAGCATTATTAAGCAAAATTTTGCATTAGTTCGGCGTAAAAATAGCAACTACATCTCAGTCCGGTGTCTATCGAGCTGTATTCAGAGATGCAAGTAAACTAAAAGAAACATTAATAAATACTTTGCGTATTAGCTTATGGAGTTTACATTTTGATGGTAAAATTATTAAGAAAAAAGAACACCAAGTAGTTGTATTAAAAAATGAAGCAAAAGAATTGAGGCTAGCCGTCTTAGTTTTACATGATGCCAAAGCTGCTACGATTGGATCTGCCATTCAAAAAGTTTTAGATGAATATAACTTAAGGTCAGCTATAAAGATGATAGTGTCAGACACTACAAATGTTAATACAGGGTCGAAGTCTGGTGTTGTGGTGAAACTTCAGAAACTGTTTGTTCAACATGGTGAGTCTGCACCAGTCTTTATAGGTTGTCAGCACCATATACTTTATCGTGTTCTTAGACACCTGTGTGATGCATTGCTCGGTGATTCAACTGAGTCTCCTAATATAAATTATCCATTTGTAAATAAGATTATGAAATGTTAAAACAAGATTTTGAAAGTAGAACAAAGAAATGTGCTCCAATTTTAGAAAAAACAGGAATTAGGTTGGAGAGATGATATGAAATTTTTGCACCATCTAATTTGCATTTTTAAGCATTTTAAGAATTCTCAACAAATGCCAAAAGTTAATTTTAGCGCACTGCCTGGCCTCAGCAATGCCAGATGGGACTCTCGAGCAATTTTTGCATTGTTGGCTTTCACACTATTGCCTGATGAACGAAAGAACCTTCAGAAACTGTGAATTTATCTGTGGACAATGGAGTGATGCTTGGTTTAGTGATCATGACTACAAAGCTGAACAATACGAACTTCTTTTGCATGCTGTTAATGATTATCCAAGGGGTTGTGCTGTCTTCGAACTCATTGGTCTCAAAGTCCATCTCCAATACTCACTCCACGTAGCAATGTTTGTGCAGAAAGAGCAATAAAAGTTCTGTAAGATATTATTCCCCTTTGCCACTCACCAGAGAAACTGAATTTACGTTTTATTTTTACAAATAAAAGTTTATGAAGCAATGCTTGAAATTGTTAACAAATGTCAATTTTTCTAAAACTTTAAAATGTTTGGTGGGTGACATTTTTCAACTTTTTAAATAAATTTGATATGGTTTTGTGTTTCTACAATAAAAACTCATCTGTTGATGATATGCCATACAAGTGTTGTTCTGAAGTCATATACTACACACCCACACTATAAGCAGACACAATGTACACACCCACACTATAAGTAGATACAATGTACAGACTCACACTATGAGTAGACAAAATGTACACACCCACACTATGAGTAGACAAAATGTACACACCCACACTATAAGTAGACACAATGTACACACCCACACTATAAGTAGACACAATGTACAGACTGACACTATAAGTAGACACAATGTACACACCCAAACTATAAGTAGACACAATGTACACACCCAAACTATAAGTAGACACACTGTACACACCCAAACTATAAGTAGACACAATGTACACACCCAAACTATAAGTAGTCACAATGTACACATTCAAACTATAAGTAGACACAATGTACACACCCAAACTATAAGTAGACACAATGTACACACCCACACTATAAGTAGACACAATGTACACACCCAAACTATAAGTAGACACAATGTACACACCCACACTATAAGTAGACAAAAAATGTACACACCCACACTATAAGTAGACACAATGTACACACCCAAACTATAAGTAGACACAATGTACAGACTCACACTATAAGTAGACACAATGTACACACCCACACTATGAGTAAATACAATGTACACACCCACACTATGAGTAGACACAATGTACACACCCACACTATAGGTAGACACAATGTACACACCCACACTATAAGCAAATACAATGTACACACCCACACTATAAGTAAATACAATGTACACACCCACACTATGAGTAGACACAATGTACACACCCACACTATAAGTAAATACAATGTACACACCCACACTATAAGTAGACACAATACACAATGTACACACCCACACTATAAGTAAATACAATGTACACACCCACACTATGAGTAGACACAATGTACACACCCACACTATAAGTAGACACAATGTACACACCCACACTATAAGTAGACACAATGTACACACCCACACTATAAGTAAATACAATGTACACACCCACACTATGAGTAGACACAATGTACACACCCACACTATAAGTAGACACAATGTACACACCCACACTATAATTAGACACAATGTACACACCCACACTATAAGTAGACACAATGTACACACCCACACTATAAGTAGACACAATGTACACACCCACACTATAAGTAAATACAATGTACACACACCCACACTACGAGTAGACACAATGCACAATGTACACACTCACACTATAAGTAAATACAATGTACACACCCACACTATGAGTAGACACAATGTACACACCCACACTGTGAGTAAATACAATGTACACACCCACACTATAAGTAGACACAATACACAATGTACACACCCACACTATAAGTAAATACAATGTACACACCCACACTATGAGTAGACACAATGTACACACCCACACTATAAGTAGACACAATGTACACACCCACACTATAATTAGACTCAATGTACACACCCACACTATAAGTAGACACAATGTACACACCCACACTATAAGTAGACACAATGTACACACCCACACTATAAGTAAATACAATGTACACACCCACACTATAAGTAAATACAATGTACACACCCACACTATGAGTAGACACAATGTACACACCCACACTATAAGTAAATACAATGTACACACCCACACTATAAGTAGACACAATACACAATGTACACACCCACACTATAAGTAAATACAATGTACACACCCACACTATGAGTAGACACAATGTACACACCCACACTATAAGTAGACACAATGTACACACCCACACTATAAGTAGACACAATGTACACACCCACACTATAAGTAAATACAATGTACACACCCACACTATGAGTAGACACAATGTACACACCCACACTATAAGTAGACACAATGTACACACCCACACTATAATTAGACACAATGTACACACCCACACTATAAGTAGACACAATGTACACACCCACACTATAAGTAGACACAATGTACACACCCACACTATAAGTAAATACAATGTACACACACCCACACTACGAGTAGACACAATGCACAATGTACACACTCACACTATAAGTAAATACAATGTACACACCCACACTATGAGTAGACACAATGTACACACCCACACTATGAGTAAATACAATGTACACACCCACACTATAAGTAGACACAATACACAATGTACACACCCACACTATAAGTAAATACAATGTACACACCCACACTATGAGTAGACACAATGTACACACCCACACTATGAGTAGACACAATGTACACACCCACACTATAAGTAGACACAATACACAATGTACACACCCACACTATAAGTAAATACAATGTACACACCCACACTATGAGTAGACACAATGTACACACCCACACTATAAGTAGACACAATGTACACACCCACACTATAATTAGACACAATGTACACACCCACACTATAAGTAGACACAATGTACACACCCACACTATAAGTAGACACAATGTACACACCCACACTATAAGTAAATACAATGTACACACACCCACACTACGAGTAGACACAATGCACAATGTACACACTCACACTATAAGTAAATACAATGTACACACCCACACTATGAGTAGACACAATGTACACACCCACACTATGAGTAAATACAATGTACACACCCACACTATAAGTAGACACAATACACAATGTACACACCCACACTATAAGTAAATACAATGTACACACACACCCACACTTCGAGTAGACACAATGCACAATGTACACACCCACACTATGAGTAGACACAATGTACACACCCACACTATAAGTAGACACAATGTACACACCCACACTATAAGTAGACACAATGTACACACCCACACTATAAGTAGACACAATGTACACACCCACACTATAAGTAGACACAATGTACACACCCACACTATAAGTAAATACAATGTACAAACACACCCACACTATGAGTAGACACAATGCACAATGTACACACCCACACTATAAGTAAATGTCATTCTCAGTCCACTTTTTAACTGGTGTAATTTCAAGATGTAAGTCTACTACTGAGCACAGAATGGCTGGAACAGAATTTCCACGAACTCATTTCATACTGATTTTTCTCACTGTTCCCACTGCACAGAAACCAACTCTTCAAGTGGTGGTGTCTGATGTATTAGCCTGTTCCATACTTGCAGTGTTGTTCTGAAGTCATATACTACACACCCACACTATAAGCAGACACAATGTACACACCCACACTATAAGTAGATACAATGTACAGACTCACACTATGAGTAGACAAAATGTACACACCCACACTATGAGTAGACAAAATGTACACACCCACACTATAAGTAGACACAATGTACACACCCACACTATAAGTAGACACAATGTACAGACTGACACTATAAGTAGACACAATGTACACACCCAAACTATAAGTAGACACAATGTACACACCCAAACTATAAGTAGACACACTGTACACACCCAAACTATAAGTAGTCACAATGTACACATTCAAACTATAAGTAGACACAATGTACACACCCAAACTATAAGTAGACACAATGTACACATCCACACCATAAGTAGACACAATGTACACACCCAAACTATAAGTAGACACAATGTACACACCCACACTATAAGTATACAAAATGTACACACCCACACTATAAGTAGACACAATGTACCCAAACTATAAGTAGACACAATGTACAGACTCACACTATAAGTAGACACAATGTACACACCCACACTATGAGTAAATACAATGTACACACCCACACTATGAGTAGACACAATGTACACACCCACACTATAGGTAGACACAATGTACACACCCACACTATAAGTAAATACAATGTACAAACCCACACTATAAGTAAATACAATGTACACACCCACACTATGAGTAGACACAATGTACACACCCACACTATAAGTAAATACAATGTACACACCCACACTATAAGTAGACACAATACACAATGTACACACCCACACTATAAGTAAATACAATGTACACACCAACACTATGAGTAGACACAATGTACACACCCACACTATAAGTAGACACAATGTACACACCCACACTATAAGTAAATACAATGTACACACCAACACTATGAGTAGACACAATGTACACACCCACACTATAAGTAGACACAATGTACACACCCACACTATAAGTAAATACAATGTACACACCCACACTATGAGTAGACACAATGTACACACCCACACTATAAGTAGACACAATGTACACACCCACACTATAATTAGACACAATGTACACACCCACACTATAAGTAGACACAATGTACACACCCACACTATAAGTAAATACAATGTACACACACCCACACTACGAGTAGACACAATGCACAATGTACACACTCACACTATAAGTAAATACAATGTACACACCCACACTATGAGTAGACACAATGTACACACCCACACTATAAGTAAATACAATGTACACACCCACACTATAAGTAGACACAATGTACACACCCACACTATAAGTAAATACAATGTACACACACCCACACTACGAGTAGACACAATGTACACACCCACACTATAAGTATACAAAATGTACACACCCACACTATAATTAGACACAATGTACACACCCACACTATAATTAGACACAATGTACACACCCACACTATAAGTAGACACAATGTACAGACTGACATTATAAGTAGACACAATGTACACACCCAAACTATAAGTAGACACAATGTACACACCCAAACTATAAGTAGTCACAATGTACACATTCAAACTATAAGTAGACACAATGTACACACCCACACTATAAGTAGACACAATGTACACACCCACACTATAAGTAGACACAATGTACACACCCACACTATAAGTAAATACAATGTACACACCCACACTATGAGTAGACACAATGTACACACCCACACTATAAGTAGACACAATGTACACACCCACACTATAATTAGACACAATGTACACACCCACACTATAAGTAAATACAATGTACACACCCACACTATGAGTAGACACAATGTACACACCCACACTATAAGTAGACACAATGTACACACCCACACTATGAGTAGACACAATGTACACACCCACACTATAAGTAGACACAATGTACACACCCACACTATAAGTAGACACAATGTACACACCCACACTATAAGTAGACACAATGTACACACCCACACTATAAGTAGACACAATGTACACACCCACACTATAAGTAGACACAATGTACACACCCACACTATAAGTAGACACAATGTACACACCCACACTATAATTAGACACAATGTACACACCCACACTATAAGTAGACACAATGTACACACCCACACTATAAGTAGACACAATGTACACACCCACACTATAAGTAGACACAATGTACACACCCACACTATAAGTAGACACAATGTACACACCCACACTATAAGTAAATACAATGTACAAACACACCCACACTATGAGTAGACACAATGCACAATGTACACACCCACACTATAAGTAAATACAATGTACACACACACACTATGAGTAGACACAATGCACAATGTACACACCCACACTATAAGTAAATGTCATTCTCAGTCCACTTTTTAACCGGTGTAATTTCAAGATGTAAGTCTACTACTGAGCACAGAATGGCTGGAACAGAATTTCCACTAACTCATTTCATACTGATTTTTCTCACTGTTCCCACTGCACAGAAACCAACTCTTCAAGTGGTGGTGTCTGATGTATTAGCCTGTTCCATACTTGCAGGACGATGGTAGAGAAGCCTGGTCTAGGCTAGGGAACAGAGTGGACGTGTCTAGTACAAAAAAACGTACACCAAAATAATTTGTATTCAATGTATGCTATCTACACTCAGGGTTGGTGTTAGATTGGTAAGGATGAGATATTTCATCTTTTGGATCCTATAAACCACTAATGGAACGGTTTTGTAGTGCCATTCTTTCATCCCCACCATAGCCAATAGTTCGATAGCCATGGATCACTGCCAGATTGATTATCTGAATAGTGTAAATAGTTCAAGATGTCCGTGCATGGAAAAACCACCGGAAAACCTAAATGATGATAGGACACGCCAGGAGTTGAACACATAACGATAGATTCATTCAGTTTACCACAAAGTAAAATGAAAGTGAACTATGTCAGCAGTATTTAAGTCAAGAGTGGGTATTCCCACGGGGTCAAAACTTTACGAAGACCGATTATATATATTTAACTAGTGTAAAGTAAATGCCAACCTTGTTCCATGAACAGATCTTGTAGACTGGGAGGAAATCCCATCTGTGCTATTCTGTTAGCCTCGTCCAACATGTTGGCACAGAATGTGTCTTGCAGCTGAGTCAATGCAGGCTGTTTGTGAACTATGATTTGTTGCTGGACCTCTTTCTGACACCCATACTATTGGAGTAAACGTATTCATAGAATAGTTTTTGACTTCTGTTGACCAAGAACAATAATCATATAGCACGACAATCATATAGCACGACAATCATATAGCACGACAATCATATAGCACGACAATCATCAATTTTTTAAAAATTTCGTACGAAAGTTAGTTACTTGAATAGTTATTGACATTTCAAGAAATTGAAATAACACAACAAGAATGTTTTAGGATTTTTTTTTATTCAGCTATCTCATCGCCGGGGGAGTCATTTGCGGGGATAGGGGCAGAACCTCCCCCCTCTAGGATAAAGACCATTTACTTGTACAGACCCAATTACAGGCTCACAATCTGCTCTCGTCATAAGTAGTGCCCCCAAAATGACGCTCCTGCCTTTGGGGAAACTTCACAGTTCATATGAAATGTAAATATTTTATTATCGTTGACAATTCAATAAATGTGCTGCAGCAATGGTTTTAGAATGGTGGGAACTAGAATGTGACAACAAAGTTTGACATCTTGTGACTACCAACAGCCACGCCCATCAAAACACGCGCATTCTCACGTTGTTGTTTATCTTTTAACAATGGACTGTGAAAGACGTGACGTCAGAATCGCCATTTTATTTCCACACATTTGTAAAACCAGTGGAACCCAGCGACAATGGCCGTAGCTTCAATATGTACTCTCAGTAAATACCTTCAAAATATATTAAATTTCTTGAAGAATGCTACATAATGTGACATGTTATAGCTGACTTTTATCGTTTGAACATGAATCTGTTTTTATCAGTGTTTTCTTTCACGTATTTCATTGTAAACCAAATCATTGGTTTGGTTTGTTTGGTTGGTTGATCGGTTGGCTTGGTTGGTTAATCGGTTGATTTGGTTGGTTAGCGTTGATGGGTAAAACGTAATTTGTGAACGATGTGGCAGTGATGGTTTTGGCTTGGTTGGTTTGGTTGCTTGGATTGGTTGGCTCGGCTGGTTTGTTGGGTTAATTGGTTATCCGGTTTGGCTAGTTGGTTTGGTTGGTTGTTTGGTTTGATTGGTTGGTTCGGTTGGTTTGTTTGGTTGGTTCTTTGGTTTGGTTGGTTAGCGTTGACGGGTAAAACGTAATTTGTGACGTATGAAATGTAGGTCATTTCTGCTTATAGTAAATATTGAATAAAATGGGGGAACAAAAAACTTAATTTAAACGTTAGTGATTCTATCAGTAAGCAGACTGTTTGTAGTTTGAGTTGCCAATCATCACTCGCTCACAACTATTGTTTTGTGGTTGTTGACAGCTGAGTTTAATTGTATTGAAAAATGGACGAGACTGTTCAAAAAAAAGGTTTTTATAAAAAATATAAAATTCCGCCAGTCGTTAGTTGGGCTAAAAATACTTGTATTGTATAAATTAAAGTGCAATATATTAAGGCTAAAAGTAAAGTTCCCTAAGCCCTGAAGGGCCATTTGGGCAGATGAAATGTAGAATTCACCTGTTTCTGTAACCTCGGCGTGTAAAGGGTTTGTGTGATTAGCACAACATCCGACCACCTTTCCTTCCCCAGCTTAAGCCAGGTACTCATTTAAAGTTGGGTGGACTTGTGGGACTTTAAATCAATTTTCATCAGGACCTGGAAAAACTCCATTGGTCGTCACAGAGGATCAAACCCAGGACTACACCACACGGCCCTCTGAACCATATACTAATACTAACTAGCATACTAGTATTTTGAAACAGTAAACATTTCTTATAATAATCCACTGATCAGATGGTACGAATTCCAACTTACACCTTCTGCTATTTCTAAAAAGAAGATCTCGTGAGATAGCGAGTATCCATTGTATCCAAATTGAGTCATCAGTGACCAACACTTGTCTGTGAATGCACATTCAATGCTATTTCTTTAAAAAAAGAAAGATAAGGCGACATTTAAAACATTTTTAAAACGAGTTTAGAAATTCATTAAAGAAGTTTATAATAAAGTTTACTGAAGCACTAGAGGTCAGTTATATAGGCCAAGAATAATTAGATTTTAGTTTTAAAGTTGAGTTGATTTAACTTAGGTTTGAAAACTGGGTTCTCCGTCCGACCCAGTGACCTCGCCAATAGATCGGAGACACTCTCTCTAAGTGAACGGCCATTCTCTTTCATTCATTTAAACTTAACAAAAAAGATAATTAGGTAATAATAATAATATAAAGAACCAATAAAACTTTGAATTTTAGACGTTGAAAAAGACGCGGGGGGGGGGGGAGATAAGTCAAGCATTTCTTACTTAGGAGCCGCCGCCCCGCTGTTAACATTTTGCGAGAAGACTCCAAGAGTTAGCGATGACGTGACTAGGTCGTTAGACAGTTACCGCCCCCAGCCACAGTTTACATAATTTGAATGCATATGTGTATATGTGTGTGTGTGTGTGTGTGTGTGTGTGTGTGTGAGTGTGTTGGGTACATTTAAAAAAAGTGTAATCATTCTAAGAATGAAAGTCACGGACGAGAGATTTCATAGATAATCTTCTTCAGCTGCTCGAGTGATTAGAAGCTTCGATCACATGTCAGACATTTAATCCTGTTCCTAAACTGGAGGCCAGCAGACGTGATATTCATTTGATTTTTTTTTGTTGTGTAGAATTCAATGAGATGGGTGAATATACAACCCAACAAGATGGGTGAATATACAACTCAACGAGATGGGTGAATATAGAATTCAACGAGATGGGTGAATATAGAATTCAATGAGATGGGTGAATATACAACTCAATGAGATGGGTGAATATAGAATTCAATGAGATGGGTGAATATACAACTCAATGAGATGGATGAATATAGAATTCAATGAGATGGATGAATATAGAATTCAATGAGATGGGTGAATATAGAATTAAATGAGATGGATGAATATACAACTCAATGAGATGAATGAATATAGAATGCAATGAGATGGGTGAATATACAATTAAATGAGATGGGTGAATATACAACTCAATGAGATGGATGAATATAGAATGCAATGAGATGGGTGAATATACAATTAAATGAGATGGGTGAATATACAACTCAATGAAATGGATGAATATAGAATGCAATGAGATGGGTGAATATACAATTCAATGAGATGGGTGAATATAGAATTCAATGAGATGGGTGAATATAGAATTCAATGAGATGAGTGAAAATAAAACAAGTCTCACGTGTAGAACTTTGCTAGACACAACATACGAAATATAAATATTGTGGAGGCAATAGATATATTGCAGCCAGTAGATGTATATTGCAGGTTATAGATACATAATTCAGGCAATATATATTTAATTCAGGCAATAAATATAAAGTGCAGACACTTGTATACATTTTTAATGACGTGCGTGTATAATAAGTAACGTTGGAGCATTATATGAAGCACGCATATAATAGTAGAACAACAAGAACAGGAAAAATAGTGACGGAATAGATACAAACAAAAGTAAAGAAGAATGTAAGTAATCAATGTAAGTAATCAATGTAAGTAATCAATGTAAGTAGTCAATGTAAGTAGTCAATGTAAGAAGTCAATGTAAGTAGTCAATGTAAGTAGTCAATGTAAGTTGTCAATGTAAGAAGTCAATGTAAGTAGTCAATGTATGTAGACAATGTAATTAGTCAATGTAAGTAGTCAATGTAAGTAGTCAATGTAAGTAGTTAATGTAAGGAATCAATGCAAGTAGTCAATGTAAGTAGTCAATGTAAGTAGTCAATGTAAGTAGTCAATCTAAGGAATCAATGTAAGTAGTCAATGTAAGGAATCAATGTTAGTAGTCAATGTAAGCAGTCAATGTAAGTAGTCAATGTAAGTAGCCAATGTAAGTAGTCAATGTAAGCAGTCAATGTAGGTTGTCAATGTAAGTAGTCAATGTAAGTTGTCAATGTAAGTTGTCAATGTAAGTAGTCAATGTAAGGAATCAATGTAAGTAGTCAATGTAAGGAATCAAATTGAAATCAATTGAAAAGCAACGTTTGAAAAAGACAAAAAGAATTAAAAATGAAATCACATATAAAACAGAATTATGAGGCGTCGAAACCTGAACGCTGTCGAATTCGAAAACTTTCATATGGATTAAGTTCGTATTATGAAGATTTACGGATCTTTATCCAAAAAATACCGCCTACCTCAAACAGCAAATAAAGTGATGCCCGTACTCCCCCTCCCCCCCCCCCCACACACGTAGGCTACGACAACGTGTCTGCTGTGCAGTTCAAATATTACTGCCACTCATTCAAGATAGTCAACTTACACAAGTATAAAGGAGTTATGGCTAGTTTCCTGAGCCGATTTCTTCTAGAGGCGAATAAATAAAATTTTAGAAAATTTTAAACTATGAATTTTACTAATTATAATAATTTGCTGCAGTCGTTCATTTTTTTTGACAGTTCCTTGAGCAAAACTTTCATCCCTCTGAATTCACAATGCATCTATAATATATTTATGTGTTTTACGTTTCAATTTCACAAGAAAACTCTTTATTTTCGTCCATCATTGGGAATTCTAACCGCCTAGCTCAATATTACTGGCCATATGATCAATTATTTTTTTTATTATTATCCGCAAACAACGGAACTTAATAACTTTCTTTACAGCGATCGTTTCAACCATTTACGGAAAAAAGTTCCAGACATAATTTTTAAACAATGTTTCCAGTAGGGACTGTTATATTTGGTCATCATGACCTTACTGTAAATAAACATGGCGGCTGGTCGTTATATTTGGTCATCATGACCTTACTGTAAATAAACATGGCGGCTGGTTTTTCTGGGAGTCACCTAAAAATAAAAATTCATCTACTTTGATCCTCGCGTGCGATGCCATTACAAGATGACAGTTTTTTGATTTAGCAAAATGTATCTACATATCTATATATCTACCAATATAAGTTTATAATGGACAATAGTAAGTTAATAATATTCTATGTAGCTGGTATTCCGTTTTCTGAATGACTATAAAACTAATGATGGAAAAACTACGTGAAAAATGAGCAGTAGATATTTGCACAAAGAAATACAGCACGTATCTGAAGTAGTTATGTTGTTATGAGAATAAATGTGTGTATGTTATTTGAAGACAGAAACATCGGAAACAGACCTGGTACCAAATATCTCCCCGAGGCAGTAGTCCGAGTCTTCTTCCCCCATGGACTCGACTGATGTGCGACGCCAGAGTACCACTTGACGACTTACGTCCCTCGTGTTGTAGTTCAACTCAAACAAACCTTTCTCAATAGTTTGGCCGATGTCTGAACCATAGATAAATTTAATGCATAATTGATTACGATGTTATACAATTAATTACTTCCTTTCAAACAATAAAACTACAAAAAAATCTAAATAAATGCATACATGTTTTAGATAATATATATTTTTAAAGTTAAACTTTAACAAAACTTTCTGGTCAATATCTGATCCTAAATAAAACAAAAATGCATAGATAATTACTATGGTATACATTAAATGAATTTAATTGTTTCTTAATTGTTTAGTTCAGTGTCTGAGACAAAAAAGTAAATCGATAAATGAAGCATTGAGGCCTAAATAATACGACGATACACAATATAACTCAAACCATTTTTTAGAAAAATATTTTGTCAATTTCTGATCAAAGTATGCACACTTAATTACCACCGTAAACGACTGACAATAACAACAAAGTAACATAATGTAAGAAAGAATGTGTCTTATGACATTTACCGCTGTTGGGTCATTCCATGTCAACTTAAGATAAATACATCATTCAACTTAGGACAAAACAATGAGTAAATACTGAAAATTTCAGCCTGATACCTCTTTTAGTTTTTGAAATATTCACGTTCAAATATCGCGAAAATGTAAATGTCACGCGCACTCGCGACTACCCTTAAAAATTAAAAAAATCATATCTCAGAAAGTTTTTGACCAAATAGCCTAAAATTTTCAGGAATCACTCAACTTTGAATGTACCACAAGCCCTGAAAATTTCAGGAAGATCTGAGGGGGTCGGGTGAACAATTGTCAAAAAACTGGTTGAGTTGACATGGAATGACCCTGTTACATGTTTCATTCACCGTGACAAGGGTTACTTAAGACAATGTAGACAGCGTAACTTGTAAAGCTTATCATTGTATCGCACTTGACAAATGTAGCATGCCGTTGTAACCAACATGACTTGTGTAGATTTTGATATTGCAACCAATAGGAAAAATGTAACTTTTGACATTGTAACCAACATAACATATATAACAAGTGATATTTTAACCAAAATGACGAATATGACGTATGCCATATCAACCATTGTAATAAACGTGACAAGTGTAACGCATGTCATTGCAACCAACGTGACAAGTGTAACTCATGTCATTGCAACCAACGTGACAAATGTAACGCATGTCATTGTAACCAACGTAATCAATGTAACGCATGTCATTGTAACCAACGTGACAAGTGTAACGCATGTCATTGCAACCAACGTGACAAGTGTAACGCATATCATTGTAACAAACGTGACAAGTGTAACGCATGTCATTGCAACCAACGTGACAAGTGTAACGCATGTCATTGTAACCAACGTGACAAGTGTAACGCATGTCATTGCAACCAACGTGACAAGTGTAACGTATGTCATGCAACCAACGCGACAAGTGTAACATATGACACTGTAACCATCGTAACGTATGACATGTACATGACATAACCCTTCAGACAGCCACCCCCGGGCGACACTGACTAGAGATATTTTGTATCAAGTAGTTCGAAGTGGAACGAGCAGCACTATTGACCTATGACTGTCTGGACAATGCGAGGAACAAGTCTGTTGAGTTTTGTCCCTTTTATGTCCAGTCATAGACAATACCGAGGTTAACCCTATCCTTAGTTCGTGGATGTAATGGTTTAAACTTGACATAGAAGACTCTATTCTGATTGACATGGACATGTAAATACGCACATGATGTGTTTAATGTTCTTAATTTATAAGATATAAACCATCAGCAATAATTTAAAATACGTTAGTGCTTAATAGATATAGATACATGTATAATTGATTTATAATTGGACATTTGGAATCCGTTAGGTCTCAATTGTTTTAGAAGTTAAAAATTGAGATATCATTAATAAATTGTAACTGTTTTTGTTTAAACAGACTTAGCCCTTACGGGCATCAAGGCAGATGATGTGGCTAGCAAAATGCCCAGCAGCCTTCACCAAGTCAGATTGACATTTCAAGCCGGGTGAGCTTGGGGGACTTTCAACCAATCGGCCCTCACCGTGGATCAAACCGGGACCTTCAGTTCGACAGTCGAGCGCTCTACACCGCGACACACTGTTCTACTATCCGTTTTCCGTCGTGAATAAAGGCTAGGGATATAATTATAATTAACTATTCAAAAACAGAGTTTGTTTCCAATGATGCCGATTAATGGTATTTTTTTTATAGTGTTGGACACAGGGGACCAACAATTGCTGAATATAATTGTAAATAAAAAGCAGAATTTATTTTGTAGACTCATTTAGAAATAAATGTGATGTATATTTTGACGGAAATATATTTCTATGTTAAGTAGGAGCTACTAAATACCCATTATGACTGGCTCAATTCCCGTATATGGAAAATAATTTTTGTTATCTGTTGTATTTATCTGAAATAAACAAATGACCTGCTCTGAGTAATCTCAGAGTGAACCAACTTACTTGAGTAATACAGAGGGTCATTGGCAATGACGTAAGGAGTGGCCATGTCACTGAACTCTGAGGCCATGTCACGAAGCCGTTGGATCTTGGACAAGATGAAAGGAGGGAGTTGAGGTGAGACATCGGATGTATTCAGTCTCTTCAGCAGCACGTTGAAGGAAGCTATTGGAAACAGAAAATACACTGAGATAAATGTAACAGAAGTCAATGCCTACTGGTTGAGACACAATTCTGACCACACACGGCTACAGATTAAAGACATAACCATCAAGTGGACAATATTTGTAAAAACACCCTGATGACGAGCAATCCAATGATAGAGGTCTACACGTTGAAATTCAAATGATCAAGAATATATAAAGGCGTTAACAATCAACTTGCTTGATGAATGTTCACCGGTTGTATACACGGTTGTAATTAATGATGTTGTTCTCGTGGTTTTACAAACAGAGTTGGGATGAATTATTAATTCTAGGCGTATTGTAATCAAGTGACCCACACACCCAGGTCTAGGCCATATAAAGAGGCACATTGAATCGTCGTCACACTGCTGCTTGCCTTGGTCGTCGTCACACTGCTGCTTCCCTTGATCGTCATCTCATTGCTGCTGACAAGATAACCAGGGCTTACGTTTATTACTATAACCTAGAACAGTGGCTCTCATTTTTTTTTTCGCTTCGCGATTCGCGATGAAAACAGTTTTAGTTACGCGATCCACCTGCAAATAAACTCTATGATAAGACACAGAAAATAAAATCTTCGTTAACTGTATACATAGATTTATCCTTTAACTTTTCAGATAAACAATTTTTAGGATTTGTGACAGATAGAGAAATAGATCTGTGACACATAGAGAAATAGTGCTGTGACCAATAGAGAAATAGAGTTGTGGCATATAGAGAAAAAAAGAATTGTGACATATAGAGAAATAGAGCTGTGACATATAGATAAATAGAGCTCTGACATATATAGAAAAAGAGATGTGACAAATAGAGAAAAAAAGAGTTGTGACATATAGAGAAAAAGAGTTGTGACATATAGAGAAAAAGAGATGTTAGAGAAAAAAGAGATGTTACATATAGAGAAAAAGAGATGTTAGAGAAAAAAGAAATGTTACATATAGAGAAAAAGAGTTGTGACATATAGAGAAAAAGAGATGTTAGAGAAAAAAGAGATGTTACATATAGAGAAAAAGAGATGTTAGAGAAAAAAAGAGATGTTACATATAGAGAAAAAGAGATGAGACATATAGAGAAAAAGAGATGTTACATATAGAGAAATAGAGCTGTAATCGGACCTGTAAATGAACAAATAGCACAAAACTCGAGCACAACTTATCAAATGTATTTCAACAGCGAGACAAACATGTACACTGTACACTTACTGAAGCGCGGGAAAACGAGAGACGCACGAAACGCAGTAAACTGTGTCGTGTGCAGCCGGCCGACTTGTTCGTATCTCAACTTTTTCTCGTGTGTCAAAGCAAAACATCGCTCGCTTGACGGCTCGTATTTCAATGTTAGGGCACTCGTATGTCGAGATATCACTGTATTTATATAAATACTAGCAAATATTACCTGGTCTTCGAACAGAATAGTCAAGCTCCTGGCCCCACAAATAACTCTTTTCCCATGCGTCCTACTAACTTCTCTTTCACAAAATCTCTAACCCGTCCCTTCCACTACTTCACTCTTTCCCAGGGTCTCCTTAATCACATTACCCATTTCTATCTATCTATCTATCTATCTATCTATCTATCTATCTATCTATCTATCTATCTATCTATCTATCTATCTATCTATCTATCTATCTATCTATCTATCTATCTATCTATCTATCTATCTATCTATCTATCTATCTATCTATCTATCTATCTATCTATCTATCTATCTATCTATCTATCTATCTATCTATCTATCTATCTATCTATCTATCTATCTATCTATCTATCTATCTGCCTGCCTGCCTGCCTGCCTATCTATCTATCTATCTATCTATCTATCTATCTATCTATCTATCTATCTATCTATCTATCTATCTATCTATCTATCTATCTATCTATCTATCTATCTATCTATCTATCTATCTATCTATCTATCTATCTATGTGTGTGTGGGTGCTCTTTGTTTTCTATGTGTTCGTTATTGTCCAGACTAGCTATTGTATTAGTAGTATTAATGCAAAATAGCCAGGAATCAATATCATAATAATGCAAAGACAGTTAGATAATAAAAAAGTGAGATGAGTGCGATAAACCAAATTAAAACGATAAGTTCGATATACCATCGTTAATATAAGTAAGTTTAAAGTATATGGATTATAACAATATAGCACCCTGTTATGAAAATATCGGCTCAATATTTGTATAAATTATTAATTATTTAGTCATTCTAAACTTTAAGCTCAACAAGGACCGTAAAGTAGAGACGTTTCACTAAACATACACACAAGTAGATGAAGTAGAGACGTTTCACTAAACATACACACAAGTAGATAAAGTAAAGACGTTTCACTAAACATACACACAAGTAGATAAAGTAGAGACATTTCACTAAACATACACACAAGTTGATAAAGAAGAGACGTTTCACTAAACATACACACACGTAGGTAAAGTAGAGACGTTTCATTAAACATACACACACGTAGATAAAATAGAGACATTTCACTAAACATACACACAAGTAGATAAAGAAGAGACATTTCACTAAACATACACACAAGTAGATAAAGTAGAGACATTTCACTAAACATACACACAAGTTGATAAAGAAGAGACGTTTCACTAAACATACACACACGTAGGTAAAGTAGAGACGTTTCATTAAACATACACACACGTAGATAAAGTAGAGACATTTCACTAAACATACACACAAGTAGATAAAGAAGAGACGTTTCACTAAACATACACACAAGTAGATAAAGTAGAGACATTTCACTAAACATACACACAAGTAGATAAAGAAGAGACGTTTCACTAAACATACACACAAGTAGATAAAGTAGAGACATTTCACTAAACATACACACAAGTTGATAAAGAAGAGACGTTTCACTAAACATACACACACGTAGGTAAAGTAGAGACGTTTCATTAAACATACACACACGTAGATAAAGTAGAGACATTTCACTAAACATACACACAAGTAGATAAAGAAGAGACGTTTCACTAAACATACACACAAGTAGATAAAGTAGAGACATTTCACTAAACATACACACAAGTTGATAAAGAAGAGACGTTTCACTAAACATACACACACGTAGGTAAAGTAGAGACGTTTCATTAAACATACACACACGTAGATAAAGTAGAGACATTTCACTAAACATACACACAAGTAGATAAAGAAGAGACGTTTCACTAAACATACACACACGTAGGTAAAGTAGAGACGTTTCATTAAACATACACACAAGTAGATAAAGTAGAGACGTTTCACTAAACATATACACTAGTAATAAAGTAGAGCCGTTTCTCTAAACATACACACACGTAGATAAAGTAGAGAGTTTCTCTAAACATACACACGTGTAGATAAAGTAGAGAGTTTCTATAAACATACACACAAGTAGATAAAGTAGAGACGTTTCACTAAACATACACACAAGTAGTGATTTTAAATCTGTCTTATATTTTGAAATGCAATGTATCAGAAACCTTTATTCATTGGATTCAACGGAAGTTTTTTTTTCTTTTCTGACACTATTCGCTGCGGTATTAGGAAATAGGCGTTAACTGCGGGGGGGGGGTATTTAGTGGCCTACACAGATTCTACTTTTCATTAAACTTTAAAAAAACAACATACATCGTCAAATAATTTTAATTCGAAAAAAGTTCCGCCTCACACGTGTCAGCCCTTGATCAAATCCAGGCCTTCTTGTCCCACTCGCCATATTCATTCATCCACCACCACCCCTTGTTCTCCCTCTCCCCCCCCCCCAACCTCTCCATAAATTTAACGAGGGAGTTGAACAATTTAACGAGCTCCCCGCAGCAACTCGGTCTAACTAAATATTCCATTGATTGTGAGTGGAACCGGTCGCTGTGGAAACCAATTGCTGTAACTAAACCGGTTGATGTCTGTCATTACTAACATATGGGCTTCATGTTTTTTTAAATTTATTTTTTTATCAAGCTATTATCTGGATTGCCTCCTACTTTCTAAACTGTTCATCCAGCGGGCTATTACAGATTTGATTTACAGGCCACGAAAGTAAAAATTATTTCCCATAGAAGTAAACCTTTCTAACAGGATAGGCCTGGTGGTGAACTTAATACAAGAAACATTTACCTGGTGGTGAACTTAATACAAGGAACATTTACCTGGTTTTGAACTTATTACAAGGAACATTTACCTGGTGAAATTATTACAAGGAACATTTACCTGGTGGTGAACTTATTACAAGGAACATTTACCTGGAGGTGAACTTATTGCAAGGAACATTTACCTGGTGGTGAACTTATTACAAGGAACATTTACCTGGTGGTGAACTTATTACAAGGAACATTTACCTGGTGGTGAACTTATTACAAGGATCATTTACCTGGTGGTAAACTTATTACAAGGAACATTTACCTGGTGGTGAACTTATTACAAGGAACATTTACCTGGTGGTGAACTTATTACAAGGAACATTTACCTGGTGGTGAACTTATTACAAGGAACATTTACCTGGTGGTGAACTTATTACAAGGAACATTTACCTGGTGGTGAACTTATTACGAGGAACATTTACCTGGTGGTGAACTTATTACAAGGAACATTTACCTGGTGGTGAACTTAATACAAGGAACATTTACCTGGTGGTGAACTCATTACAAGGAACATTTACCTGGTGGTGAACTTATTACAAGGAACATTTACCTGGTGGTGAATTTAATACGAGGAACATTTACCTGGTGGTGAACTTATTACAAGGAACATTTACCTGGTGGTGAACTTAATACAAGGAACATTTACCTGGTGGTGAACTTATTACAAGGAACATTTACCTGGTGGTGAACTTATTACAAGGAACATTTACCTGGTGGTGAACTTATTACGAGGAACATTTACCTGGTGGTGAATTTAATACGAGGAACATTTACCTGGTGGTGAACTTATTACGAGGAACATTTACCTGGTGGTGAACTTATTACAAGGAACATTTACCTGGTGGTGAACTTATTACAAGGAACATTTACCTGGTGGTGAACTTATTACAAGGAACATTTACCTGGTGGTGATCTTATTACAAGGAACATTTACCTGGTGGTGAACTTATTACAAGGAACATTTACCTGGTGGTGAACTTAATACAAGGAACATTTACCTGGTGGTGAACTCATTACAAGGAACATTTACCTGGTGGTGAACTCATTACAAGGAACATTTACCTGGTGGTGAACTTATTACAAGGAACATTTACCTGGTGGTGAACTTATTACAAGGAACATTTACCTGGTGGTGATCTTATTACAAGGAACATTTACCTGGTGGTGAACTTATTACAAGGAACATTTACCTGGTGGTGAACTTATTACAAGGAACATTTACCTGGTGGTGAACTTAATACAAGGAACATTTACCTGGTGGTGAACTTATTACGAGAAACATTTACCTGGTGGTGAACTTATTACGAGGAACATTTACCTGGTGGTGAACTTATTACAAGGAACATTTACCTGGTGGTGAACTTATTACAAGGATCATTTACCTGGTGGTGAACTTATTACAAGGAACATTTACCTGGTGGTGAACTTATTACAAGGAACATTTACCTGGTGGTGAACTTATTACAAGGAACATTTACCTTAGTTTGAGAATCTTGTCAAACTTGTAAAAGTGTAATTAAATTGAGTACTCCGTTCACACACAACATTTATAACTAGAGTCCCGTCTATGATCAGATATGTATTTCTTGATCCTTTCCATTCATTCTATTCAATGGCTATGGTAGCAACACGTGAAGACATAGATCAGGGACTGGAATCGCTAGGATTTGAACTCGTAACCTAAAGCATGTCAATCACATTGCTCGATTTAAGAAAAAAAAGTGCCGGGATGAATAAAAAAAATCTGCAGAGCCGGGGATAAATGTCTATGGTTTCATCCCCGGCAGGGATATATTAGTTAAAGCAGAGCCGGGGATGATAGTTCTTAGTAAATCGAGCCCTGGTCATACAGGGCTACTACATGCAGATCTGTCTCAGAATCAAAGGGCCACCAAGTCAGCTTCATCCAAAACTAACCACATTTACTACTTCGATTGACACTCTCCATGGCTCTATATAAAACATACAAGAAATGAACTAACCACATTTACTACTTAGATTGACACTAACGATGGCACTATATAAAACATATAAGAAATGAACTAACCACATTTACTACTTAGATTGACACTCACGATGGCACTATATAAAACATATAAGAAATGAACTAACCACATTTACTACTTCGATTGACACTCTCCATGGCTCTATATAAAACATACATGAACATTCATCGACAAGCCTACTGAGAACATAAAAAGGCATTTTGTATTTATCCTGCATTTTTCTTCACGGGACGACATTGACATTGCAAACACAAAGTTGATTGCAATTAATCGTAAAAATAATTTTTTCTATTATCAAAATAAATTTTTAGACTTAAGAAATTTAACAACATAAAGAGGCCGTAACTAACTAACAATTTTTATCAGAACATTATTTCAAGTAGAGTCTTAGTTTAAGTCTTTTTTTGTGTAGTAATTAGTACTGGTAATGATTGTTTAGTTCTTATTTGTAGTAATTAGTTGTGGTTATGATTGTTTAGTTCTTTTTTGTAGTAATTAGTACTGGTAATGATTGCTTAGTTCTTTTTTGCAGTAATTAGTAGTGGTAATGATTGTTTAGTTCTTATTTTTCTTTTTTTAAAAGTATGATTAGTTCAACCTTAGTGGATGATTTCTTCTACTAAAAAATAAAGTATTGAAAGAATGTCTTGTCTTGGTCGACCACAGAATTGTTTGGTGAGACTTGGCCTGCGGGGATAAGATAGAAATGAACTATCATCAACGTGAGGTTGAAAATATCAACAGATTATCGCCTGAAAACATTATGAAAAATCTCGGCCACTTGTCTTTGAAAGAAATAATGAACACAGTATGTTTTCAGAAATGAAATAATGAACATATAATGTTTTCAGAAATGAAATAATGAACACAGTATGTTTCCAGAAATGAAATAATGAACACAGTATGTTTCCAGAAATGAAATAATGAACACAGTATGTTTTCAGAAATGAAATAATGAACACAGTATGTTTTCAGAAATGAAATAATGAACACAGTATGTTTTCAGAAAAATGAAATAATGAACACAGAATGTTTTCAGAAATGAAATAATGAACATATAATGTTTTCAGAAATGAAATTATGAACACAGTATGTTTTCAGAAATGAAATAATGAACACAGTATGTTTTCAGAAAAATGAAATAATGAACACAGAATGTTTTCAGAAATGAAATAATGAACATATAATGTTTTCAGAAATGAAATAATGAACACAGTAGGTTTTCAGAAATGAAATAATGAACACAGAATGTTTTCAGAAATGAAATAATGAACATATAATGTTTTCAGAATTGGTAAAAATATGCATCTCTTTCAAGAGAAAATAATAAACACATATTAATCAAAATACTTCTTTTGTACCATTTCATTGTTTCCGGTTCAGAGTTATTTTTTACTCAAGATAGTATTGACAGACCTGTAGCTGAAGTCTGACATTGTTCGACGAATCGACGTAAAGAAATACATGTAAATGCCACCAAAATGTCTTCTATTTTTTGACATTTTGTAACTCACGTTTACAACCAGAAATGAAAGGGAAGATACGGAAACTGGCAATGGGACTTGGTTAGAATCAGATAAATGAACAGCAGCTCACTAGCAGGCGAGCAGCTCAAATTACCGGACATTTAAACAAAAGACGAAGGCTTGATTCATTCATTGAACAGGTGTGATCCATGATAAGCTTTTCGAATATTTAACAATGTTAAGATAACTTTGTAGTATGACAGGGTGGTCAACATAATGCCCGATGGTCACTTGCGGCCGCGACAGCGTTTTCAATGGCCCGCGGAAGCATACATTGTTAGAACTACAAAAATACTTGCCATAAGCACTTAAACATTAACATCAAAGAAGTTTAGTGAAGGTAGGGTACATGTGAGTGACGGTAGGCCGGACCAAAAGTTTAGTGAAGGTAGGGTGCATGTGAGTGACGGAAGGCCAGACTAGAAGTTTAAAGAAGGTAGGGTGCATGTGAGTGACGAAAGGCCAGACTAGAAGTTTAGTGAAGGTAGGGTGCATGTGAGTGACGGAAGGCCAGACTAGAAGTTTAGTGAAGGTAGGGTGCATGTGAGTGACGGTAGGCCAGACCAAAAGTTTAGTGAAGGTAGGGTGCATGTGAGTGATGGAAGGCCAGTAGACCAGTGAAGGTAGGGTGCATGTGAGTGACAGAAGGCCAGAAGACCAGTGAAGGTAGGGTGCATGTGAGTGATTATTAAATCCCCCGTAAAGTCCGATTATCTGCTGGGTTGAAGGGGGGGGGAGGCTTGTAATATTGAATATCAATGAGGGATACATACATGAAGGCTTGTAATATCTAATATCAATGAGTGATACATACAAACATGGAGGCTTGTAATATCTAATATCAATGAGTGATACATACATACATGGAGGCTTGTAATATCTAATATCAATGAGTGATACATACATACATGGAGGCTTGTAATATCTAATATCAATGAGTGACACATAAATACATGGAGGCTTGTAATATATAATATCAATGAGTGATACATACATATATGGAGGCTTGTGATATCTAATATCAATGTGTGATACATACATACATGGAGGCTTGTAATATCTAATATCAATGTGTGATACATACATACATGGAGGCTTATAATATCTAATATCAATGAGTGATACATACATATATGGAGGCTTGTGATATCAATGAGTGATACATAAATGCATGCTTCTAGGGCGGCCTATCCCGATTTGACCGATTGCTCCAAATTGTGTCCCGCGCCTGGGCAGGGGCCCAGCAATTTATATTTAGCATATCACTATCAGTCATGGCTCTTGTCACAGGCTTTTACAAATAAATTAGAAGACGAGCCTCGCTAGCATCCGTTAAATTGGGCCCCCGCTATTCGTAAGGCTGGCCCTGCATGCATCAGCAGTCAACGGAACCTAGCGGGGTTGGATACGTAGAGAAGTTTCTATCATTAAAGTAATTGAACTGGGTCTCACTAGATAACTGAAACGTATTAAGACGAAGAGATGACTGATGATTTATCTACCACATTAGTTGGTGGGGAAAGTTTTACTAAACTGGGGAGGAGGGTATTACATGTATAAATTATATGTAGGAGAAAATGACCTACTTAGGATTTAAGGAAGTTCGAATGAAGGTTTTAGATTTGGCGTCTGCTCTCTCACATACATTTCCAAGGGTGTATTAAGTTGAGAAGTTGTTTGAGTTCTTTTTTTTTTAGATGGAACTTTCATAGATGACAAACTAGCTGATTTAACTCTTTAAATACTGGGAAATTTTGAATGAGAGGATTAAAGTACGACATAGCAACACTCTGAGGATAGGTCTGCAGTTCGTGTGTATGTGTATGATGATAGTCTACTACAGTCTGTGTGTATGTGTGAAAATAGGTTTACTACAGCATGTTTGTATGTGTGTGTGAACAAAGGTCTACTACAGTCTGCGTGTGTGTGTGTATGTGTGATGATATGTCTACTACAGCATGTGTGTATGTGTGAACATAGGTCTACTACAGTCTGCGTGCGTGTGTGTATGTGTGAACATAGGTCTACTACAGTATGCGTGTGTGTATGTGTGATGATATGTATACTACAGCATGTGTGTATGTGTGAACATAGGTCTACTACAGTCTGCGTGTGTGTGTGTGTGTGTATGTGTGTTGATATGTCTACTACAGCATGTGTGTATGTGTGAACATAGGTCTACTACAGTCTGCGCGTGTGTGTGTATGTGTGATGATATGTCTACTACAGCATGTGTGTATGTGTGCACATAGGTCTACTACAGTCTGTCTATGTGTGTGATGATAGGTCTACTACATTCTGTGTGTGTATGTGTGAACATACGTCTACTACAGTTTGTGTATGTGTTATCTACTACTGTCTGTGTATTTTTGAAAATAAATATTAACGTTATATCTGACATAGAACTATAGAACACTTCGATCAGAAATTGTGTTTGATATACTTTGGCACTGGATGCACCTAACACAGTTCAACCACGTATATTATTATTAAGTGGAATTGGATGGAAATGTTGTCATCACTGGTGAGATAAATGATTTGTTACTAATTATAGTCTTGGTATAAAAAGGCAAGCAACCAGATAGTGAGACCAGAACATTAGCTGGAAGAATGTGTGTTTAATTAAACTGGTTGAAAACAAATCAAAATACCTTGATAGGAATTATTCGTCATTTCATTTCATTCTTCAGTCATACCATGATGATTATTGATCCATTAGTGAGTTTTAATAAATTTAAAAAAAAAAATTTTTTTTCTATTCGATATTAAACAATTCATACATGAATTAAATGAAGTGTAAATTAAACTAGCCAATACGATTATTTCTTTATAATACAACATCCCGCACACCACGGCCATCTCAATGGGGCCCCAGGCCCAGAACTGTTGGCCCAACCATGTAGTAAAATGTAATCCATGAAAAGCTTTTACGGATATTCTAAAACATTTTATGAAAGTCTGTAAAGTTTAGATAAGTTAATTAACATAACTAAGTCTTTTTAAAAGTTGTGATCATTATAATATTACTTATTTACCAGCCTGCTAGTCTACCAACCTGCGAGTATACCAGCCTGCGGGTCTACCAGCCTGCGGATCTACCAGCCTGCGAGTCTACCAGCCTGCGAGTCTACCAGCCTGCGGGTCTACCAGCCTGCGAGTCTACAAGCATGCTAGTCTACCAGCCTGCGAGTCTACCAGCCTGCGGGTCTACCAGTCTGCGGGTCTACCAGCCTGCGAGTCTAAAACCATGTTAGTCTACCAGTCTGCGGGTCTACCAGCCTGCGAGTCTACAACCATGTTAGTCTACCAGCCTGCGAGTCTACCAGCCTGCTTGTCTACCAGCCTGCGAGTCTACAAGCCTGCTAGTCTACCAGTCTGCGAGTCTACCAAGGCGAATAAGATAAAAGATTAGGCAAACGTATATGTCGCGAATGACCATGTACTCAGAGGCGTTCTTGTGAAGAAATATTCTGTTGGAAATGATATACGCCTGTTAAGTTTCATTGCGAACGGCATAAAACCGGTGCAAAATATAGATTGACCTAATTTGAACTTGCAGTTACATAGCTTGTTTTACATTTTTTTCTAACGCTAATTTTTTTTTAAAATCATATTTTCAATAATTTTCTCTTAACACACTGAAATGATGATACTTGTAACTGAAATGATGAAACTTGTAACTGAAATGATGATACTTGTAACTGAAATGATGATACTTGTAACTAAAATGATGATACTTGTAACTAGTGCACGGAGGCCGTCTTTAACAATCAGACCATCTTAACACATACATTGGGGCCACATCCACTAAAACTAGGGGTCCCGCGTAAACTGACCATTTATATTTTCTACTTCGAGTGTCACTCAAAATTAACTAATGACAAATTAGGTGTTTTTTTTAAGTTTGAATAATTAAAGTGTTCATAATTTTTTAAATAGTATTGCAAACAAATGTAATTAATTAGCCTCATCTACTATTTCCATACTTTCAAATTAAAAAAAGTAATCCTTCAAAAACACAAAATGAAATGTCAACTTTATTATATATCACGCTTACAGCTACTTAATTTTTATACTCTTATAATCTCTCTGAGTTACAAGCTGAGTTCATCCGAAGTCTTAAAAACAGGCAAGCAATTCCCATAATTTCAAATTTAAAAAATCCGTTTAAACACTACAACCCTAATACATTTAAATGATTTAATGTTAATAACCTCATTATATATAATTCTAAATACTTAATTAATAAGTTCTCTTAGACAATAATTCAAAGCCTGCACAAAAAACAGGCAGACATTGTCATGAAATAGAACAAAATAAAAGTATTGAAGAGATGCAATCTTTGAATAAATCACAAAACAAAAAAAAACCACAGAATATATATGATTGTGTTCACCATATAATTATATATTCCAATCAATAAATCAACACACCTTCGACTATCCTTGATCCTATGACTGCGTCTAGATTGACAACTTTATATTCTCTAAGAAAAAAATCCAGAATCTTCTCTAATCCATTTAACGTTCTTTCCAGATATTCTTGTGTTGAATATGATGCTTCATTAATCAGGAAACTTGGTGCAGCTCTAGTTAACAGGCCAACAAAAATAACGATAAAGATGTGCAACCTGGCCATAGATTCCTGCAGATAACAACACACATTATAATAAACATTGGATGATTGCAGACATAGTGAATAGGCTGAAGTTAAATGGTATGAGATAGTTTAACTTTACATTGCATTACTCATGGCTACACATAAAATATCTGCATTTAAACATAATTTTATTTCAGATTTGCAAATAGAAACCTTTATCCTCGCCGAGGTCAAAATTGTTAAAATTGTATTTATGTTTTTGGGTTATAGTGGATCCGTATTCCGGTGATTGAAACTTCTGGCGAGTTTGTCATAATAATAAAAACATATTTCTAATTAATGACAGTGGTTACAACACGGATAATCATCTGTCTTCTGACCTCGTTCAAACGAAATCTGTGAGGAGTGACCAACGTACAATCTTTGTTGAAGACTCGCCTCTTAAATTTTCGTAGTGTCTTTTTCAGACATTCGTCGAAATTCACATCTAATATAACTACTGAAGGCATCCAATAAAACCACAGCAGCCTTACAATATAACCACAGCAGCCTTACAATATAACCACAGCAGCCTTACAATATAACCACAGCAGCCTTACAATGTAACCACAGCAGCCTTACAATATAACCACAGCAGCTTTACAATATAACCACAGCAGCCTTACAATATAACCACATTAGCCTTACAATATAACCACAGCAGCTTTACAATATAACCACAGCAGCTTTACAATATAACCACAGCAGCCTTACAATATAACCACAGCAGCATTACAATATAACCACAGCAGCCTTACAATGTAACCACAGCAGCCTTACAATGTAACCACAGCAGCCTTACAATATAACCACAGCAGCCTTACAATATAACCACAGCAGCCTTACAATATAAACACAGCAGCCTTACAATGTAGCAACAAATATCTCCTGATTTTCTTTTTATTTTTGAATGAATGTTTTATTGCATGGGTGACAGTGACTGATAAGACTTGCAGTGTTGATATGGATTATTGTTTCAATTTTTTTACTTAAGTAATATATTTTATCTTTCTCAAATCAAACAATAAATTGTACAAAGACTAACTTTATTGCTTCAGTACTTCATTGAAAGAGATCATAACGTTGTAGCAATCTACCGAGTAGTGCCTGTGTTTGTCCTACTAATTCACTGGATTCAATAACACGATGGATTACATTTCTATGTCAGAGAAAGCTAAAATAAAAAAAAAACCTAATCCCTGGTGGGGTCGTTACTTTGTCCAAGTGGGGTCGTTACTTTGTTCATTAAATCCTCTCCCTGACCCAATCAACTATCTATAGACACCCCCCCCCCATTGAACAATCAACTCTTTCAATTCGGTGAACTTTTTTTTTTCTCATAGAATAATACTTTAGTCAGACAAAACAAAATTGTTACACTATGGAGCACCATAAACATTGTGCGGTTTAGGGTTCAATAACTCAAAATGGAAACAAAACAATAAATAGACTGCACTGTGGATCTGAGGAAATATTGGATTAGATAAAAAAAAAAACCCACTAATAGCTAATGATTTAAAATAAGGCTAATTGAATGACATTACCTGTATGACACTAAATGTATGATTAACTTTTGGTATAGACTCTATCAGGGTATTGCAGTCAACGGGTTCGAACCCTAGAGACGTCAGTTACCTATACCACTGTGATGTCAACACGATACAGGCATAATTGTATCGGTGTGTGACGGTGGTAGGTTGTGTATAGTACTGTATATTTGTATCGGTGTGTGACGGTGGTAGGTTGTATATAGTACTCTATATTTGTATCTGTGTGTGACGGTGGTAGGTTGTATGTAGTACTGTATATTTGTATCTGTGTGTGACGGTGGTAGTTTGTTTATAGTACTGTATATATGTATCTTTGTGTGACGTTGGTAGGTTGTTTATAGTACTGTATATTTGTATCTGTGTTTGACGGTGTAGGTCTCATATACGTAGAACCGTAGAACCGAACACTCCAATAAATGAATTAAGCTGTAGTTTAACATAATCCAGTTTTTTTACAGGTGTATACACCAGTCTGACACATACATATGGGTCTTAATTTGCAACCACTAGAGTGTGATTAGAGGATATGACGTGTACTGTGATTAATAAACTTAAGTATACTACCCAAATATCGATAGTAACGTCTGCATCTGGGCTAAAGACTAAAGCATCGTCGTTAGCTTAAATAATGGTAGTTGACCATAATATTAAGATGGTAGTTGACCATAATATTAAGGTGGTAGTTGACCATAATATTAAGGTGGTAGTTGACCATAATATTAAGGTAGTAGTTGACCATAATATAAAGGTGGTAGTTGACCATAATATTAAGGTAGTAGTTGACCATAATATAAAGGTGGTAGTTGACCATAATATTAAGGTAGTAGTTGACCATAATATTAAGGTGGTAGTTGACCATAATATTAAGGTAGTAGTTGACCATAATATTAAGGTGGTAGTTGACCATAATATTAAGGTGGTAGTTGACCATAATATTAAGGTGGTAGTTGACCATAATATTAAGGTGGTAGCACCAACTGTGGGATTAAGACCGTCACTCTAAGCTGTGTATTTCACCTGTGCCGATTATCTGGTTTCTTTGATCGTCTTGTACAAACAGGTTCAAACTAAGGGTGGGTATTTTAGGACACTAATTGTTCAACTTTCGTCAAATGTGATTTAGGCTAATTAAAGAGCATCGTACTCACAGTCCTCTGTGGTACCTTCATGGCAGACTATGATTAGTTATGACGAAAAAAGGTTATGGATTTCGTTTGACATAAACGCGCCAAGCTATCTTCATAATACTGTTGGGACATTTTCGGTCAGTGCTACAATCCTAGCGAGATAATGGATGGTCGTGCAGTAAAGCGCTCGACTGTCCGTCTGATGGCGCCGGGTTTGATCTCCATTGAGACTTAAGTGAAATTTTCAGGTCATTACGCAAGTCTACTGTAGTGCCTCCATTGCCATTGCACTATCGTTTATAGTCGGGAGGAAAGTTCCTAAAGTGGTTTATAGGATCTAAGAGATAAATATCTCATCCACACTGGGACTTCGCAGATAGGCATTGGAGCTCACAACATCAAATGTTGACCATTTCTAGCCCCTGTGTCCCACATGTTGACATATCTAGCCCCTCAGTGACCCACATGTTGACCATATCTAGCCCCTGAGTGACCAACATGTTGACCATATCTAGCCCCTGTGTGACCCACGTGTTGACCATATCTAGTCCCTGAGTGAACCACATGTTGACCATATCTAGCCCCTGAGTGACCCACATGTTGACCATATCTAGCCCCTGTGTGACCCACGTCATCAAATGTTGACCATATCTAGCCCCTGAGTGACCCACATGTTGACCATATCTAGCCCCTGAGTGACCCACATGTTGACCATATCTAGCCCCTGTGTGACCCACGTGTTGACCATTTCTAGCCCCTGTGTGACCCACGTCATCACATGTTGTCCATATCTAGCCCCTGTGTGTCCCCCATGTTGACCATATCTAGCCCCCGTGTGACCCACATGTTGACCATATCTAGCCCCTGTGTGACCCACATGTTGACCATATCTAGCCCCTGGGACCCACGTGTTGACCATATCTAGCCCCTGAGTGACCCACATGTTGACCATATCTAGCCCCTGTGTGACCCACGTCATCAAATGTTGACAATATCTAGCCCCTGTGTGACCCACATGTTGACCATATCTAGTCCCTGAGTGACCCACATGGTGACCATATCTAGCCCCTGTGTGACCCACGTCATCAAATGTTGACCATATCTAGCCCCTGTGTGACCCACATGTTGACCATATCTAGCCCCTGAGTGACCCACATGTTGACCATATCTAGCCCCTGTGTGACCCACATGTTGACCATTTCTAGCCCCTGTGTGACCCACGTCATCACATGTTGACCATATCTAGCCCCTGTGTGACCCACATGTTGACCATATCTAGCCCCTGTGTGACCCACATGTTGACCATATCTAGCCCCTGGGACCCACGTGTTGACCATATCTAGCCCCTGAGTGACTCACATGTTGACCATATCTACCCCCTGTGTGACCCACGTCATCAAATGTTGACCATATCTAGCCCCTGTGTGACCCACAGGTTGACCATATCTAGTCCCTGAGTGACCCACATGGTGACCATATCTAGCCCCTGTGTGACCCACGTCATCAAATGTTGACCATATCTAGCCCCTGTGTGACCCACATGTTGACCATATCTAGCCCCTGTGTGACCCACATGTTGACCATATCTAGTCCCTGAGTGACCCACATGGTGACCATATCTAGCCCCTGTGTGACCCACGTCATCAAATGTTGACCATATCTAGTCCCTGAGTGACCCACATGGTGACCATATCTAGCCCCTGTGTGACCCACGTCATCAAATGTTGACCATATCTAGCCCCTGTGTGACCCACATGTTGACCATATCTAGCCCCTGTGTGACCCACATGTTGACCATATCTAGCCCCTGTGTGACCCACGTGTTGACCATATCTAGCCCCTGAGTCCCACGTCATCACATGTTGACCATATCTAGCTTTTGTATCTTCATATGTCTCCACATGTATAACAACTAACATAATTCTTTCTGTGGGAGTGACTGAAAAATATGTTATTTCATTTCAGT
The DNA here is from genome assembly GCA_021962125.1 of Bulinus truncatus. Taxonomy (NCBI): domain Eukaryota; kingdom Metazoa; phylum Mollusca; class Gastropoda; family Planorbidae; genus Bulinus; species Bulinus truncatus. Next base: position 205,854 of record JAGDYQ010000423.1, on the reverse strand, counting down.
ACAAACTATTGTCAATCAGACAATTTAAATTTTAAAGGTTTGATGAACCTGACAACTGCTACATATTTCATTAAAACAAACATTGACAAACTAGACGTTTTATTGGACAAAGTGTGTTAAAAGGTGAAACTTCAAAGAGTTCATTGCGCTAAATATTTGAACGATCTCGGTGGAATCAATTAACTGAAAGCAATCAAAGCTTTATTTCGGTGAATCACGATCAGGTAACAACAATGAATTTAGTTGAAATATAAACATAACAAAAAAAACAACCTCAGATCAAATACCATTAGTTTTGATTTTTTTTTACATACTAGAAAAACAACTTCCTGTTAGTGGCGTAACTAGTGGTGCCCGGGGCGCTATCATTACCGTGTCAAATAGTACTGTGGGTTTTACCACTGTTAGGCGTTAAGGTATATTTCGCCGTGGACGGACCGCCCCCTACGACCCATCTAGTTAAGCCGCATGGGTCTCTTTCGATGTCAAGTTGCGGCTCTTTCGATGTCAAGTTGCGGCTCTTTCGATGTCAAGTTGCGGCACTTTCGATGTCAAGTTGCGGCTCTTTCAATGTCAAGGTGCGGCTCTTTCAATGTCAAGGTGCGGCTCTTTCGATGTCAAGTTGGGACTCTTTCGATGTCAAGTTGGGACTCTTTCGATGTCAAGTTGGGACTCTTTCGATGTCAAGTTGGGACTCTTTCGATGTCGAATTGCGGCCTTCTAGTTCAATGCGCAAATAATTATAATGATATTATTTTATATACCTATTCCTAATCAAATACCATAATATTAAAAGAACAATTTGAGTGGCTCTTTAAAAACTGAGAAAATTGTAAATTATAACTTTTGGCTCTTCCATCTCAAAAGGTTGCCGACCCCTGAGTTAAGCCATTGGTTCGTGATGGTGAAGTGGGACGGATGGTCGAGTATGGTAGATACTCGACTGTCGACTTGAGAGTCCTGGTTGAGACTCATGGGAAATTAACCAGGTGAAATTCGTTTCCAAGTCGTCCTACAAGTCCACCCAGCCGAGGTTATAGAAACATAAATTCTTCACTTCATCTGCCCCGATGGCCCGTTTGGGCTAAGGGAACTTTTTTTTTCCCGTGATGGTGAAGTGGCAGAGACGCATTTATTGATGACTTCATTTGTAAAGATTCACGGGTGTTTTTTTTTTTGGTCAAAAATGCATCATCAGGGCCGAACTTAGGGATTTGGGAGCCCGGGGGCTTGGCCTCTTTGGCGGCCCCTGCATTTTGACATTCGACACCATGACATGAGATATTTTTGAATTTGGCCCCCCATTCTCCCCCCCCCCCACCCTAGGTACACCTCTGTGCACCACAGACGTAAATTAAACAAAACAATTGTCACCTCACAATAATCTTTTGTTTTATTGAAGGGGAAAAAAATAAAGAACAAAAACTATTTTTAAAATCTGAGTCAACTTGACAAAATGAACGCCAGAGAGTTACTTAGATAAATTTATAATCTCAGATTTTAATGAGCTAAACTCTTCTGGCGCTCTGTACGATTTACATTTTTTGGCGCCCTCTGCCCAATCTGCAAAAAAACATTTAGTAGCCTTCCTACGTACCCATAGTAGCCTTCCTACGTACCCATAGTATCTTCCTACGTACCCTTAGTAGCCTTCCTATGTACCCATAGTACCTTCCTACGTACCCATAGTACCCTTCCAACGTACCCATAGTAGCCTTCCTACGTACTCATAGCAGCCTTCCTACGTACCGTACCCATAGTACCCTTCCTACGTACCCATAGTAGCCTTCCTACGTACTCATAGTACCCTTCCTACGTACCCATAGTAGCCTTCCTACGTACTCATAGCAGCCTTCCTACGTACCGTACCCATAGTACCCTTCCTACGTACCCATAGTAGCCTTCCTACGTACCCATAGTAGCCTTCCTACGTACCCATAGTACCCTTCCTACGTACCCATAGTAGCCTTCCTACGTACCCATAGTAGCCTTCCTACGTACCCATAGTAGCCTTCCTACGTACCCATAGTAGCCTTCCTACGTACCCATAGTAGCCTTCCTACGTACCCATAGTACCCTTCCTACGTACCCATAGTAGCCTTCCTACGCTACTAATTAATTTTAAATAACTCGGTTACCCTAGGATAACTCCGATTGGGTTAGGAGGTCTGCCACTAGGGTGAACTATTTAAACATTACTAATGTTTAATGCTCACTTAGAATAAATAACACGAGTCGAGTGTGCATACACCATCTCTATTAGGAGCGGAATAAAGAAAACAAGTCAACGTAACATCTCAGCTCTAAATCCTAAATCAAAATATCAACGAACGCAACAATGTCCTTTTTTTCCCAATTCAAAAATGTCTATTTTCTATCAAACTTAACAATATCTACTTCACACCAAACTTGATATGTCCATTTTTTTATCCTACTCAATCTTTAAAGTGTTCATCGCCCACCATCTGAATTTTTTAAAAATATACTTACAGCCCAAGTAAATGACATAACATAGTTACATACAGGCCAAGTAAATGACATAACATAGTTACATACAGCCCAAGTAAATGACATAAAAATAGTTACATACAGGCCAAGTAAATGACATAACATAGTTACATACAGGCCAAGTAAATGACATAACATAGTTACATACAGCCCAAGTAAATGACATAACATAGTTACATACAGGCCAAGTAAATGACATAACAGTTACATACAGCGCAAGTAAATGACATAACAGTTACATACAGCGCAAGTAAATGACATAACATAGTTACATACAAGCCAAGTAAATGCCATAACATAGCCTCACAAGAACAAAATTAATGTGCACTATATGTTTAAAGAAATAATACATTGGTTGAAATACAAGAGAGAAAACAGAGATGAAAACATACGGTGACCTAGCGCAGATCTAATAGACCTCATGCTTGACCTACCTGGTATAACAGATAACTAAGTTTGTTTTTAAATATCAGTAACAATAACATTTTACACATGAACATATTACTTACCATGTTCATCTTTTTAAGTTAATCTCCTTGCCGATATTTAAAACGTGTCAACAAATTATTTAGTTTCATTTTTGTTTAAATTAATATCAACAGAAGTAAAAATAAAGAAAGAATTGCCCGTCTGCAAAACTAATGTTCTTATAACTCGCCATGTCCAAGACAACAGTCAAATGGTGAAAAATGGCCCTCAGTGATCGTCTGCTCCGAACTTTTTTTTTGTTCCATTTGTCTAAGGGGCGTAACTCTGACACGATCTTTCACTTTAGCCGGTGTATGTATAACCACTCCAGAAGTGACGTATAAAATAATATCTTCTGTCATCTAAGAGCGGCAACGTTCATGTTGGCGACTTTATGTACCCCAAGAAACTATTTCACTGTCATGCATCAGTCCAAACTGAATTGGACAGGCCAAACATAAATAATATTAGAACAATTGTTTTGGACAGCCGGCAAAACTGATGATAAATAAATTGATGTTTTTTTTATGGATTTTTGTTTTTTTTAGTTTCTTAATTTCTTTTCCAAGCAGAGAAGTTCTTATAGATAGGCAAAAATAAAGCCAACCACGTAGGACGCCCACTGCCCAAAGCCCTTTCCAGTATATATTCCTATTATATCCAACCCTTATACAGTGCCTTGAGAGGTAGCCTGCCTATGGTCCTCAGTTAACTATGAAAGTCTCAGTCTAGGGCCATCAAACAACCCTCTTAAACAAAGATATGCACACATATAATAATAAAATTAAAAACATTATTTAGAAGATTGAAAAAAAAAAAACTTTTCTGTCATCCAATTATCGACTAATTTCTTTTCTAACTGACGATCCCTACTTAGTTGAAACTTTTTTTTGCAGTAGAGTCAGAAACCAATTAACTGCGAATAACAAAAGGACGACTGTTTAAATACATAATAATAAGGAATAAATAAATAAATAAATATATATATATAGGCTAAATTCTGCCTATTATGAGTGAACAGTTGATCTAGAAGAACAGTTTTCAAAGGCTATTACATTGAGATGTTTCAGTCCATGTGCCAGATGGCCACTGGTCATCCATCACATGGACATTTTTTCCTCTTCTCAGCCACCACCATTTTCCCTAGCCAGAGTCTGATTTGTTTAAAAATATAATGACCGATCCTTACATAATTCTGTACAGACAGATGACACAATATTCATCAACAAATCATGGTGGTAACTCAACAGTCTCAAAATATTGGATCCTGAAATTACTTCATTGTATTTATACAATGAATTCTGAATTAACTTCATTGTATTTATACATTGGATCCTGAAATTACTTCATTGTATTTATACATTGGATCCCGAATTTACTTCATTGTATTTATACATTGGATCCTGAAATTACTTCATTGTATTTATACAATGAATTCTGAATTAACTTCATTGTATTTATACATTGGATCCTGAAATTACTTCATTGTATTTATACATTGGATCCCGAATTTACTTCCTTGTATTTATACATTGGATCCTGAAATTACCTGATTGTGTTTATACATTGGATCATGAATTTACTTCATTGTATTTATACATTGGATCCTGAATTTACTTCATTGTATTTATACAATGAATCCTGAAATTACTTCATTGTGTTTATACATTGGATCATGAATTTACTTTATTGTATTTACAAATGTTTTGGTATGTTATCAACGTTATTATTTACTGGGAGAAAATCGATTCCCTGCTAGAATGTAATGAGTTTACTATCAGACCTACGTCTCCATTGATACATGTAGCAGGTCATCCATTTAGTCAACCATTTATGAACTTAAATTGTTTTGTACCCACAGAAGCTAGGAACATTACAACTTTTATATAACTTAGAAATTGTATATCTTTGAAACAACCTAGAAACTGTTCAAATTTGGTACAACTTAGCAACTGTTCAATTAAAAATACTGCAACATCGGTACCACTTAGAAACTGTTCATCTTTGGTACAAATTAGAAATACCACAACATTGTTACAACTTAGAAACTGTTCATCTTTGGTACAACTTAGAAACACTACAACATTGGTACAACTTAGAAGCACTACAACATTGGTACAACTTAGAAACACTACAACATTGGTGCAACTTAGAAACACTACAACATTGGTACAACTTAGAAACTGTACGACTTTGATACAAATTAGAAACTGTAAATCTTTGATACAAGCCTAGTACTCTGTCCGACCACCAGTGTCCCCCCTCCCCCCACCATTAGTACGGAACCGCATGAAGTTGAGCCATTTCATTCTTACGTTTTGTAAAAAAAAATGTTGAAATGTGTTAAGATAATAAAACAGCTGAGATTTTGTTTAATTGTTTGTTTTCAATAGCACCAGATTTCATCAACTACCATGTTACTTGGAGACACAATTTATTTTAATTTTTTTCATAACTAAACTATTTTACATCATTTAAAACGTACTAGTAAAAAGAAAGTTAAAACAACAACGTGTACATACAATATCTTGTTGGCGGCTAATATTTAAATACATTGAATCTCTATTTTTTTTAATTTTACGAAGAAAAAAACTAACAATAAATGTTTATCATCATCATTAGAAGAAACAAGACCAAACTTACCTTTGATCAGCTAAGATTCTATTTTTAAAAGAGCCAAGTCCAGTAGTCTGTTGGACGTTTTTATTCACTACTTTGTTTTGCCCTCACCCCACCCCCTCCTCCTCCCCTGCGTGGGAGTTCACCGTCGCTTCTATATTAGGGCCCAGTCCGTCGCAGTGAGCTCTTGTGCCACGGGAAGAATTGGCCGACACTTCCGACTAGGTCCTGGCCAATTGATGGGTGGCTCTGCTTGACTTGGCTCGTATGGAGGTGTCTTGAATAGGATTCATTATATCGCTAATAATATTTCTCCCATCGCCTATGGAACTATATTCAAATTTTTTTTTTAAAAGGGAGAGGGGAGGGGATGAAATTTGCTCCTTAGAAATTTGATCATTTCTCCGGGTCAAAACAATTGATTGATAATCGTATTTTTTTTATCGATAGCCTAATAAATAATATTTTGAAATGAGAAATTGATTGGGAAAGTAGAATAACAAACGAAGCGATGGACTAGTAAAGTGAAACACTAAGGACAAGAAACTATGGCTTCGTCAACGAGGTTTTATTTTTTTCCCGGTGTAACATTGTATGTTACACCGGCACACAGCTCATGACTAGCATCGATTTCAATAACAGGTAATTATTGAACGTCATAACAACTCAATCAAGTCATTAGAATGCCCTAGTTTTATTTTCTTGCAAAATTTAATAACAAAGTACAACTTACTTTAAAAAAACCCATCTATAATGAGTTATTTATTTCAGATTAATGTTGATTGATTTTATTATTCGATATTTATCGGTCGTTATTTAAAGTAACAAAAGGAAACAACTGCTGGACACGTATAACAAAATCTATTAGTTTGACACAAACTGTTAATCATGGGAACGTCTTTAGGGTTTCGTTGTTCAATTCTGAATACAGTTCTGATTTTGTGGGTTTTTTTTAATGTCAAGTAGTATTATTTGGATCAATACCAAGGGTGGGCTAACACAAGGCACTCGTGCCAAACTAGGCACATCCAAAAATGGTATTGGCACGCCAAAAAAAACTGTAACTAGTTAACAAAAATAAATGATATTATAAATACTACTATGAAAACTTAAGGCACTGGTATGACCTAAATACATTTCATTTTAATTTATTTGTTTTTGGCGCTTTGGTAAAATCGTATTCCAATCCAAGGAGGACCCTTAATGGATAAGAATAATTTTCAAGCTTGTAATTACACTACGGGGTAGTTTTTTTTTAGTGCCCTTTCTATCTAATATACCTAACATAAGGACAGTGACGATTTGCGGTGGGGGTGGGGCGGAGGAATAATAAGTGGACTATTGTGAGTCAGACTTTCCAAGTAAGTCTTACTTTAGACTGTAAGAGTGAGTTACACAGATTGTATAAAAAAATTATACTTATTGAAATATTTACATAGTCTGTATGATTTTGATTTCGGTCTGTTCATTCTTTAATGTTCACAATCCAATTCTTTCTAGGGCGACCTCTCTTCATCGCTTCCTCATTATTATATTACTGAGGGGTAGTGTGGCATGAGACATACCAAAATCACTCAAGACCTTAAACATGCTTTCTTGCTAAACTCTCTCAAAAGCTTTCGTAAAATCAACAAAGTTATAATATATATCTCTCTGGTGTTCATTGTGTTTCTATATCATAATACGTCAATTAACGTTTTGTTCCACAGTGCGTCTTCTTGCTCTGAAACCTGTCTGTTCTTCTAACGGAAGATTTTCTGTAGTGGCTCTGAGTCGAGTTAGGGTAACTTTGAACATAGCTTTACTGGAGTGACTGATAGGCTGATGTTGGATGATTCTCACACTTAGTCTGGCACAGTCTCTGACATAGTAGAGTGAGTTACCTTAGTGTCTCTTACCGATCACGTTTAAGCAGATATGCCGAAACATTGTCTACTCCAGGCGACTTTCCATTTTTCACGCTTTGTAGCAGCAGCAGGCCCGTAACCTCTCATATAATGTCGACGATAGATCGGATGAAACGTTATTTTACTTTAAAATATA